>JASEVX010000533.1:0-91798 GCA_031761405.1 Serripes groenlandicus
TGCCGGATTATGTTTTTAATCTAAACCGATGCGGCCTATGAAGTAAACTGCCCCGATCTTTACGGTCACGAATGCTGTACGGATTCAACACAGATAGCCCCACTTTTTTTATCGTTTCGTACGGATTTGAAAACGGTTTGTCACGGATTTCCAACATATGTACGGAATCACTACGGATGTATAAAGGATAATAGAGCGTGGGATTTAATACCGGAGGCCCCTGATTCTACCTCTGGGTTATATCAATGGGCAAGGCACGATATTTTGAGCCGAGTACAAGTGTGTGTTCGGATTTACACGATACAGTGTTAGGTGTTATGTGCTAACGTGACCGGTTTTGAAGCGAATGCTTTGTTTGAGCTAACAGGTTGTTCAGATAACTTTTAGTTGGTCAAAGGGAAGTATATAGGATGGGCTAGCCGGACGAACAATTTTGTCCAGGGAATTTCAGATGAATATATAACACTGAAGTTGTCTCCAATTAGACGATAATGATTTTGTTGAAAGTTGAAAGAGTTTTTTATAAAGTTGAATATCCTCTGTCTGATTTATAACCAACATATGGTTTGCTTTTATTTTCTGAAATTGAAAGTAAAATTCAGTGCGGGATAAGGGTGACCTTCTTTTTGACCTCATAAAACGTAAAATGGTCCGTCAACTTGTATGTTTTCTTTGCTATTTTGGTAGTTCTAATACTGAACTTTATTTTGATACAGGCTTTCTTTCTGTGTAGTTTCACTTGTTGGGAACGAACCAAAACCCTTAATGCTATAATGGCCGTCTATGGAAAATGAATTACTTCCCTTTGACCAAACTTCTAACCTTGTTAGATTCCCTTGTAAATTACGTAAATTACACAAAAACAACGAATAATTGAGCGGTGCTCTGTGAAAACTAACATGTATGTAATTTGTGCCGTCCCGCGAGAAAACCAACATTGTGGACTCGGCGTAAAGTATCGACCCGGATCAGCCTAAGCATGCCGCGCAGGCTTACCCGAATAGACACTTTTCACCTCCTGTGGATTTTCTGTTTCAGGAATCATTACTCTATACCTCTATCCCCCTGAGACGGAATGTGTCGGTCCGGATCAGTCTGCGCGGACTGCGCAGGCTGATCTGGGTCGATACATTACGCAAATGCCAGAATGTTGGTTTTCTCGCGGGACGGCTCATATAACTCAAACAGTGTTGGGTGTGCCGTACAACAAGATACCAACAAACCTAATGAAGTTACCAATGCTCATCTAGAGCTAAATGTATTGCTCACCTCTTTTCTATTTCAGGTTTCAGTGTAATGATTGGAACGTTATTGTTGGTGTCGCTTTCAACCCTGCTGTCTTATGTCTAAATGGGGACAAAAGGTAGTGTTCTTGAATTTTACTTTCGCGAACAGCTGATACGCATCTTTCCAAAGATTGTTTTCGGATAAAAGCAATACTGTCGAGTTATCGAGTAGTACACACTACGTATGCCTACAGTTGTATGTAATACACACTGCATATGCATGGAGTTGTATGTAATACACACTACATATGCCTAGAGTTGTATGTAATACAAACTATATATGCATGGAGTTGTATGTAATACACACTACATATGCCTAGAGTTGTATGTAATACACACTACATATGCCTAGAGTTGTATGTAATACACACTGCATATGCCGGCCTAGAGTTGTATGTAATACACACTACACATGCCTGGAGTTGTATGAAATACACACTACATATGCCTAGAGTTGTATGTAATACACACTACATATACCTAGAGTTGTATGTAATACACACTACATATGCCTAGAGTTGTATGTAATACACACTATATATGCATGAAGTTGTATGCAATACGTGCTACATATGCATGGAGTTGTATGTAATACACACTACATATGCCTAGAGTTGTATGTAATTCACACTACATATGCCTAGAGTTGTATGTAATACACACTACATATGCCTAGAGTTGTATGTAATACACACTACATATGCCTAGAGTTGTATGTAATTCACACTATATATGCCTAGAGTTGTATGTTATACACACTGCATATGCCTAGAGTTGTATGTAATACACACTATATATGCCTGTAGTTGTGTGTAATACACACTATATATGCCTGTAGTTGTGTGTAATACACACTATATATGCCTGTAGTTGTGTGTAATACACACTATATATGCCTGGAGTTGTATGTAATTCACACTACATATGCCCGGAGTTGTATGTAATACACACTATATATGCCTGTAGTTGTATGTAATACACACTATATATGCCTGTAGTTTTATGTAATACACACTACATATGGATAGAGCAGTTAACTGTGTGTAAAACAACCCTTAAGAATACTGAGAAAGTGTTGTAACATGAACATGCAAACATAAAAAAAACACAAACAATACAAACAACACTACAACCAGTCATTTATTTACTATTTCCCATCTATAGACGCTTTCTGCTGCCTCTGCAGCAGACATATTTTTGAAATCATTGCGCCAAAAGGAGATATTTCTCATAATGTTTTCAAAACTTATTCTTTATTTATAGAGAGTGTCCATAATTTGGACTAACTCTTATCAAAGTCGGCTGCTGTAATTGTGGTGAATGCGGGAAATGATTAAACAGATCCGCGATAACTCAGTTGGTAACGACCATGGCTGTCTCGAGTTCATACCCTGATCCGGCCATTTATTCCGTCCGATAATAGACAATAGTTCTTTTTATAGCCACATTCATTTTTCACAAGTCGATCGCCAGTAGCCCAGTCGGTAACGACACGGGTTGTCAATCCAGGGGTCCCCAGCGCAAATTCTTTCCGTCATAGTGACAAACGTCTTTCGTCTTCAACAAATGGGCTAACAAACTATGTGGAAAATCAGCCAGTTGCTTTGATGTTGTGTGGAGTACTGGTGTGAGAAAGCCAGGCAACACATGAATAGGTAAACTGGGCCGCCGTGATATGACTGAACAATTGTCGAAAACGGCGTTAAACCCCCATCAATCAAGCTATCAATCTTGTTTCACAAAATGGCTTGAATAGTGTATGTGGGGAGGAAGCTAGTTGCCAGATAGGAATGTTGCTTGAAATACTGATGTCAGTAAAAAAACATGGAACACATGGCTCTGTGAACTAGCCGACGTGATGCAATTTAAAAACTGTTTCAAATGGCGTGCCGCTCTCTAATCAATGAAGCAATTAGTTAATCATTCTAACACTATTCACAATTTCTCTTCTAGGGGTCGTTCACGGGTGTAGTAATTGTAAAATCCCCTTATCTCCAAATCGTGTATAAGATCCGGTATATCACTCAAAAGTAAAATCGATTTCCTAGATTAATCCTCGACACACCTGCAGCAGATGACACATAAAGACAACTTACAGAAAATTCATCATAATGAATATAGTAGAAAACATTGTGGCAAAATCGAGAAATTAATTATTATGAGTCAATTCTCCTCTTGTGTCACATTGTTTCTTTCTAACTGTCGTCTACTGCAGATGCGTTGTGTCAACATGAGAAAAAGGGGTGTTTAAATTTATGTAGATCTGAACACCAATATTAGCTCGGTAAATTAACCCTGTAAAGACTTAATTTTTATAATGAACATTTCAAAGAATATATCGCCAATTATGAGAGT
Organism: Serripes groenlandicus; assembly: GCA_031761405.1. Lineage (NCBI taxonomy): Eukaryota > Metazoa > Mollusca > Bivalvia > Cardiida > Cardiidae > Serripes > Serripes groenlandicus. The sequence goes on from JASEVX010000533.1 coordinate 3,642, forward strand.
ATTAATAAAGTGACAAAGCCAACAGTATAGAGCCTGGTGACAGAGGGTTACACTGATTGTATAATATGTTAGTTAGTTAGTTTTCATTTACGTATACATACATCTTGTTATACAAACACAAAAAGAAGCACATAATGTCATAGTCAATTAAAATGAAAAAAGAAACCAGTGTTTTGGGATAAACTACTATGATTTGAACTTTGCATATATAATGTAAGAGGAGAACGAGAAGTTCAACTATTTCGTTGATAGATCAGTAGGACTGGTGTTTAAGAGAATCATAAAGAAAAAACAATATAGTCTGTAATAAGAAAATATAACAACATCTAATGGAATTAAAGTTCGACATATATGCGTTTTTACTTAACTCTTTCAGCGCCAAAGGCAATATTGAGGTTTTTGCAAACAATGCATATTCAGGTGAGTCAGCTCGTAACGAGCTGTCTCACCTGAAATCAGCATTGTTTGCCTTTTAGTTACCAAAGTAGTCCCAAAACTTTCATAAATTGAGAAATGGACACACCCGATTTTGAACATGGAAGAGTCTACTTTAAACAATTCGGCGCTGAAAGAGTTAATATGCAGGCGCATTGCTTATAATATTCGGTCCTGATCTTCATTAACACATGTATTGCATATCCGATTCATTTACTGTTACCAACAATATGCACTCGTTAATTAACCCTTTCAGCGCCGAATTGTTTAAAGTAGACTCTTCCATGTTCAAAATCGGGCATCTCCATTTCTCAAGTAATAAACGCTTTGAGTATTTTGATAACTAAAAGGCAAACAATACTTATTTCAGGTGAGACAGCTCGTCACGAGCTGACTCACCTGAATCAGTATTGTTTGCAAAAAACTCAATATTGCCTATGGCGCCAGGGTCTTTCAAATAGTACTATTTGAAAGACCCTGATGGCGCTGAAAGAGTTAACCCTTTCCCTCATCCGACAATTCTGCAGCAGACGACTTTGAACATATGTTGTCAAAAAATAGAAAATCTCTATAATTGAATGGATGACTAAAAGTGTGAAACTTTGTGGCAAAAGGAGAATTTGCACGTTTTGAAAAAGCCGTCTGCTACAGAGGCGTCAAAATGCGTCGTTATGAGGGAAATGGTTATAAAAACACATTTCCTATCAACAAAGGTTTATATATGCAGCTTGGTTAGTTTATATAGGACTTTAAAGTGCATCACTGTATATAATTTTTTTTTCAGATTATTTACACAGCACCGACAATGGAATGAAAAGATAAGACTATGAAGATGACATTGACCTTCGATAAAACTTATGATGCATATTAATACCGATTAGCCTATCCCTGTATGTACGAATGTATACAACATGTGTGATCACGTGAACTATAAATCAGTATGTGCGTGTGCGCATGCCGATGGGTAACTCTTTCAGCACTGTAGTGCGATAGGCTTTAGTCGGTTATGTCCGGAAGAACGAGTGACGTCACCGCGAGATGCGCGCGCAGTTCATTCGGACATAACTGACTAAGTCGATCATACTACAGCATCAATGGCAAACTTGAGACAAACAATACAGTTTCAGTCAAGTCAGTTCGTGTGGACATCAGCTTGGTTTGCCTTTTAGTAATTAAAACATTACCGAACTTTTATTACAGGACGAAATGGAAACGCCCGATTTTGAGCATGGAAGATTCTCCATCAGGCACTTCGACGCTCGCGGCTGTAAGAGTTAACCATTCCCTACCTATAGACGCTTTCTGACGCCTCTGCAGCAGACGACTTTTTGAAAACATTGTAGTTAAAGCTTTATTTTCAGAGATTTTCCATAATTGTTTCTAGATGTTTTCAAAGATGCCTGCTGCAGCTATGTCGTATGTGGTTAAGGGTTAAATGAACTGTTTATTTTAGAAGAAATCACCGGATAAATTGACAATTAACCAGAATTTACATTTCACTGTTTAGAAGCAAAATAAGGCGAAATTGTGTCCTTTTTGCGTCTTGGACCGGGGAATTCACTGGTGACTCGGTGCAATCGCACAGTCTCAGCAGTACCTTTCTCTCCGCCAGCAATCAGACCAGTCACTGATGTAACAGTAAACAGCACTCTGGAAGTGTAGCCCCAACGGTTAGATTCTCACACCCCATTTTATCTTTCAAAATGTATTCGCCTCTTGCTCGGGGCTGTTCCAGGAAAAAATGTATTTTTTGGAAAAGATATGTGTTTACGGACTGTTAACCCTTTCCCTCATATAGATGCTTTCTGACGCCTCAGCAGCAGACGGCTTTTTTGAAAACATAGTGACAAAAGAAGAAATTGCTCAAAACGAGCAATTTCTCCTTTTGCCACAATGTTTTCCACTTTTAGTCATAGGTTATCGATTCAATTATAGAGATTTTCTATGTTTTGACAAAATATGTTCAAAGTCGTCTGTTGCAGAATTGTCGTTTGAGGGAAAGGGTTAAACCACTTTTTCATTGGGCGATCTAGAAGTGTAGCCTTAAGTGTTACGTTCTCATGCCTCATTGTATTGTTCATATTAACGTTTCGTTCTGAATAACAGAGCCGACCGACATCGTGGTTCCATCACCAAACCAGGACTTTGCTTTTGGACATAAATGGATATTTTTGCATTGTTAAACCACTTTTCTTTTCCCATTCGATTTTAGTTTATAATTATGACGCGTACTTTAAGTTCCACACCCGTAACCTAATCACCGTACAATGTTATTATTGATTTTATATATTAATAAATTTATATTCATATACTGCTTTATAACCCTTTTATTTTCACAATTCCATCACAATCCCAAAACGAAAACGTGGCCATCTTCTTCATCCCACAAACACGTTTCCTGGACTTCCGGATAGCTCTGAAAAAAATAAGAAAGTGAAGGGTTCCGTTCTTGTTGTCGTGTTTATGGCTAATATAAAGAAAGAACCACCTGAGTGTCTGTGCAATATCTGGTCCAAAAGCTCAAAGTTTGTCGGAAGTTCTGAATACTTCTGGGATGGACACTAATACTTTGTGCAGGGGCGTAGCTTTGCAATACTCAATGTGTAGGCCGTCTCGTGAGAAAATCAACATAGTGGACTCTGCGTAAAGTATCGACCCAGATCAGCCTAAGCATGCCACACAGGCCTACCCGGATAGACACTTTTCGCCTCCTGTGGATTTTCTATTTCAGGAATCACTCCTCTATACATATATCCCCCTAAGACGGAATGTGTCGGCCGGATCAGTCTGCGCGGACAGCGCAGGCTGATCTGGTCGATACATTACGCAGATGTCTATCGCCGCAGCTGTATGTTGGGGCATTTTGAGAAAAGATGTGTAGGCACGTGCCTACAGTGCCTAAAGGGAGCTACGCCCCTGTTGTGAACACATCAGAACTTAGCCATGGTGTGCAGATTCTCAGATTGGTCATGATGTCAATTGGACGCCTATTTTGTTGTGTTTTCGTCCAGAACAAGGAGAATGTGGAACATGTCTCAAATATAAATTTGAATATTCAGATTGATGACTATAGAATATACATATTGAAGTGGGCGTGTTGAATCCTGTTATACGTGTATTTAAATTGTAGCACGTGTATATACTAGTTATTACTCAACGATTTTGACCTGGCCTGACCCTTTGATAAAAGTATATATGTGCGACGCAACGGGAAAACCAACCAAAGCACATTAATTCCAGCATTTCAGATCACTATGAAACTGTTAATCACTTAGCTCAACAAGTGTCTGTTAAATAAAAACGATTTAAACATGTAATGAAACACACAAATGTTGCGGGTTCTTTTTGTGAAGACAGGCGTTGAGTTCTTGGAATACGAGAGTATTTTAGTTATCCTCTCAGTATAGAACTAGGTCCGTTATTAAATAAATGTTTGAAATGTCACGAGTAAAGCCACTTACTGTATTCACAAAGGGGCGGATAATAGCCATAACCACAAGGAATGTCGTCCCATTGTCCATTCTTATACGGTATAATCACAACACAATCTTCTTGACGATGGTTCACAAAATTACTCGCATGGCCCGGTAACCAGTTGGTGTAGCTAACAGGATCTCCTGTTAGTTTGTTAATAAGATAAGAGTCGTCCCGCGAGAAAACCAACATTGTGGTCTCTGCGTAAAGCATCGACCCGGACCAGCCTAAGCGTGTCGCGCAGGCTTATCAGGGCAGACACTTTTCGCCTCCTGTGGATTTTCTGTTTCAGGAATCATTACTCTATACCTCTTTCCCCCTGAGACGGAATGTGTCGAACCGGATCAGTCTGCGCGGGCTGCGCAGGCTGATCCGGATCGATACATTACGCAGAGGCCATAATGTTAGTTTTCTCGCGGAACGGTTGAAATCTACTCTTAACTCTTTCATATGCAGACGCATTTTGACGCGTTTACAGCAGGCGAGTTTAAAAGACATTGTTCGAAAAGAAAAAAGTGGTAATAGTGAGCAATTTCAATTTCTCCGCAAAGTTTTCTACGCCATTCTGAAATTATAATGTCCTTTTGAGAGCGTTTCCTCATTTTCCTACCACATGGTTTCAATGTGGACTGCTGCATATTATATCTAGTGCAGTGAGGGTAAACAAATGTTCTAAGTACACTATTTTATATATCGAGGCATCTGTGACATCTGTGACATATATTTACGATTCCCGATTTGGAGTCATATTGCATCTTCGTTCATTGATGCAAGCTTGTGTATCCACACAAACCCTTCAGTTTACGTGTAATTCTGCCTTCATGCATATTTTAGCATGCAACTAATAGTGTAGCCCCACTAGCTTTACACCAATGTACCTTTATATGACTCTTCTTTGTATTGTTAAAGGTGTTCATGTGTTTTGGGGCAGATATATGGCACACTGTGTTCCTTCCAACAGGACGAATGGGACCCATATGCATGTATAATCAACCGGTTGAACTCTTGTTGACTCAACAACAGTTACATTCCATCAAATACACAGGTCCGACATTGTCAGGTTACAACTTATCGGAAACACTCGTTATGTACCCAGGCTGCCTTGTATTAATCAAAGCACTGAAAGTGCTCACAGCAAGGGGCTAACTGCAGATAACATTTGGACATGGATTTACCGATCCCAAAAGTCTAACTTGAACACTTTACACTAGCAATTTGTTAGTTAGCACTTTATATCCATATATTAAATGATAAAGGAGTAAAGCAAAACAATGTAAACACAGTATGATGGTCTATCGATATACTAAAAGTTGGCATACACATGCGCATCTGCTATCTGGATAGTTTCTGCTTAGCACACCTCCTTAACAATGGATTTTTAGCCGTGTTTTTTTTATGCAATTAACACATATACATTTCATATCAAAATCACAATAACATAACAATGATAATTCTATTGAGAGTCCAATTTTACTTTCAAAACAGAAATAAAATCCTGTGTTATCTACATTTTCTTCAGCGTGCAATGACTGAAATATTGTTAAAAGCGACGTAAAACATCATACACACGATTTAATAATTTCTTAGTGTTTCACAACGCATAGGTGAATAGTTTTAAATACATTGCTTTTGAATTCATTTTAAATCCCAACATTTTGAAAGAGTGTATTGCAGCGGTGTTAAATGACAATTGCACCACTGATATCGGCAATTTATAAGACAAAAAATATTATATTTTTCTTATAAAAAAAAATTATCTGCCCAGAGCGGGAATCGAACTCAAGTCTCCCGCTTCACGGCCGAACATGCTAACCGTTACGTTACGCTGAAAATACGAAAGGATTTTTTGAAATTACGACGCCTAGGCTCACTTGCACATTTATCGTATATATGTTATATTTTGTCAACTATTTATTTTATTATCATTTAAATAATTTGAATGTTTGAGTATATATGTTATCATTGGGACTACATTTATCTGAATTTGTTTTTGAGTCGGAATCAAAAATTTGCCTTTACTCCATTCGATTTACAATATTTAGGAATTACCAATGAACTTTACGCGCGATCAAGTATGTTGAAAGCGTAGAAATACATTTTAATTATTAATCATGTAATTCATATATTTTAACATAAAATTTCTTTCGAGTTATTTCTTTTGGGTTAGTGATGTCGAATCAAATCAATTTTCGGCTTCATATGTCAACAAGTTACGGCATTTTGATTTTTAGACAGGAACTATTGGCGGTACAAGATGACCAACATGGGAATTAGCTGGCAACAGTCATTTCATTTTTAAAACAAAATATTCCACAAATCATCCACTTTCATTGACATTATGTACGATCTGCAACCACCAGTACATCTATATGAAGTCGAGATGGTGTTTAGAAACGGAGAGCTGGTGTAGAAAGACAGATGTGAAGTAATTCAATGCCGATATCGTAAAACGCCTGTCTAGATTCCAGTCTCAAAATGATGCGTCGTTTCGAAAATTAGCTACTATAGCAATTGGCTATAACGATTGCTAAAATCTGTTTTAAAAATACAGATGAAATATCTTTTAAGTGAAAGGAACTATACCTGACGTCAATTCGAACACATTTTCGTTAACCATATCATGAAGTCCAATCCATGCGGCATGTTGTGAGGAATACCGCTCCAGAAATGCCTGAACGAAGGCCTGCTCATGGCTAGAGAGTATATCGACTAATTCACCACCGCGGTTTGTACACAGCTGTTCTGCATGCTGATAGTTTACCTTTTGATCGGGCATGAGTTCGTAACAGCTATTTTGGTAAAAACCGAGAACGCCAATGTCGCGGTTGGATCTAATTGTTGATGGACATTGATTCAAATCACCTGAAATAAAACAATAATATTTAATAATGGATGTCAGATTACAAATTCATATAAATATATATAATATAATTACCAAATTGTCCTTGTAAACATTTTCTTATTATTTTCGGCACCAAATTATTATATGCCAATAGAGACTGGAAGATGGTCAAACAATCCTTTAAATTCCAGAATTTGTGCAACATGCAAGACTGATACATACTACTATTAAGTTCACTACCTCATAATATATCAGATATCAGAAAACTCTAAGGAAGATATCAAGATGATCTCACCCTGAGACTAGCATCCTTTGAAGGTAAGATCATTAACGAACTCTTCCAAAACAAAACAAAACTAAACTAAATGAAACAAATACCACTGTTCCTTCTCTCATTTTATTGTATCAGTGGCACTAATTAATAATGTCTTTAACAAACAAAATGAAACTCTGCAATCATGCTAACTATATCTAGGAAGCTATGTCAATTAGAAAAATAAACCTTGATGATATTGCTGTTTCTTAATGTATATTAACATTGAATTGATTGTATTTGTATGTATCAATGAAGTATGGCTGTCTTTGCCATATAATTGTTTTGTAAATAGCCAAAGGCAAAAATATTGCTGATTGCCAATAAATTGAACTTAAAAATTGAATTAAAATAATTTGAGTGTTTCGTGTAACCCGTCAAAAAGTGTCAATAAATATACCATCTCATCAAACTATTGTTACGAAAAAACAATTGAGAGTTGACACTTGACAATGGATATACTATTTACTCAATTGTAGATGAAAGCAAATATACGAGTATACCCTTTCAACGCTGGATTTTATATCGCGGTCCTATTCTTGTCAATGAGCTATCATTTATCATAATAAAATATGAATTAGCTAATAATGCTATTCTCCACATTTTCTGTATTGAGCGTTGACTAGTACACGATTAAAACCGTTCAATGTAAGATAGAGTAAACGTTTTTCTATGTGGACCTGCAGTAAAAAGGACTGCAATTCTCTCACTCAAATATTAGGTGGAGAGATCTGCAGTGACATACTATATAAATTAAACATTTACATGTTAACAATAATTGCTAAAGTATATATAAATAATTATAACTATCCAGCGAAAAGGTATACACACATCCCAAGTAAACTTATTTTCAACTTGAAAAATGTTTTTGCCACTGCCTCGATCGCTTCTAACTAAAAAAAGATCGACTGGCTTATGACTTAATTCAACAATTTGTATTAAAAGTAACGTTTTGCCATTGTGTGTCATTGCCAGAAAACAATGAAAAAGCAGCGTCGATTTTATTTGATTCAAATAAATCCTATACACGCCTGTACTATCAATCTATTTAAATCAAAATACGTAAAACGTAATCGAACACTATGGTAAATGAGATTTTCAAGAAATATTGACATGACCAAAAATTAGGGAAAACGAGTTAACTCACATGATCAATCAAAACAAAAGTCCAATTTAAAAGCACAATACACAAATTCAATCCTTTCCCTCCAGCGTTATTTTTTTGTTTTCACACTGCATAAATATGCTCCTTGCTTAATGATGAAAGAGCTGAAAACACTCTTGTCTTTCAGTGTGAACTGGAAAGAAAGGTTCACAGAAGAACGCTGTACGGTAAACGATTTCTTTCTTTATATGTGGTTATGAAAATGATTAAATACCTATAAGTCTTTTCCATAATACAGATGATTTCTGAAACCTATGGAGTATTTGAAAACATTGTTAGAAATATGAGAAATTACCCATAAATGATAATGAGTATTTCTTTTCACACATTGTTATACATTCCGTGATTAAATATGATTTTAATTTTCAAACTAACTATTTTATCAAGGAACTTATGTATTTAGAATAAATTAAAGATAAACAAACAACATTGGTCCGCTTAGTTGTTGTTTAGTGGATGTTGTAGTGCTCGTTTTGGGGACGTTGTGGTTGGTATCATTGTGGTTGGTATCGTTGAGGTTGGTATCGTTGTAGTTGGTATCGTTGTGGTTAGTACCGTCGTGGTTGGTATCATTGTGGTTGGTATCGTTGAGGTTGGTATCGTTGAGGTTGGTATCGTTGTAGTTGGTATCGTTGTGGTTAGTATCGTCGTGGTTGGTATCATTGTGGTTGGTATCGTTGTGGTTGGTATCGTTGTGGTTGGTATCGTTGAGGTTGGTATCGTTGTGATTGGTATCGTTGTGGTTGGTATCGTTGTAGTTGGTATCATTGAGGTTGGTATCGTTGAGGTTGGTATCGTTGTGGTTGGTATCGTTGTGGTTGGTATCGTTGTGGTTGGTATCGTTGAGGTTGGTATCATTGAGGTCGGTATCGTTGAGGTTGGTATCGTTGTGGTTGGTATTGTAGTGGTTGGTATCGTTGTGGTTGGTATCGTTGTGGTTGGTATCGTTGAGGTTGGTATCATTGAGGTTGGTATCGTTGAGGTTGGTATTGTCGTGGTTGGTATCGTTGTGGTTGGTATCGTTGAGGTTGGTATCGTTGTGGTTGATATCGTTGAGGTTGGTATCGTTGTGGTTGGTATCGTTGTAGTTGGTATCGTTGTAGATGGTATCATTGAGGTTGGTATCGTTGTGGTTGGTATCGTTGTGGTTGGTATCGTTGTAGTTGGTATCGTCGTGGTTGGTATCGTTGTAGTTGGTATCGTTGTGGTTGGTATCGTTGAGGTTGGTATCGTTGTGGTTAGTATCGTCGTGGTTGGTATCGTTGTGGTTGGTATCATTGTAGTTGGTATCATTGAGGTTGGTATCGTTGTAGTTGGTATCGTTGTAGTTGGTATCGTTGTAGTTGGTATCGTTGTGGTTAGTATCGTTGTGGTTGGTATCGTTGTGGCTGGTATCGTTGTGGTTGGTATCGTTGTGGTTGGTATCGTTGTGGTTGGTATCGTTGTAGTTGGTATCGTTGAGGTTGGTATCGTTGAGGTTTGTATCGTTGTGGTTGGTATCGTTGTGGTTGGTATCGTTGAGGTTGGTATCGTTGTGGTTAGTATCGTCGTGGTTGGTATCGTTGTGGTTGGTATCATTGTAGTTGGTATCATTGAGGTTGGTATCGTTGAGGTTGGTATCGTTGTAGTTGGTATCGTTGAGGTTGGTATCGTTGAGGTTGGTATCGTTGTAGTTGGTATCGTTGTGGTTAGTATCGTTGTGGTGGGTATTGTTGTGGTTGGTATCGTTGTGGTTGGTATCGTTGTGGTTGGTATCGTTGTAGTTGGTAACGTTGTGGTTGGTATCGTTGAGGTTGGTATCGTTGAGGTTGGTATCGTTGAGGTTGGTATCGTTGTGGTTGGTATCGTTGTGGTTGGTATCATTGAGGTTGGTATCGTTGTAGTTGGTATCGTTGTGGTTGGTATCGTTGAGGTTGGTATCGTTGAGGTTGGTATCGGTGTAGTTGGTATCGTTGTAGTTGGTATCGTTGTGGTTGGTATCGTTGAGGTTGGTATCGTTGAGGTTGGTATCGTTGTGGTTGGTATCGTTGTGGTTGGTATCGTTGTGGTTGGAATCGTTGTGGTTGGTATCGTTGGAGTTGGTATCGTTGTAGTTGGTATCGTTGAGGTTGGTATCGTTGTGGTTGGTATCGTTGTGGTTGGTATCGTTGTAGTTGGTACCATTGTGGTTGGTATCGTTGAGGTTGGTATCGTTGTAGTTGGTATCGTTGTGGTTGGTATCATTGTGGTTGGTATCGTTGTGGTTGGTATCGTTGTGGTTGGTATCATTGAGGTTGGTATCGTTGTGGTTGGTATCGTTGAGGTTGGTATCGTTGAGGTTGGTATCGTTGTAGTTGGTATCGTTGAGGTTGGTATCGTTGTGGTTGGTATCGTTGTGGTTGGTATCGTTGAGGTTGGTATCGTTGAGGTTGGTATCGTTGTGGTTGGTATCGTTGTGGTTGGTATCATTGAGGTTGGTATCGTTGAGGTTGGTATCGTTGAGGTTGGTATCGTTGTGGTTGGTATCGTTGTGGTTGGTATCGTTGAGGTTGGTATCGTTGTAGTTGGTATCATTGTGGTTGGTATCGTTGAGGTTGGTATCGTTGTAGTTGGTATCATTGTAGTTGGTATCGTTGAGGTTGGTATCGTTGTGGTTGGTATCGTTGAGGTTGGTATCGTTGAGGTTGGTATCGTTGTTGTTGGTATCATTGTGGTTGGTATCATTGTGGTTGGTATCGTTGTGGTTGGTATCGTTGTGGTTGGTCTCGTTGAGGTTGGTATCGTTGTAGTTGGTATCATTGTGGTTGGTATCGTTGAGGTTGGTATCGTTGTAGTTGGTATCATTGTAGTTGGTATCGTTGAGGTTGATATCGTTGTAGTTGGTATCATTGTGGTTGCTATCGTTGTGGTTGGTATCATTGTGTTTGGTATCGTTGTGGTTGGTATCATTGAGGTTGGTATCGTAGTGGTTGGTATCGTCGTGGTTGGTATCATTGTAGTTGGTATCATTGTAGTTGGTATCATTGTGGTTGGTATCGTTGTAGTTGGTATCATTGTGGTTGGTATCATTGTGGTTGGTATCATTGTAGTTGGTATCGTTGAGGTTGGTATCGTTGTGGTTGGTATCGTTGAGGTTGGTATCGTTGTAGTTGGTATCATTGTGGTTGGTATCGTTGAGGTTGGTATCGTTGTAGTTGGTATCATTGTAGTTGGTATCGTTGAGGTTGATATCGTTGTAGTTGGTATCATTGTGGTTGCTATCGTCGTGGTTGGTATCATTGTGTTTGGTATCGTTGTGGTTGGTATCATTGAGGTTGGTATCGTAGTGGTTGGTATCGTCGTGGTTGGTATCATTGTAGTTGGTATCATTGTAGTTGGTATCATTGTGGTTGGTATCGTTGTAGTTGGTTTCATTGTGGTTGGTATCATTGTGGTTGGTATCATTGTGGTTGGTATCATTGTAGTTGGTATCGTTGAGGTTGGTATCGTTGTGGTTGGTATCGTTGAGGTTGGTATCGTTGTGGTTGGTATCGTTGAGGTTGGTATCGTTGAGGTTGGTATCGTTGTGGTTGGTATCGTTGTGGTTGGTATCGTTGTGGTTGGTATCGTTGAGGTTGGTATCGTTGTAGTTGGTATCATTGTGGTTGGTATCGTTGAGGTTGGTATCGTTGTAGTTGGTATCATTGTAGTTGGTATCGTTGAGGTTGGTATCGTTGTAGTTGGTATCATTGTGGTTGGTATCGTTGTGGTTGGTATCATTGTGGTTGGTATCGTTGTGGTTGGTATCATTGAGGTTGGTATCGTTGTGGTTGGTATTGTTGTGGTTGGTATCGTTGAGGTTGGCATCGTTGTGGTTGGTATCGTTGTAGTTGGTATCGTAGTGGTTGGTATCGTCGTGGTTGGTATCATTGTAGTTGGTATCATTGTAGTTGGTATCATTGTTGTTGGTATCGTTGTAGTTGGTATCATTGTGGTTGGTATCGTTGTGGTTAGTATCGTTGTGGTTGGTATCGTTGCGGTTGATATCGTTGTGGTTGGTATCGTTGTAGTTTGTATCGTTGAGGTTGGTATCGTAGTGGTTGGTATCGTTGTGGTTGGTATCGTTGTGGTTGGTATCGTTGAGGTTGGTATCGTTGTGGTTAGTATCATTGTGGTTGGTATCGTTGTGGTTGGTATCATTGAGGTTGGTATCGTTGTGGTTGGTATCGTTGTAGTTGGTATCGTTGAGATTGGTATCGTTGTGGTTGGTATTGTTGTGGTTAGTATCGTTGTGGTTGGTATCGTTGAGGTTGGTATCGTTGAGGTTGGTATCGTTGTGGTTGGTATCGTTGAGGTTGGTATCGTTGAGGTTGGTATCGTTGAGGTTGGTATCGTTGTGGTTGGTATCGTTGAGGTTGGTATCGTTGTGGTTGGTATCGTTGTGGTTGGTAACGTTGAGGTTGGTATCGTTGAGGTTGGTATCGTTGTGGTTGGTATCGTTGAGGTTGGTATCGTTGAGGTTGGTATCGTTGAGGTTGGTATCGTTGTGGTTGGTATCGTTGTGGTTGGTATCGTTGTAGTTGGTATCGTTGTGGTTGGTATCGTCGTGGTTGGTATCGTTGTGGTTGGTATCGTTGTAGTAAGTATCGTTGTGGTTGGTATCGTCGTGGTTGGTATCGTTGAGGTTGGTATCGTTGTATTCGGTATCGTTGTGGTTGGTATCGTTGTAGTTGGTATCGTCGTGGTTGGTATCGTTGTGGTTGGTATCGTTGTAGTTGGTATCGTTGTGGTTGGTATCGTTGTGGTTAGTATCATTGTTGATTGATAGTCACAGTGCTAGATGTAGTCGTTATTACTGCAGGAAATGGATAGATAGATAGATAGCGTTGCTTAAAATAAAGTAAATATTGTTATACGATTATGGCATATCGAACTTCGAATAAATCAATTTCAAAATTCGTATGGCTTTTGCTATGAAATAGTTATCGGCGTCTAATAAAATATTTCTACCGGTTCCCTACGGCTTACCTACGACGTGTACTTCATTGTCGATATATCTAAACAAAGTATTAGTATACCTTGGAAATCGTAGTTTCTATATGTGTTATGACCAATAGAGAGTTTGGCGTAATACGACACAATTGAAGTAAAGTTAGCTAATAGAAATGTCTTTGAGAATAGATTATTTCAGTTCAATTAACTGATAAATTAATTCGAGGTCAGTTAATTGAATATCGGATATTCTAAAACAATACTAGACACTGATGTATCGCGTGCATATACGTGATATATAACCCTACTACATTTAAACAACTAAACATAGTGTCTTACCGTATGGTCATATGCGACGGCTAACCATTGATGCGTGTCTTTAGGTTGTATATGCTCTTTACAGTCAAACACGTGTATGATTCCGATAGGCTGACCTTGGTTCGATGGCTGGAATTTGGGATAACAACAATAATAATCTTGATTCTTTTTTTATCTATCGATCTACATTGCGTTGGCCCTTCGCGAGTACTTTATGCAGAAACACCTTCACCTTTGTTCTCTTGTTTCCAATGACAGAACAGATTTGGTTGCATATAGATTAGCAAACAGCTAATGTAGAAAATAATTAAAGAGAGATAAAGAAAAGGGAAAACAATGAAAAGTTAACCATTAAATTTGTATCGTAGAACTTAGATGTGGGAAAAGGGAGAAAACTGTTTTGTCTGTAATAAATATCAATTATCTATTGCATCTTATAATGTGTTTGCATAGGAATGATACTAATTATACATTTATATAGAAAGTTAAGTCCCTTTCTTTGATTGGATCGATTTGTAAATAATCTCAATTCTGGTCATAAAGAACCAGTTCTACTCGCCAAATGGCAATATTGCCGAGTGCGAGGGTAAACAAAGCCAACAAACAACAATAAAGAACCGGTTCCGTATTCTTCGTCAAACAGATCCCATCCATAAAACAAAATTCTAGGACATTGAATACTAAGGCATCCATAGGTTTCTTTCTCGGGTATATTCTACCTGATATCAAGTAAAAGGTTATAGCCGTGTTTCTCGGGTCGTTGGTAGTGTGAGACTAAGATAGGACGAGGGCGACATTATTGAGACAATCTGGTTAAATTGAGCCCGACAGGCTTCAAAGAAACTATCAGGCATAAACTACCTTCACTTTGAAGCATTAGTCGGCTTCAAAGGTATATATATATATATACATCAGCGAAGCCGAGGTCTAGTGACATCACGAAGGCGATTGAGCGTCTGAGTGAAAGATTGAAAATACCTTGGTTCCTTATCCTTATTAGTTCGTTATTAGTTGAATTTAAGGTCATTTTATAGAAGTGTTCGCGAAAAACAGTTAAAGAGAGTAAAATGGGAAATTTGATTTACTGCTAAAGCTGGTTACAGATTGAGATTTGGATTATCAGCCTGTAAATTGAGCGAACAATGTTAGAAGACTCTTGCCTACATAACAGAAAAGAAAACTGTGAATCGTACAATAAATAAATATTTGAACATAGAATGTGAATGTTTTTAATACACAATTTGCCAACCAGAGAGTATTGGTAACTCGTAAATATGTTTTTCAATTTTGTTTGTTGAAGATGTTACTACCATTGTCCAATCATAGTACACAGAAATACTTAATGGTGTATCACAAACAGCGTTTGAAAGACATTAAGGACCTGCTTAAAACTGATAAGAGGAAAGCGCACAAACACTATTAACAAAACAAGAAAACTGAGAAAAGAAAATGAGAAATAGAAATGTTACTGTAAGACATTGTCACAGACATATCAGACGTAAAGTAATGTCTTAAAATGATGATTGATTGCCAATCAAAGATTATTTTACAGACAACAAATTGGAAACGAGAGACTTGATGAAAATTGGTTACGCATATTAAGTACAATTTACGGCACGTATGAACAAGCAAAATATGATTAACATTCTGCGAGGAAATAATGTTTCAGTAGACAAAATTTCAACCCTGACTTTCTGACAAATAATCAGTCAGAGCCACGCCACAAGAAAACCGTGTCAACAGTGTTCAGTCAAAGGAAACGGTAAATGAGCCGTCCCGCGAGAAAACCAAAACTGTGGACACGACGTAAAGTATCAAGCCGGATCAGCCTAAACATGCAGCGCAGGATTATCCGGACAGACACTTTTTCGCTTCCTGTGGATTTTTTGTTTCAGGTATCATTACTCTATACTCATATCCCCCTGAGACGGAATGTGTCGGCTCGGATCAGTCCGCGCAGACTGCGCAGGCTGATCTGGATTGATTCCTTACGCATAGGCCATAATATTGGTTTTCTCGAGAGGACGGCTCAAATGTAAAAGTAAGAAGGCATCAGTGACAAATCACTATTGCGATATATGTACAGAATGATGCATACAGTGTAACGGAAATAACATATAATTCCAAAGGACGTGTGAAGACATATCAGATGGGCCTGCTCTTTTTGCGATTCACATGTTAAAACTGAATTCCATAATCAAAGTTTACCCATATAATTGTTTCCAGTAGGACCTTGAAGAAAGAAAGGCAGATTTAGTTATCTCTTTCCAACCCCACATACAGCACATCTGCAGCAGACGATATTGCAAACGTCTTGGCAAAACTATTGACAATCTCTGGAAGTGGAAGTATACTTTTTTGGAATTGTTAAAAAACATTATTGAATTCAAACAATGCTCATTATGGGCAATTTCTCCTTTTGTCACAATGTTTTTAACATCGGCTGCTGCAAGTGGGAAGTGTAAACTACTTGTCAAACACAACATAAGAAACACATATAATCTATTAAATATGATGATTCATGAAGAATTCAAAAGTTGTTTTTCTTTAAAAAAAAATATTGAATTATTAATCAATTGACAACAAAACATAATTAATGCCTTTCATAGATAGGAAAAGGTAAAATTGGCATATCTGAATAGTGTATGTTCATTTCAGCATGTCCGTCTTATCAGATTAGTTGACAGAAGCTTATAACCAGCTTTGTAAGCATTATTTAAACAGTGTAGATGTTGGCCTGAATCTACAAAAGTCATCGCACAATTGCTCGCACGGAAAGGCTTAAATAAGTTATCCAAACTTATGAACTACACTCATTATAGTTGGATAACTATTTGTCTGAAATAGGCTGTGCTTGTTTGGGTTTATTTATATTCCTACTTCTTGAATTAATAAATTACATCGCATTTATAAAAGATCCATATCAAAAAGATCATACCGTTTCCATAACACCTATATCTACATTGAGTTACAGACACAATTATAGTCTCCATTGACACGATCCGCGAATAAAGTAAACGATACATAAACAACGAGCTGTACTATTGATGCCATCTTCATTTCTCCAATTATCGTTTTCCACGTCTTATTAACACAATCTTCGAATAAATAGGTCAAACGGACATGATCTATAGTGTACATGTTTAATCATTCTCCTGCCGAAGCTTAATCTATTTGGCATCAGGGAGATGAATGAATAGATGTACAACTTCGAAGGATAAAGGGTTCGATTTGTGGAAGGATAAGTCTATATTTGAAACGCGTGAAGAAAACGTCAAGAAGTTGAAGAAGTAGGTCCTGACTACTAATCGTAGAGTGTATACTGGAACCATAATAGGTAGACCGTTTTGGACGAAAATTACCTATAGTTGCACTGACGTCGCCTACGACGTCACGACTATTCGCAAAGAGTATAGTTGTACTCTATAGATCCTGGACTGGTACCAAAATGTGTAGACTGGCACCGATTTGGACGAAAATCACTATTCCTTATGTGGGTCAACTCACATATAGTTGCACTGACGACGCCTACGACGTCACGACTACTCGTAAAACTCTATTCAATAATAATTTGTTTTATTTTTTAGAGATTTTCCATATCTTTGCAGATGCGTAATCAAAGACATCTGCTGCAGAACTGCGGTATGTTGGAAAATGTTAAGAGCTCTTACATGAGGCAATTTCTTTATATTTTGTACTACCCTAAACCCGATGTTGTGGGCACTCATTTGAAATTTACATTGCAGCGTTTTTAAAGTAAACGATGTTAACCATATTTCCATGTACAGATGCATTATAAATCGCCGTTTGCATACATTCTGGCTAAGGGAGGAAGGTCCTCATAATGAATTGTTGTACGCGGGAAAGGGTTAACGTGGTTGCTACATGGTTGAAAAAAGGTGTGCATTTTGGCGTGATCCAAGTGACCCATGTTAATCCTATTCAACAGAAACCTTGATATGCCTCTGCAGTAGACAACATTTGCGTATATTCTGGCCAGTTGAGGAAGAACCGCATAAGGAATTATTGTATGTGGCAATGGTGATATGCAACGTGGTTGCGACATGATTTGTTCTATTCCCAAGTACAGACACCTTGAGACACCTCTGAAGCTGACGACCTTTCCATAACTTCTGGCAAGTGAGGGAAGTGCCTCATAAGGAATTGTTGTACGTGGGAAAGGGTAAAACGTGAATGTATTTGGCTAAAGTTGACACCTTGAGACACCTTTGCAAACATTTGTGCCTTGGAGGAATGGATTCATGATGAATTGTTGTATATGGGAAAGGGGAAAACGTGGATGCTACATGATTGATAAATGGTGTGCCTTGCAGCGTGTTCCAAGTGAACTTTGTTTACCCTATTCACACGTACTGACGCATTATTTATAATAGAATAGCACTTACATTCTGTTGTATGACAGGGCTATTTACACCAGACATTATGTTGTAAGACAGGTCTATTTATACCAGACATTATGTTGTATGACAGGGCTATTTACACCAGACATTATGTTGCATGACATGGATATTTACACCATACGCTATGTTGTATGACAGGGCTATTATGTTGTTTGACAGGGCTGTTTACATCAGACATTATGTTGTATGACAGGGTTATTTACACCAGACATAATGTTGTATGACATAGCTATTTACACGAGACATTATGTTGTATGACAGGGTTATTTACACCAGACATAATGTTGTATGACATAGCTATTTACACAAGACATTATGTTGAATGACATGACTATTTAAACCAGACATTATGTTGAATTACATAGCTATTTACACCAGACATTATGTTGAATGACATGACTATTTAAACCAGACATTATGTTGAATTACATAGCTATTTACATCATACATTATGTTGTATGACAGGGCTATTTACACCAGACATTATGTTATATAACAGGGCTATTTACACCAGACATTATGTTGTATGACAGGGCTATTTACACCAGACATTATGTTGTATTACAGGGCTATTTACATCAGAAATTATGTTGTATGACAGGGCTATTTACACCAGACATTATGTTGTAGGACAGGGCTATTTACATGATACATTATGTTATATAACAGGGCTATTTACATCATACATTATGTTGTATAACAGGGCTATTTACATCATACATTATGTTGTATAACAGGGATATTTACACCAGACATTATGTTGTATGACAGGGCTATTTACACCAGACATTATGTTGTAGGACAGGGCTATTTACATGATACATTATGTTATATAACAGGGATATTTACATCATACATTATGTTGTATGACAGCGATTTTTACACCAGACATTATGTTATATGACAGGGCTATTTACATCATACATTATGTTGTATGACAGGGCTATTATGTTATATGACAGGGCTATTTACACCAGACATTATGTTATATAACAGGGCTATTTACACCAGACATTATGTTGTATGACAGGGCTATTTACACCAGACATTATGTTGTATGACAGGGCTATTTACACCAGACATTATGTTATATGACAGGGCTATTTACACCAGACATTATGTTTTATTACACCTCAATTCCATTGTCCATGTAAAACTCCAATTGACAAAAAGTTGCTATTTTTACTGTCAAGACAAATGTACCACGTGACCATGCGACATTTTGTACTGTCTCACGGTGGTATGCAAATTTTTTTACTGTCTCACGGACGTATGCAAATTAGGTAGGTAGGGAGATTTATGTTAATGAAACTCATTAAAACTAGACATGTAGAGCGCTCTATGTTGTACTTTTGTGCTATGAAACATTTTACAGATCATATTTCTATATTCTATTTCTAGATAAAATGTACGGGTTTTGGCGCCAAAGTGTCTAACGTATGACGTCAAAACGCTGACGTGACGTCATTTTCCAAGTATTAGGTCATCTTATATTACACATGTTGTATATATACGGAATATTACGTTGCGGGAGCGATAAAAGGGTTTGTATTGCACGACAAGTAGCGTGGAAAAATCGATATCTTACGAGACCGAAGGTCGAGTAAGATATGGATTTTCCCACGCTACGAGTCGTGCAATACGTACCCATTTATCGCTCCCGCAACGTAATATTCCTTTTATTATATACCTACGATCTATGAAGAGCGAAAAAACTATTAAATATACAGATTCAATACATTGTTTATTGGGGATACCTCGCTGAAAGTATTCCGCGCACTGTCTGACGTCACAATCTTGTATTTACACCGCATGTAGATACGGAATTTTAATCTGTCGTGGTGTATTTGCGCATGTCAATCTGCATGTATTTCCACCGGAAAATGTACAGGCATATAATAAAAAGAAATACGTAATGGTTATATTACATTGGATACAAGCATTGTCATGTGATAATTATTTATAATTTTATTATTTATATTTTATTATTTTATTATTTTTCGGTATAATAAAATAAATAACACATTGCTTTGAATTGGACAGTAATATTGTCATCCTTCGGAGAAATACTGTCACCCTCGCCTGCGGCTCGGGTGACAGTATTCTCCTCAGGCTGACAATATTACTGTCCAATTCAAAGCAATGTGTTATTTATATAATATAACAGGGCTATTATGTTATATGACAGGGCTATTTACACCAGACATTATGTTGTATGACAGGGCTATATACACCAGACATTATGTTGTATAACAGGGCTATTTACATCATACATTATGTTGTATAACAGGGCTATTTACACCAGACATTATGTTATATGACAGGGCTATTTACACCAGACATTATGTTGTATAACAGGGCTATTTATACCAGACATTATGTTATATAACAGGGCTATTTACACCAGACATTATGTTGTATGACAGGGCTATTTACACCAGACATTATGTTGTATGACAGGGCTATTATGTTGTATGACAGGGCTGTTTACACCAGACATTATGTTGTATGACAGGGCTATTTACATCATACATTATGTTGTATGACAGGGCTATTTACACCAGACATTATGTTGTATGACAGGGCTATTTACACCAGACATTATGTTGTATGACAGGGCTATTTACACCAGACATTATGTTGTATGACAGGGCTATTTACACCAGACAGTATGTGGTATGACAGGGCTATATACACCAGACATTATGTTGTATGACAGGGCTATTATGTTGTATGACAGGGCTGTTTACACCAGACATTATGTTGTATGACAGGGCTATTTACATCATACATTATGTTGTACGACAGGGCTATTTACACCAGACATTATGTTGTATGACAGGGCTATTTACACCAGACATTATGTTGTATGACAGGGCTATATACACCAGACATTATGTTGTATGACAGGGCTATTATGTTGTATGACAAGGCTGTTTACACCAGACATTATGTTGCATGACAGGGCTATTTACATCATACATTATGTTGTATGACAGGGCTATTTACATCAGACATGATGTTGTATAACAGGTCTATTTATAACAGACATTATGTTGTATGACAGGGCTATTTACACCAGACATTATGTTGTATAACAGGGCTATTTATACCAGACATTATGTTGTATGACAGGGCTATTTACACCAGACATTATGTTGTATGACAGTGCTATTTACACCAGACATTATGTTATATGACAGGGCTATTTACACCAGACATTATGTTGTATGACAGGGCTATTTACACCAGACATTATGTTGTATAACAGGTCTATTTATACCAGACATTATGTTGTATGACAGGGCTATTTACACCAGACATTATGTTGTATGACATGGCTATTTACACCAGACATTATGTTGTATAACAGTGCTATTTATACCAGACATTATGTTGTATAACAGGTCTATTTATACCAGACATTATGTTGTATAACAGGTATATTTATACCAGACATTATGTTGTATGACAGGGCTATTTACACCAGACATTATGTTGTATAACAGGGCTATTTATACCAGACATTATGTTGTATGACAGGGCTATTTACACCAGACATTATGTTGTATGACAGTGCTATTTACACCAGACATTATGTTATATGACAGGGCTATTTACACCAGGCATTATGTTGTATGACAGGGCTATTTACACCAGACATTATGTTGTGTGACAGGGCTATTTACATCAGATATTATGTTGTATGACAGGGCTATTTACACCAGACATTATGTTGTATAACAGGTATATTTATACCAGACATTATGTTGTATGACAGGGCTATTTAAACCACACATTGTGTTGTATAACAGGGCTATTTACATCATACATTATGTTGTATGACAGGTCTATTTATACCAGACATTATGTTGTATGACAGGGCTATTTACACCAGATATTATGTTGTATGACAGGGCTATTTACATCATACATTATGTTGTATGACAGGTCTATTTATACCAGACATTATGTTGTATAACAGGGCTATTTACACCAGACATTATGTTGTATAACAGGGCTATTTACACCAGACATTATGTTGTATTACAGGGCTATTTACATCAGACATTATGTTGTATAACAGGGCTATTTACATCATACATTATGTTGTATGACAGGTCTATTTACATCATACATTATGTTGTATGACAGGGCTATTTACACCAGAAATTATGTTGTATGACAGGGCTATTTACATCATACATTATGTTGTATGACAGAGCTATTTACACCAGACATTATGTTGTATGACAGGGCTATTTACATCATACATTATGTTGTATGACAGGGCTATTTACATCATACATTATGTTGTATGACAGGGCTATTTACACCAGACATTATGTTGTATGACAGGGCTATTTACACCGGACATTATGTTGTATAACAGGGCTATTTACATCATACATTATGTTGTAGGACAGGGCTAAATACACCAGGAAATGACAGGAAATGACCGGATAAACTGTCACAACTACATATGTGTAGGGATGTAACAGACATACCAAGTTGTACATATTCTGGTTTTTGGGATAGGGGCGTTTCGCCGCTATCCATACTCAGACTGCTTTGGAAACGTCGGATTACGGCTGCAACCACAGTCCACACAATTGAATTCCTACGCCAAAATCGAGTTTTGATTGGTTATAATCTGCCTTTTCAACGATTTCATTGGATCGACCGAATCACGAAAACCCTCCGCTTGCATTAATTAATGAGACAAAATAGTGAAACACACTCTGAATTATGATTGACCTAAATGTCAGTGGTGTTAGGTAACGTCGATCGTGTTGTGACCGCATTAGTTTACATAAGTCGACTTATATAGAGAAATGTGCAGATCACTGTAAATAAAATTAAAGAAAGGAGTTGAAACCATTGTGGCAAAAGTAGAAATTACCTACGATAAGAAATTTCTCCTTTTGTCACAATGTTTTCGATTGTCGTCTACTGCACATCTGTAAGCGGAAAATGGTTACATCCTCCCCTGCAAGTGGAATCCTTTCCGTGATACTATAACAGTTCGAATGTTGAAAATATTGTTGAAAATGGAGCTATTGCTGACAATGAGCAATTCCTCCTTTTCACACAATGCTTTCAGACACGTTTTCAAATTAATTATTTTATTATTTGAACGTTTTATTATGGACATTCTTTTACTCGACACATTTTGAATAACATGCTAGAGATGAATGATAACGAGCATTGTTGCCTTACATCAAGGGGAAAAATATAAAGTTGAAACCTTTGTGGAAAAAGAGGAAATGAGTCACGATTAACAATTGTGCAGTCATCTGCTGCACATGCGTCAACAAGCGACTGTAAGCGGGAAATTGTTGAACCGTTTCCGTTATAGCTACTTAGTTACATACGAATGTTGAAAGTCTATTTGCAAACGAAGCAATTGCTGACAATGAGCAATTTCTCCTTTCCAAACAATGCTTTGAAACATGAATCAATTGTGTTCTATAACCTTGATAACGAAAACATTTGTCACAGTGTGTTCAGTACTATTGAGTAGCTGGGTTGAATCACCGAGGACGCATGAGTATGTGAACAGTGCGTATGATTTGACATATATGATGTTGAACACGGCGTAAAACACCCAACAATACAAACAAAACGACCTTTGAAATCATGATTAGCAATGGCTCCTTTTTCCACACTGTTTTCAGTCCTTACGCATAGCTGAGTTGAATCACCCAGGACGCACGAGTAGATGAACAGTGCGTGCGGCGATTTGACATATATGATGTTGAAAACGGCGTAAGACAACCAACAACGCAATCAAAACGCCCTTTGAAAACATGATGAGCAATGCCTCCTCTTACCACACTGTTTTCAGTCCTGTTGCCTAGCTGGGTAGAATCACTCAAAAAACATGAGTATGTGCAATCAAAACGACATTTTAAAGCATGGCGGGCAATTGCTTCTCTTGCCACGATGTGTTCAGGTCTATTGCATAGCTGGGTTGATTCACCCAGGGATCACGAGTGTGTGAACTGACGGGGTGGTATGACTGGAATGATCTTGAAAACGGCCTAAAACACCCAACACTACAAACAAAACGACCTCTGAAAGCAGGGCGAGCAATGGCTCCCTTTGTCACAGTGTGTTCCGTACTATTGAGTAGCTGGATTGAATCACCCAGGACGCATGAGTATGTGAACAGTGCGGGTGATTGGACATATATGATGTTGAAACCGGCGTAAAACACCCAACAATACAAACAAAACGACCTTTGAAATCATGATTAGCAACGGCTCCTCTTTCCACGCTGTTTTCAGTCGTCCTAACGCATAGCTGGGTTGATTCTCCCAGGTCCCATGAGTTTGTGAACTGTGAGAGTGATTGGACATGAATGCTGTTGAAAACGGCCTATAAACCCCAATAATGCAATCACATTGACCTTTGAAAACATGATGAGCAATGGCTCCTTATGCCACACTGTTTTCAGTCCTATCGCGTGGATGGGTTGATTCACCCAGGAAGCATGTGTGTGTGTGAGCAGTGAGGTGTATTTAACATAAATGCTGTTGAAGACGGCCTAAAACAACTAACAACGCTATTAAAACGACCTTCGAGCTGGGTTGATTCTCCCAGGTCCCATGAGTTTGTGAACTGTGAGAGTGATTGGACATGAATGCTGTTGAAAACGGCCTATAAACCCCAATAATGCAATCACATTGACCTTTGAAAACATGATGAGCAATGGCTCCTTATGCCACACTGTTTTCAGTCCTATCGCGTGGATGGGTTGATTCACCCAGGAAGCATGTGTGTGTGTGAGCAGTGAGGTGTATTTAACATAAATGCTGTTGAAGACGGCCTAAAACAACTAACAACGCTATTAAAACGACCTTCGCAAACATGATGAGCAATGGCTCCTATTACCACACTGTTTTCAGTCCTATTGCCTAGCTTGGTAGAATCACCCAATTCACGAGTATGTACACTGTAATGTCGATTGGGCATACATGCTGTTGAAAATGGCCTAAAACCACAACAATGCAAGCAAAACGACCTTTGAGAACATGATGAGCAATGGCTGTTTTTTACACAATGTTTTCGATAGTTCATTTATAGGGAGTGTATACATGTGGGAACGGGGTTATGGGAAAATCGTTCACTGTACCGCCGAAAGGGATTTGACCTGCAGAGGTGCGAAGACCAGTGAGCACAAACTCACCCTTTCCCACATGCAGTTACTTTATGCGACTTTCCACACTTATTTAGTCATGCAACCACTCGCTTCCTAGATCAAAACCCATACAATGCAAACAAAACAACATTTTAAAGCATGGCGGGCAATTGCTTCTCTTGCCACAATGTGTTCAGGTCTATTGCATAGCTGGGTTGATTCACCCAGGGATCACGAGTGTCTGAACTGACGGGGTGGTATGACTTGAATGATGTGGAAAACGGCCTAAAACACCCAACAATACCAACAAAACGACCTCTGAAAGCAGGACTTTGTCACAGTGTTTTCAGTACTATTGAGTAGCTGGGTTGAATCACCGAGGACGCATGAGTATGTGAACAGTGCGTATGATTTGATATATATGATGTTGAACACGGCGTAAAACACCCAACAATACAAACAAAACGACCTTTGAAATCATGATTAGCAATGGCTCCTTTTTCCACACTGTTTTCAGTCCTAACGCATAGCTGAGTTGAATCACCCAGGACGCACGAGTAGATGAACAGCGCGTGCGGCGATTTGACATATATGATGTTGAAAACGGCGTCAGACAACCAACAACGCAATCAAAACGCCCTTTGAAAACATGATGAGCAATGCCTCCTCTTACCACACTGTTTTCAGTCCTTTTGCCTAGATTGGTAGAATCACTCAAAAAACATGAGTATGTGCAATCAAAACGACATTTTAAAGCATGGCGGGCAATTGCTTCTCTTGCCACGATGTGTTCAGGTCTATTGCATAGCTGGGTTGATTCACCCAGGGATCACGAGTGTGTGAACTGACGGGGTGGTATGACTGGAATGATGTTGAAAACGTTCTAAAACACCCAACACTACAAACAAAACGACCTCTGAAAGCAGGGCGAGCAATGGCTCCCTTAATCACAATGTGTTCCGTACTATTGAGTAGCTGGATTGAATCACCCAGGACGCATGAGTATGTGAACGGTGCGGGTGATTGGACATATATGATGTTGAAACCGGCGTAAAACACCCAACAATACAAACAAAACGACCTTTGAAATCATGATTAGCAACGGCTCCTCTTTCCACGCTGTTTTCAGTCGTCATAACGCATAGCTGGGTTGATTCTCCCAGGTCCCATGAGTTTGTGAACTGTGAGAGTGATTGGACATGAATGCTGTTGAAAACGGCCTATAAACCCCAACAATGCAATCACATTGACCTTTGAAAACATGATGAGCAATGGCTCCTTATGCCACACTGTTTTCAGTCCTATCGCGTAGATGGGTTGATTCACCCAGGAAGCATGTGTGTGTGTGAGCAGTGAGGTGTATTTAACATAAATGCTGTTGAAGACGGCCTAAAACAACCAACAACGCTGTTAAAACGACCTTCGAAAACATGATGAGCAATGGCTCCTATTACCACACTGTTTTCAGTCCTATTGCCTAGCTTGGTAGAATCACCCAAAAACACTATTATGTGCATTGTGATGTCGATTGGGCATACATGCTGTTGAAAATGGCCTAAAACCACAACAATGCAAGCAAAACGCCCTTTGAGAACATGATAAGCAATGGCTGTTTTTTACACAATGTTTTCGATAGTTCATTTATAGGGAGTGTATGCATGTGGGAACGGGGTTATGGGAAAATCGTTCACTGTCCCGCCGAAAGGGATTTGACCTGCAGAGGTGCGAAGACCAGTGAGCACAAACTCACCCTTTCCCACATGCAGTTACTTTATGCGACTTTCCACACTTATTTAGTCATGCAACCACTCGCTTCCAAGATCAAAACCCATACAATGCAAACAAAACAACATTTTAAAGCATGGCGGGCAATTGCTTCTCTTGCCACAATGTGTTCAGGTCTATTGCATAGTTGGGTTGATTCACCCAGGGATCACGAGTGTGTGAACTGACGGGGTGGTATGACTTGAATGATGTGGAAAACGGCCAAAAACACCCAACAATACCAACAAAACGACCTCTGAAAGCAGGACGGGCAATTGCTCCCTTTGTCACAGTGTGTTCAGTACTTTTGAGCAGCTGGGTTAAATCACCGAGGACGCATGAGTATGTGAACAGTGCGTATGATTTGACATATATGATGTTGAACACGGCGTAAAACACACAACAATACAAACAAAACGACCTTTGAAATCATGATTAGCAATGGCTCCTTTTTCCACACTGTTTTCAGTCCTAACGCATAGCTGGGTTGAATCACCCAGGACGCACGAGTAGATGAACAGTGCGTGCGGCGATTTGACATGTATGATGTTGAAAACGGCGTAAGACAACCAACAACGAAATCAAAACGCCCTTTGAAAACTTGATGAGCAATGCCTCCTCTTACCACACTGTTTTCAGTCCTGTTGCCTAGCTGGGTAGAATCACTCAAAAAACATGAGTATGTGCAATCAAAACGACATTTTAAAGCATGGCGGGCAATTGCTTCTCCTCTTACCACACTGTTTTCAGTCATGTTGCCTAGCTGGGTAGAATCACTCAAAAAACATGAGTATGTACAATCAAAACGACATTTTAAAGCATGGCGGGCAATTGCTTCTCTTGCCACGATGTGTTCAGGTCTATTCCATAGCTGGGTTGATTCATCCAGGGATCACGAGTGTGTGAACTGACGGGGTGGTATGACTGGAATGATGTTGAAAACGGCCTAAAACACTCAACACTACAAACAAAACGACCTCTGAAAGCACGGCGAGCAATCGCTCCCTTTGTCACAGTGTGTTCCGTACTATTGAGTAGCTGGATTGAATCACCCAGGACGCATGAGTATGTGAACAGTGCGGGTGATTGGACATATATGATGTTGAAACCGGCGTAAAACACCCAACAATACAAACAAAACAACGACCTTTGAAATCATGATTAGCAACGGCTCCTCTTTCCACGCTGTTTTCAGTCGTCCTTACGCATAGCTGGGTTGATTCTCCCAGGTCCCATGAGTTTGTGAACTGTGAGAGTGATTGGACATGAATGCTGTTGAAAACGGCCTATAAACCCCAACAATGCAATCACATTGACCTTTGAAAACATGATGAGCAATGGCTCCTTATGCCACACTGTTTTCAGTCCTATCGCGTAGATGGGTTGATTCACCCAGGAAGCATGTGTGTGTGTGAGCAGTGAGGTGTATTTAACATAAATGCTGTTGAAGACGGCCTAAAACAAACAACAACGCTATTAAAACGACCTTCGAAAACATGATGAGCAATGGCTCCTATTACCACACTGTTTTCAGTCCTATTGCCTAGCTTGGTAGAATCACCCAAAAACACGAGTATGTGCACTGTGATGTCGATTGGGCATGCATGCTGTTGAAAATGGCCTAAAACCACAACAATGCAAGCAAAACGACCTTTGAGAACATGATGAGCAATGGCTGTTTTTTACACAATGTTTTCGATAGTTCATTTATAGGGAGTGTATGCATGTGGGAACGGGGTTATGGGAAAATCGTTCAATGTAACCGCCGAAAGGGATTTGACCTGCAGAGGTGCGAAGATCAGTGAGCACAAACTCACCCTTTCCCACATGCAGTTACTTTATGCGACTTTCCACACTTATTTAGTCATGCAACCACTCGCTTCCAAGATCAAAACCCATACAATGCAAACAAAACAACATTTTAAAGCATGGCGGGCAATTGCTTCTCTTGCCACAATGTGTTCAGGTCTATTGCATAGCTGGGTTGATTCACCCAGGGATCACGAGTGTGTGAACTGACGGGGTGGTATGACTTGAATGATGTGGAAAACGGCCTAAAACACCCAACAATACCAACAAAACGACCTCTGAAAGCAGGACGGGCAATTGCTCCCTTTGTCACAGTGTGTTCAGTACTATTGAGTAGCTGGGTTGAATCACCGAGGACTCATGAGTATGTGAACAGTGCGTATGATTTGACATATATGATGTTGAACACGGCGTAAAACACCCAACAATACAAACAAAACGACCTTTGAAATCATGATTAGCAATGGCTCCTTTTTCCACACTGTTTTCAGTCCTAACGCATAGCTGGGTTGAATCACCCAGGACGCACGAGTAGATGAACAGTGCGTGCGGCGATTTGACATATATGATGTTGAAAACGGCGTAAGACAACCAGCAACGCAATCAAAACGCCCTTTGAAAACATGATGAGCAATGCCTCCTCTTACCACACTGTTTTCAGTCCTGTTGCCTAGCTGGGTAGAATCACTCAAAAAACATGAGTATGTGCAATCAAAACGACATTTTAAAGCATGGCGGGCAATTGCTTCTCTTGCCACGATGTGTTCAGGTCTATTGCATAGCTGGGTTGATTCACCCAGGGATCACGAGTGTGTGAACTGACGGGATGGTATGACTGGAATGATGTTGAAAACGTTCTAAAACACCCAACACTACAAACAAAACGACCTCTGAAAGCAGGGCGAGCAATGGCTCCCTTTGTCACAGTGTGTTCCGTACTATTGAGTAGCTGGATTGAATCACCCAGGACGCATGAGTATGTGAACAGTGCGGGTGATTGGACATATATGATGTTGAAACCGGCGTAAAACACCCAACAATACAAACAAAACAACGACCTTTGAAATCATGATTAGCAACGGCTCCTCTTTCCACGCTGCTTTCAGTTGTCCTAACGCATAGCTGGGTTGATTCTCCCAGGTCCCATGAGTTTGTGAACTGTGAGAGTGATTGGACATGAATGCTGTTGAAAACGGCCTATAAACCCCAACAATGCAATCACATTGACCTTTGAAAACATGATGAGCAATGGCTCCTTATGCCACACTGTTTTCAGTCCTATCGCGTAGATGGGTTGATTCACCCAGGAAGCATGTGTGTGTGTGAGCAGTGAGGTGTATTTAACATAAATGCTGTTGAAGACGGCCTAAAACAACCAACAACGCTATTAAAACGACCTTCGAAAACATGATGAGCAATGGCTCCTATTACCACACTGTTTTCAGTCCTATTGCCTAGCTTGGTAGAATCACCCAAAAATACGAGTATGTGCACTGTGATGTCGATTGGGCATACATGCTGTTGAAAATGGCCTAAAACCACAACAATGCAAGCAAAACGACCTTTAAGAACATGATGAGCAATGGCTGTTTTTTACACAATGTTTTCGATAGTTCATTTATAGAGAGTGTATGCATGTGGGAACGGGGTTATGGGAAAATCGTTCACTGTACCGCCGAAAGGGATTTGACCTGCAGAGGTGCGAAGACCAGTGAGCACAAACTCACCCTTTCCCACATGCAGTTACTTTATGCGACTTTCGACACTTATTTAGTGATGCAACCACTCGCTTCCAAGATCAAAACCCATACAATGCAAACAAAACAACATTTTAAAGCATGGCGGGCAATTGCTTCTCTTGCCACAATGTGTTCAGGTCTATTGCATAGCTTGGTTGATTCACCCAGGGATCACGAGTGTGTGAACTGACGGGGTGGTATGACTTGAATGATGTGGAAAACGGCCTAAAACACCCAACAATACCAACAAAACGACCTCTGAAAGCAGGACGGACAATTGCTCCCTTTGTCACAGTGTGTTCAGTACTATTGAGTAGCTGGGTTGAATCACCGAGGACGCATGAGTATGTGAACAGTGCGTATGATTTGACATATATGATGTTGAACACGGCGTAAAACACCCAACAATACCAACCAAATGACCTTTGAAATCATGATTAGCAATGGCTCCTTTTTCCACACTGTTTTCAGTCCTAACGCATAGCTGTGTTGAATCACCCAGGACGCACGAGTAGATGAACAGTGCGTGCGGCGATTTGACATATATGATGTTGAAAACGGCGTAAGACAACCAACAACGCAATCAAAACGCACTTTGAAAACATGATGAGCAATGCCTCCTCTTACCACACTGTTTTCAGTCCTGTTGCCTAGCTGGGTAGAATCACTCAAAAAACATGAGTGTGTGCAATCAAAACGACATTTTAAAGCATGGCGGGCAATTGCTTCTCTTGCCACGATGTGTTCAGGTCTATTGCATAGCTGGGTTGATTCACCCAGGGATCACGAGTGTGTGAACTGACGGGATGGTATGACTGGAATGATGTTGAAAACGGCCTAAAACACCCAACACTACAAACAAAACGACCTCTGAAAGCAGGGCGAGCAATGGCTCCCTTTGTCACAGTGTGTTCCGTACTATTGAGTAGCTGGATTGAATCACCCAGGACGCATGAGTATGTGAACAGTGCGGGTGATTGGACATATATGATGTTGAAAACGGCGTAAAACACCCAACAATACAAACAAAACGTCCCTTGAAATCATGATTAGCAACGGCTCCTCTTTCCACGCTGTTTTCAGTCGTCCTAACGCATAGCTGGGTTGATTCTCCCAGGTTCCATGAGTTTGTGAACTGTGAGAGTGATTGGACATGAATGCTGTTGAAAACGGCCTGTAAACCCCAACAATGCAATCACATTGACCTTTGAAAACATGATGAGCAATGGCTCCTTATGCCACACTGTTTTCAGTCCTATCGCGTAGATGGGTTGATTCACCCAGGAAGCATGTGTGTGTGTGTGTGAGCAGTGAGGTGTATTTAACATAAATGCTGTTGAAGACGGCCTAAAACAACCAACAACGCTATTAAAACGACCTTCGAAAACATGATGAGCAATGGCTCCTATTACCACACTGTTTTCAGTCCTATTGCCTAGCTTGGTAGAATCACCCAAAAACACGAGTATGTGCACTGTGATGTCGACTGGGCATACATGCTGTTGAAAATGGCCTAAAACCACAACAATGCAAGCAAAACGACCTTTGAGAACATGATGAGCATTGGCTGTTTTTTACACAATGTTTTCGATAGTTCATTTATAGGGAGTGTATGCATGTGGGAACGGGGTTATGGGAAAATCGTTCACTGTACCGCCGAAAGGGATTTGACCTGCAGAGGTGCGAAGACCAGTGAGCACAAACTCACCCTTTCCCACATGCAGTTACGTTATGCGACTTTCCACACTTATTTAGTCATGTAACCACTCGCTTCCAAGATCAAAACCCATACAATGCAAACAAAACAACATTTTAAAGCATGGCGGGCAATTGCTTCTCTTGCCACAATGTGTTTAGGTCTATTGCATAGCTGGGTTGATTCACCCAGGGATCACGAGTGTGTGAACTGACGGGGTGGTATGACTTGAATGATGTGGAAAACGGCCTAAAACACCCAACAATACCAACAAAACGACCTCTGAAAGCAGGACGGGCAATTGCTCCCTTTGTCTACAGTTATTATTTTAACCGTTGCCCCTTTTAGACACATTTGACTCACCTTAACAGATGAATGATAATCAGCAAGTTTGTCTTTTTCCACAATGTTTTCATCACTATTCAAAATAGGAAATAAAAACAATTACAAATTAGAGATAAGTTAATTCAACATTGATTGATTGGGGTTAACGCCTTTCTTTAACATTTCCTTAGTAATACCACGTCGGCCAGTTCACCTACAACTGTATTTCCTGGTTTTCTCACACCAGTAATCCACACAACAATCCTCCCAAGCAACTGGCTGCTTTTCCACACAGACTTAGCCCATTGGTCAAATACAAATGACGCATGTTGCATTGGCTTTTGTCAAACGTCGGAAAGAAACTTGGCCGAAAATGTCAACATACACACGAGTTATAACCGCAAGGTCATTATTTATTTTATAATTGAGGCGCTTCTAGCGATTTTGGGACAAAATTTATAATGTATATGCATTTGCGTTAATTGAAGACTCAACGTACGTCAACGTGTAATCTAGTCCTTGATGTATCTGTTGACAAATAAACTAGAAATGTAGTCTAAATAGGTTTTTGTAAATTAACCTTGTACGACTTCTGTAATCAATACTTTATGAGTTGTCTCTGTCTGTAAAGCTTAGAGGTATAATCCGGCGTCCGGCCAGCTGTCTGCCTGAATGTGCATTCGTCCGTCATTCATGGATTGCATGTATTGGTCAACACGTTGTTACTGTATGGCAGATTTATTTCAAAGTGGTCACACTTATACCGTGTGATCAGGAGAACGGCAAAGTACTAGGTACATAACTCTGGTCTGTTTATTTTAGTTATCTCCATTTAGTTCAGCGATTGTCTCAATTAATTTCCATTGTATCCATTTCAAACTTGGTTTGTAGGTAACTTATGACTTACAGATTTGCAGTGCACCATTACCATAACTTTAGCATGTTGCGTTTGGAGTGTGTATATTTTTGTCTTTCCATGTTCTCACTTAGTAAATACCCTTGTTCGTTAATGAGTGCTTCCCCAAACTGTGAACTTTGTCCGGAGCGACTGACTGTCTGTCCGTCTTTGTATTCATCCATATGTCCGTCTGTCCGTTACGGTTTGCATTAATGGGTCAAAATGTTGTTTCTGTTTCGCGGATCCATTTCAAAGTCGTCACACGTAAACATAGGGATTGGGAGATCGATATAATATTTTGAACACAAATCTGATCTGGTTTTTTAGGTGTAAACTCGTTTTTTCATTTATTTGGTTATTGTCTCAATAGATGTCCAATGTATCAATTTAAGACTTGGTGTATAGGGAACTCAGAGCTACAGATGTGCAGTGCAAAAAGAAACATAACTCTAGCATGCTTTCGATTGTCTTTCATCTATCAGCATTACAATATACATTGTGGATCTTTAGTGATTTCTGAATTGGAAATATTTTAATTAAGGGTCTCTGCTCGGTTTTTTGTCAATCTTTTGTTCTTCCTGATTTATTTTCTTTATACAAGAAAAGGGTCAAACTTTAATAAATAAGGTATATGTTATTGACAGGCAGTATGTGTTGCTTCACACATTTTTGGTTTGGTTTGTTTTAAAGGTCATTGTTTATTGTTTCAACAATGTTTGTATATATTCTGTATGCCATATATTTTCAACTTACATATGCCCCTATACCATTAGCGCTTTTAGCGCTTTGATTATTTTATTCAGTCAGCTGTTCGTCTTGGACCGGCTCTCCGTGCCACACATATGTATTACATTTTTTCATGGACCAAGCACCAGTATTTGTCTTGTTATGACGCCATAAGGTATTTACACCAAATTAGTTTCAATACCAATATCCCCGCAGATCTAGCTGGCCTTGCAACTATCTTCGTCTACTTCTCTCGCCGAGCCCCGGTAGCTGAGTCGGTAGCGACGCGTGCTGTCATTCCAGGGTATGTGAGTTCGAAACCAAGCTCAGCCAACATTCTTTCCGACGTTTGATAAAAGTCACTGTCACAAGTGTCTGTCGTCTTCCACCAATGGGCTAACAGTATATATGGAAAAGTAGCTAGTTGCTTGGAAAGCATGGTGTGTGGAGTACTGGTGTGAGAAAGCCATGAAACATATATGTAGGTGAACTAGCTGTCGTGATATGACTGAAACATTGTTGAAAACGGTGTTAAATCTCAATTAATCAATCTAGTTTTCGACGACGATTTAACCCTTTCGCTGCCAAAGGCTATTAAAGGCTTTTGCAAACAATGCAGTATCACGTGACTCAGCTCATAACTTGCTGTTTCTCCTGAAATCTGCTTTGTTTGCAACTTAGACATTAAATTTTATCATATGTCCTGTTATACAAAACATTGAGTTGTCCAATGTTCCACATGGAGGAGTTGAGTTATATAATTGTATGTTAATGACTGAAAAAAGGTTAAAAACATTGTGGCAAACGGAGAGTATCACGATGTTTTCAAAAGTCGTCTGCTGTAGATGCGTCCAAATGCGTCTGTAATTGGGAAAGAGTTAAAGCACAGGCGTCCGACTTTTCATTTGATAACAAAATGGGAAAAACCCACATAATACCTCGTTAGGATACTACAAATAGTCTCTCTATATTGTCCATATGCTGGAATAATAATGATCGGAAAGATTTCTTTGAGAACATTTGGATAATCCCACCCAAAACCCTGATACTATAAATAGCCTCTATATGGTTCATATAGTATAATAATCTGTTTTATTAATATCATATAGAGAGACTATTTATAGTAACACTGTCCTGTGTGGGATTCCCCGAATAATTTCAAACGATTACATTACGGTCATTATTATTTCAGCATAGGATCATATAGAGAGACTATTAGTAGTATCTTTACCAGGTATTGTGGGTTTTTTCCGCCATTTTTTCTCAAATGAAAACTCAGACGCCTGTGCTCAAACGAACAATCCGTCACTCCATGGTTAAAGCAGCCTTGTGGCTTGAACATGGATGGTTGTAACAGTTTGCCTCCTTGGGACTCCTTAGTATGACGACTCATGCATTTATGTCAGAATGAATAATATCGGAATTATTCGTAACGTACCCAGGAAACGCCGTGATATAACTGAAAATATGTTGGGAAATGCGTTAAATATATTCAAACAGAACACATGAAAAGAACAAAGGAGATGGCGTTTCAGATAAAACATGTACCATAGTTATGTTAATGATTTTATTTACAAAAGAAATATATTCTGGTAAAAGCAGTTTCACTGTACAAATTACATGGGAAATACGTATTACAAAAAGCACATAAAATATCACACGAACCGTATATAATTGGAATATTCTCTCGAATCAACGATAAACAGAAAACACACATTATATACGTCCTCTGCAAATTGAACTGTCCATAGAGGTAAATCTTTAACAATGATATAGATATATTTTGAAAGTTAATTAACCTCGGACAAGCGCGTGCATCAATTGGTTCATGAAACTCAAAACTTGATATACAAAGATACACTTTCGTGAATGTTCGTATAAATTACCCGGTCTCTCTATATAGTCTAATCGACACGAAAGTACCATCGTGAATGTTCGTATTACCCAGCCTCTCGATATAATCTTACTCACGAATCATTACGAACGTACCATCGTGAATGTTCGTATTACCCGATCTTTCTAAATAATTTAACTCACGAAAGTACCGTCGTGAATGTTCGTAGTACCCGATCTCACTATATAATCTAACTCACGAATGTTCACGAAAGTACCTTCGTCAGTGTTCGTATTAGCCGATCTCACTATATAATCTAACTCACGAATTTTCGCGAAAGTACCTTCGTGAATGTTCGTATTACCCGATCTCACTATAAAATCTAACTCACGAATTTTCACGAAAGTACCTTCGTGAGTGTTCGTATTAGCCGATCTCACTATATAATCTAACTCACGAATGTTCACGAAAGTACCGTCGTGAATGTTCGTATTACCCGATCTCTCTATATAATCTAACTCACGAATGTTCACGAAATGCATTTGAGACCAGCGAATAACCAGATCAGCCAAAGCATCCATGACTGTGCACTGTTAGTCAACTAGTCTTGCAATATGTCAAGGGCAGTGCACTTCTCATATCATATTTTGGATAACATGTTCTTTCTAACATAACTTTCGTAATTCGTCAAATTGTTTGGTTGTGTCTCCTTCTTGAAATTTTAAACTACCACCTTTATGTATGTATATTTGGTAATACAAGTTTTAAGATAGACGGATACACACCCAACGCCAAAGATAAAGACCCTCTGGCCCCTTATAAAGAGGGTAGAGAGAAACAGTTTCACTAGTTTAACGCACATACCAGCGGATGCACCCATACTGTTTATCGCAAGACGGGGCACATATGTATTCACTTTTACATTTAACATCACTATTAACAGTACAATAATTCAGTGGACTAGATAAGGAGGAGTGAACTTGTCTTTTTCCGATCCATATTTCTCTTTTGACTAAAACCTATGCTGTTTGGTACTCAAAATAATCGTCTCACTGAAACGATTCTTTTGAGTACCCACAACATAGGATTTGGTGGTCAAATAAGGATTTGGTGATGCGAAATACTCCTCTTATTTAGAGCTCTAGTATTATTGTTACATTTATACGCGTACATTTACTAAGCTTTTATTCAAATGGAGGGGAAAAAAGAGAACGTACAAAATATATCAAAGAAAATATCAAATTAAACTAAAAAGTCAAATTAAAATAAAAAACACTCTTTGAAATGTTTTACAGTTAACGATATGGTTCTAGTAATCAATAACGGGGTATCTAAAAAACAATTTACTAAATAATTAACCACCTGATATGATGTTTTTGGTCTTCTCAGTCGAAGACATTGGAAGAAATAAAAGTGGCATCTAAAAAATTCGATGTGTAATTGATAAACAAATGCGCAAAATGCAAAAATGTTCGTTATTTTCCCAAACTGTACTGAAACGACGTCCGATGCAAAGGACGAACAACTCAATCCACATAGAATCATGTAATAGCAAAAAGATCACAATTGGTCACTCCTTGAACGGTTGAATGATTAAACATGCAGCACCAAATCTGAAATTAAAGAGAGATTTTTTTTTTTTATATATATTTTATTTCGTAATTTAGGCCACCGGCCCATTATACAACATAATTTATAAGTATATACAACAGGGAGTGATGAAATACATTATAAAACTGACATTTGAAGCTGGAAAAATAATTAAGATATTGAAAGAGTCTCACTTCTTAGTTAGAGAATGGTGCTATATGGCCGTGTATCGCCCACCTGACCTGATATCGTTTTCCACGCAATATTTCAGCCAAGTTATTTATATAGCAGACCAGTCCATTCAGCAAAAAAAAGATTCAAACGTTTGGTCTTTTTTTCGCTATAATGATGCCATCTAGCAGTCATGTATTTAAACAAATCGATCTGGTATGAAAATAGTTTGTAGACGCCAAGGTCATATATAGAACACTTGAAATAAGAAGAGCAGATTCGGAGTGGATGCATTTTAACAAGTTGCATAGGTTCTACAGTGAATTAAATCATTTATTTCGTGGAATGTTGAAAGGCAGTCACAAAAGAAACATACATTTTACATCAAGTCCGGTTTAACTTGACCAAGTGGTTTAAACCTTTCCCTTATATAGATGCTTTCTGACGCCTCTGCAGCAGACGGCTTTTTGAAAACATAGTGACAAAAGACGAAATTGCACAAAACGTGCAATTTCTCCTTTTGCCACAATGTTTTCCACTTTTTGTCATATGTTATCCGTTCAATTATAGAGATTTTCTATGTTTTGACAAAATACGTTCAAAGTCGTCTGCTGCAGAATTGTCGTATGAGGGAAAGGGTTAAGAGGAGATGTTTTTATAGAAGTCGTTGAAGACGGTCTACGGACACAGTCTGATTACAAACGCTCACAGTGAGCACTTTGTGCTCGGATGAGTTAAAATGACAAGAAACGAATACATACAATTCTGGGCAGCTTCGTTGATAAATTTGAGCATATCGAGGGATTGGCAATACTGCAAACCAATTAACCTACATCCGTTAAACCGCCAAATAAATAGTTCCATCAGTGATGCAGAGGCACGATTAACAATAATCATGTCAGTGCTACTTTGGTACCGAAATGAAACTTAAATTTGAGATTTATCGAGATAATATCTACATAGAGATAAAATATGTAAATATTATCTTTCTTCATGATTGGGCAAATAATAAATATCATTGCGCATTCTATCTACCATGCAAAGTACTCTCAAAATACCTCGGAAAAATGGAAATTCCAAAAGGTTCTATAAATAGCTCGCGAGACTGGTTATCGATTGTTCTTAAATCTCAATATTATTAACGCTTTATTTTGTAATTGTTGCAATATATCAAAGCGTCTAGATGATAAAACTGGTTTACAAAAGTTTAAAGGACACAATGTCATGCAGTGTACAAGTTAGACACGTCTGTACGTTCAAGCGTCAATTAACAATCAATGCTGAAAGTGTAGCCGAATTGAGTTGGCTCGAGCATTATCGTATATGCCTATATATATTGAAAATCGCAAGGCCTATACCGAGATACTGCTTGTTAAATTGCAGTATTTTCTACACGATCGACACTTCTGTGCCATCGGCGCTTTTATTAAGTATAGAACTACGAACTACCCAACGTTTTTAAATGAAAAGCTACGAACTATTCCACGTTTTCAAATGTAGAACTAAGAACTGCCCATCGTTTTTAAATGTAGAACTACAAACTATCCATTGTTTTTAAATGTAGAACTACAAACTATCCATTGTTTTTAAATGTAGAACTACAAACTCTCCATTGTTTTTAAATGTATAACTACGAACTGTAATACGCTTTTAAATGCAGAACTACGAACTACCCCAACGTTTTTAAATGAAAAGCTACGAACTATCCCATGTCTTTAAATGTAGAACTACGAACTGCCCATCGTTTTAAAATGTATAACTACGAATTATTCCACGTTTTTAAATGTAGAACTACGAACTACACCAACGTTTTTAAATGAAAAGCTACGAACTATCCCACGACTTTAAATGTAGAACTACGAACTGCTCATCGTTTTAAAATGTATAACTACGAACTATTCCACGGTTTTTTTAAATGTAGAACTACGAACTATCCAACGTTTTTGAATGTAGAACTACGAACTGCACATCGTTTGAAAATGAAAAGCTACAAACTACCCCACGTTTTTAAATGTAAACTACGAACTATCCAACGTTTTTAAATGTAGAACGACCAACAACCCAACGTTTATAAATGTAGAACTACGAACTGTCTCACGTTTTTGAACGTAGAACTACGAACTACCCATCGTTTTTAAATGAAGAGCTACGAACTATCCCACGCTTTTGAATGTATAACTACGAACTGCCCATCGTTTTTAAATGTAGAACTTCGATCTACCTCATCTACAGTTACTAGTACGATGTCACCGGCGTGTATAACGTTTAACACTACGATGTATCCCAAGTTTTTAAAATGTAGAACTTGTATCTTCCCCGAGTATTAAAATGTAGTACTGCGGTCTTCACGCGGTTTTTTTTCGGCGATAGCTGATTAACCTGGGTTTTGACCTAGATGTTAAACAAATGATTTTGATTGTAGACCAATCAAATGTTGTGTTTAGTAATAATGTCGAAGAAATAAAGGAAATGAAACGTTTTGATTGGTTCATAGTTTAGTTGGCGAGAGAGGCACTAATAAGGTAAAATTTTAAAATGAAATGTTCTGCATGCTACTCTTTAATTGTTTTCCTTAAAAAATAAATGTCAGTGAAAACAATCCGTGAAAACGTATGAAATATAATAATAATATATTTAAGAGCAAAATATTAATTATTTTTGAAACATGATAAGTTTTCAGTTATTTATCGTCAATTGAAATGAATACACCTCTTGGGAGCCTCGCGTAATCTCCAGTCATGTGACGGGGTATTCTCGGCCTTGAGAATCTATTTATAGAAACTGAAGCTGGATGGAGATTGCCGATTAGCCTTTGGTAAACACATAGATTATTGTTATGATTTAGTAGTTGATACTAGGATAAAGATATAAACGTGTTGATTCCAACGTTTCCGTTTAGTATTTAATAATTTCTGAGAGTTTACATAATTTTGGCTGACACTTGGTTCTAAAAAGAATGAGATAAACAAAAAACGCGCAAGCTATATTCGATTACCGATTCTACATCTTTTAAAGACTGGTTCACGATTATAATGCATTACCAATTCAAGGAGCTGTCGAATTCTTAGATATACAACATTATTGCGCAAATTGTATAATTCCTGAAAAAATGCTGATTGTTTCGTTTATTAACAAAACCTTTCCGATATTCAAGTCAAATTATATGCGCATGTTCCATTGCTTAGTGTTTTCTCATATTGATCGCCGTTTATCATTTTTAAAGATTTTTCTTGAACCCTTTCCCTCATATAGACGCTTTCTGACGCCTCTGCAGCAGACGGCTCTTTGAAAACATAGTGACAAAAGAAGAAATTGCTCAAAACGAGCAATTTCTCCTTTTGACACAATGTTTTTCACTTTTAGTCATAGGTTATCCATTTATTTAATTATAGAGATTTTCCATTTGTTGACAAAATATGTTCAAAGTCGTCTGCTGCAGAATTGTCGTATGAGGGAAAGGGTTAAAGCTAATTTCTTCTATCACAAAAACCTATTATGCGGATCTACTTACTTTTAATAACAAAACAATCCAAATAATCCATCATTGTATCTTTAAAAATTCTTTTAACGATTTAGATTCTACTGCATCTTCGAAGGCATCAATATCCTGAAAAAAAATATCAAACAAATATGTCGATGTGTGTATTCATTCAAAGACGTCACTGGTAAAGGGAAGTAAAGCTCGTCAATTTACGTACTTTCAATCGTGTGTTGTTTCCCTTGTATTATTTGTAACTCTTTTAGATCTGACATTTACTAATGGTTTTCCTTGGAGTCAGATAATCATTCTTATACCCAGTCACACAATAATATTTTAAAATCACTGCAAATATCATTTTAATATAAACAGTGACTTGTAATGAGTCACGTCATTAAATGTAGGCCTAATGGGCCTATTCAATGTGATATCACAGCTTTAGATGCACAGATCAACTTTCTTGTATCATAAATTCTGTCAACAACATGGAGGAAAAAGTAGTTCTGTCAAGTCATAATCTCACTGCAAAAGTCATAATCTTACCGGTGAGATTATAGGGTTATTATTCACTGAGAAATTTCTATAATTCATGGGTAAGCATAAAAGAAAATTGATTGTAAAATATTTAATTATTGTTCCTTTAAAATGAAATATATATTTACATTATAACTAGTATTTGTTGAATTAACCCTTTCCCTCACATAGACGCTTTCTGACGCCTCTGCAGCAGACGGCTTTTTTGAAAACATAGTGACAAAAGAAGAAATTGCACAAAACGTGCAATTTCTCCTTTTGCCACAATGTTTTCCACTTTTGGTCATAGGTTATCCATTCAATTATGGAGATTTTTTCTATTTTTTGACAAAATACGTTCAAAGTCGTCTGCTGCAGAATTGTCGTATTAGGGAAAGGGTTAATGATTGTACTTGCGGTGATATTATAAACACCTACAGGTCCCTGATAGTATGTAATTTCCGGTTTACAGTATTCGGAACAACTTCTCAGACAAGATGTAGGGTACCGAAATTGGTCGAGAAATGCCGAATGCTGTTTATGGATCTTTCCAATCTGGTTATGAAATATGTTAATCGCGTGATTATAAATAGCTATTTTCAACCAGCCAAGCGAAGTAAACACGTGAAAAGATTGATTGATAGATTGGGGTTTAACGCCGTTTTTAACAATTTCTCAGTTATATCACGGCGGCCAGTTCACCTACTCACGTGAAAAGATAAATAATAATTTAACCCCTCTTTTCCACAGGTAGACGTATCTGCAGCAGACGAGTATTGAAAACATTGAGGCAAAAGAAGAAACGCCTTTTGGTGAGCAATTTCTCCATTGTTCATGTTTTGAAGTTTTTTTTATAAAAAATACACTGTCACTACATATAAACTGTCCATGATGTGTTCATGTGCTGCAGCGTGGGTTTATCTTTCAAATCACCTGATTTCAGGGTGATCTATACTGATTAAGTCTGCCTGTCTGTCCTGTCCGTCTCCTATTGAAGAACATTCACAACTTCGTAGAAAATATAAAAATATAAATGAAATTTAAGATTTTGTTTATTTTGTTCCAAATTTTCTTAAATGCCTCGCAGTTGTTTACTAGCTGATCAACTTCTATAATTGAAGTACTACATGTTTAAACTCTTTCCCACTTGCAGGCGCATTCCGACGCATTTTCAGCAGACGTCGTTTGAAAACGTTATGGCAAAAGGAGAAATTGCTCATAATGTGCAATTACCCCTTTTGCCGCAATGTTTTCAATTCTAATTAATGCTGTAACTCTCACTTATGAAGATATTTCATGTTTTTGCCTAAATGTTTTCAACGTCATCTGCTGCAGTGTTGTCGGATGTGGGAAAGGGTTAATTAACTTAATGACAGACAACTTGGGAAAATTCTATGCAAATATATATTTATTGACATTTCTATAAATGATCAAATAGAGTTGCTCATTATGACAAATTTCTCCTTTTCACAATGCTT
This sequence comes from Serripes groenlandicus, assembly GCA_031761405.1. Lineage (NCBI taxonomy): Eukaryota > Metazoa > Mollusca > Bivalvia > Cardiida > Cardiidae > Serripes > Serripes groenlandicus. The sequence continues at coordinate 46,724 of JASEVX010000533.1, forward strand.
TAAACAAAAAAGTGGTTTACTACACATGTGTCAATATGTGTTCGTATATGGAATAAGCGAATTGAGAATATTAGTTATTACGTTTAAAAAGACTGGTTCGCTCCACCACGCAACCTATTTGTTGCTGCAGTGTGCAGCCGTGTTTGTACTTGATAAGATGGAAGTAAGTTATTAGTAAGGCGACAGAAAGAACAAGTGACCATACCCCGCAGTATTCATCTCCATTGAACAAGGCTGGTGGGAGGAGAGTTGGAATGCCTGCCTTCTCTCGCATTTGGTCACGCCAATCTTGGTTCTTGCATAAATCTATTTCCTCATATACGATTCCGTTAGCGTCCAGGACATGTTTTATACGGTTTTGTCGGTTGTAAATCTAAAAATATACATATCTTCAGAAGTTAAAACGTGTTATGTTATGCTTTTATTTTTTTATTGAGTTATTGTTTCAATTAGTATGTTTATAAATAAATAATTCAACTGTTTAGTTCAGAGTAAAAAAAATGTATCCAAGACATGCTTGATACGGTTCTGTTTGTTGAGAATCTGAAAAAACACAAATATCTAAACGTTTGATTACGTGTTTTCAGAATGGTGATTGTTTCAAACATTAAGTTTTTCCCCAAGAAATGATAAAAAATTGTTTTGTTCATAAAAAGTTATTGAATGTCACATATGGGCCACGAGAACGCCAACAGTATGGCCTCTGCGTAATGTATCGACCCAGATCAGCCTGCGCAGTCTAATCCGGGCCGACACATTCCGTCTAAGGGAACTAGAGGTATAGAGTAAGGATACCCGAAACAGCAAATCCACAGGAGGCGAAAAGTGTCTGTCCGAGAAAGCCATGCTTATGCTGATCCGGGCCGATACTTTACGCAGAGTCCATACTGTTGGTTTTCTCGCGGGACGGCTCCTATAGTAGTTGACAAAACTCCTTATAGCAAACAACTATTATTGAACATGTTATACCTGCTTTTAACAACTAGTGACACATAGTAAATACTCACTATTTTAATAACTGTATCAGTAATTATAATCAAATATTGCGAGGGAGTGCTTTGAATCCCCCTTTTCCGACTTAGATTGTACTATTTCAGATTTTCTATGACTTTTTATTTGTCTTGTTGTCAATGGAATTTCGACCCTTTTACGGATGAAGGAATTTTAACGGCTTTTTAATCAAGCAACGTCTCATTTCTCCCTCTCAATTTATTGTTATTTTTGTTTCAAAATACTGCCAGAAAATCGAGGGCTTGGCGTGAAACGGTTGTAACTAAAATTGGTATTTTTTTACCAAGGTTAATCACCTCGCCATAAAGTCTTTACAAGCGTTGAATCATTTTTCTTGGTAAACTATGGAAATGTAGGTGTCATTGCTCGTTCTGAGCAATGGCACCTACATTTGCATTGTTTACAAATGGGTCAAAATTGCCCTAAACAAGTGATTTTGACCGCTTTTTAATCAAGCAACGTCTCATTTCTCCCTCTCATTTTATTTTTATTTTTGTTTCAAAATATGTTTTTCGAAACTTGTTGGGATATTACAGTTTTGTTTATCTTGGATGTTTTCTAACCAGAAGACAATTTAAAGTGTTCGTACATTGCCTGTGTGCTTCTGCATGTACAAATTGGACTTCTCGGTCAAAAACTCAAATAAACTGTCACTAAATACCGCCAACAAATGCTTTGATATTAAAAAAAGCTAATTTCAAGGGAAGATAACTGTAGAACAGCTAATGAAACGGATATTGAGATATGTCTTGCACATCTACAAACCACACTTGTCAATAGTATAGTACCCTGTCTCATTAATATATACATGTATATTAAAACTTGAACCCTGCTCCACAAATGAGCCGTCCCGCGAGAAAACCAACATTGTGGACTCTGCGTTAAGTCTCGACCCGGATGAGCCTAAGCATGCCGCACAGGCTTACCCAGATATACGCTTTTCGCATCCTGTGGATTTTCTGTTTCAGGAAGCATTACTGTATACCTCTATTCCCCTGAGACGGAATGTGTCGTCCCGGATCAGGATGCGCGGACTGCGCAAGTTGATCTGGATTGATACATTACGCAGAGACCATAATGTTAATGCGACAAATTTATGACCAAAGTAGATTTTGTTCATAATGAGCAATGTGCCACCATAATTCCTTTTCAATAGTAATGCTTTTATAATAAGAGATTTTCAAAATCGTCTGTTGCAGATTTTTGTGATTGCAGGAACGGGGTTAAGAAGCAGGTCGTTCTTCAAAGGCATAAAACCAATAGACTAACACACACAGGCACTGGCCAACTTTAAGTTTACCTCCACAGACAAAGTACAAATTCTTAACCCTTTCTCACATACAACAAATCTACAGCAAAAGTCTTTGAAAACATAGTGCCAAAAACCTGAAAAATCTCCATTAAAAATAGCTTAATTGTTAGATAAAGTTGAAAATATTGTGGACAAAGGAGAAATTGCTCATCATGAGCAGTTTCACCTTTGGCCACAATGTTTTCAAAAGTCGTCTGCTGCTATTGCGTCACAATGCGTCTGCATGTGGGAAAGGGTTAATGTATCCAGTTAAAGCCCAGATTATGGTTGTCCAGTTAAAGCTTGCCAACTTGTAGACGCGTTTGACGCCTCTGCAGCAGACGGCTTTTTGAAAACATAGTGACAAAAGAAGAAATTGCACAAAACGTGCAATTTCTCCTTTTGCCACAATGTTTTCCACTTTTTGTCATAGGTTATCCATTTAATTAAGGAGATTTTCTATTTTTTGACAAAAAATGTTCAAAGTCGTCTGCTGCAGAATTGCCGTATGAGGGAAAGGGTGAAAGCTTGCCAACTTGTATACGCGTTTGAAGCATCTCCAACAGACAACTTTCGAGAGCATTGCTGATAAAGGAGAATTCGCTCATGATAAGCAATTTCTCCTCTTGCCACAATGTTTTCAACACTTTCAAATAAAGACCTTTTCATTTATGGAGTTTCGAAGTCGTATGCGGCATAAATTGTTGTATGAGGGGAAAGGGTTAATTAACCCACGTGACTCCTAGATTATGGGAGTCCAATAAGATGTAGAAATAAAAAAGTTTTTAACAGGAAATCTACCAGGTAAAGAAAGCCTTCACTCCTTTATTATAAATCTCTACAGAATGCTTTGATGATGTGTGCCTTCGCGTAGACTGGGAACAGGACTATAAATATTGGTTGCGTGACCTACGCTTTAATAATGTATTTACGTGTAATTACAAACTTTTTTTTTTTTTATTGCAATGACTTTTGAATATTTATAAAATATATTAATTATACTTATGCTCTCATCATTATACTGTATATTAGTATAATGTAATTTCTCGCCAAATGTGGCGGTAAACAAAGAATGTCTCGAAAAGTTCTTCTGTCATCTAGAAATAAAAGGAGCCGTCCCACATTCCGTCTCTGGGGGATAAAGGTATAAAGTAAAGATTCTTGAAACAGAAAATCCACAGGAGGCGAACAGTTTCTGCGCGGCATGCTTTTAGGCTGATCCGAATCGATGCTTTACGCAGAGTCCACAATGTTGGTTTTCTCGTGGAACGGCTCAAATTAATACATAGATGCCAAGGAGATTGTCAGCACATTTATTCAGTGCTGATACATACCCTATCTGAATGAACTGATTCCAGTCTAGATTGTATGTACAGTGTAAGAGATGTCTGGCATTAACTCGTACTCATAATTTAATCACATTTTATAAATTGTCTTCGAATCAGACAATATACACCACCTTTTGAGCCACCATGTTTAATTACCCCTTTCCCTCATATAGACGCATTCTGACGCCTCTGCAGCAGACGGCTTTTTGAAAACATAGTGACAAAAGAAGAAATTGCTCAAAACGAGCCATTCAAGTTCTCCTTTTGACACAATGTTTTCAACTTTTAGTCATAGGTTATCCATTCAATTATAGAGATTTTCTATTCTTTGAAAAAAAAAAGTTCAAAGTCGTCTGCTGCAGAATTGTCGTATGAGGGAAAGGGTTAACTTAGTATACATTTAGGGTGAGAAACAACGTGTGGTTTGACTAGAAATAGTTTGCACACACAATGCCACTAATATCCGTTTACAAAAACGTCTCCAACAAGTAATACGATATTCATCTCACAATTTCCTGTTCAAGTCGTAAACGTCTACTAGATTTCCAGCTATTTTATTTCCTTAGAAACTAGAACTGAAAAGATGCATAGGTCCTGATAGGTCGTATGTAGAATTAACTCTTTCACACATGCAAGAAACACACAGCAGACGAATTTAAAACGTGTTGGTTAAAATATCTCGAAAATCTATGAATGAACGTAATAAGGAAGTTATTTCGTCTACTGTAGATGAGTCAAGATATGTCCTTATTCGTGTTGGAAATACATTGTTGTCGTTTGATTAAACTGATAACAGCTTTAACAGCATTTATATATTTACCCTTCCTTGTTATTTGTGTTAATATTATTGAAACGAAAGACAACCATGTACCCACAGGTTGGTACATTAACCCTTTTCCCTCATATAGACGCTTTCTGACGCCTCTGCAGCAGACTGCTTTTTGAAAACATAGTGACCAAAAGAAGAAATTGCACAAAACGTGCAATTTCTCCTTTTGCCACAATGTTTTCCACTTTTTGTCATATGTTATCCATTCAAATATGGAGATTTTCTATGTTTTGACAAAATACGTTCAAAGTCGTCTGCTGCAGAATTGTTGTATGAGGTAAAGGGTTAAAGGTGCGGTGCGCTTCTTGCTAAGGGTTTCCGAGAAACTATACATGAAAGTCTGAAGAGTTTGTTTTAACACGACCAACTCGGATACAAAGTGATCTTTTCATCAGAATAAAACATACAAAAATGACTTAACAAGCGGACCTACCTCTCTATTCGTTGTCACGGAAGTCACATACAGTTTAAGGGACATGATTTATCAGACACAAATCGAACAAAATTCCAGAACACGATTCAAAGACAACTGTATGCTTTCAGCTGCAGAAACTCGTTATCGATTTATGGCTGAATCATAGGAGGCCACAAGTGGGGTGTATCAGCTGATTCGTAAATTACTTTTATTGTTTTACCTTGCTTTTGGTTGTGTGCAGCACGCGAAGTTTGAATTAAAAAGTGCAATTGCATTATTCTTGATGTAAAAAGAAACACTGCATTTTGATAAATGCAAAATTATCGTATTTTGAAGCGTATTTTTAAATCGCTGATTTTGAGAATCCCCGTTTGGCACCCCCTCTAAGACATACGATAGCAAGGCAGACTGTTGGAACCTGTTATTTCATTATAGAGGTGGAGAGGCTACATGTGGGATTAATTAATCTGGTAGGTAACGGATAACGATATTTACCTTGTAAATATAAACCTTTCAAACTAATCGCCTTCAAGAATATTAGAGCAAAATAGAACCTTGATATCCGTCATTAATAGTTCCAGCTTCTTAATGAACGTTAATGAACGAAACGTTCGTTGTACAATGCGTTCGGTGATATGGGTGTCTACGAGCGTTTTGTATATGTGTTCCCTGCAAAGTGCTGATACACATCTCAAGCGGAGAAACAGTCGCTAATGTTTAACAGCCTGAGTGAATACATTCTAATTCTACGTCTGGAGTAGGCGGCTGTTCTCGCCAGGTAAAATAGACTCGACCATACAAGAGGCTATTGTTAACAAGACATGCAAGTGCGCAGTTTACCTTTCCTAGTATATTATTGCTAGTTTATCTCTTTCATGGAATAGTATTCTGTCGCCGTCACTCGTCTCGTGCCGAGCGCCGGTAGCGACGAGGGATGTCAATCCAGGGGTTGTGAGTTCGAATCCCAACTCGGCCAACATTCTTTCCGTCGTTTGACAAAAGTCACTGTAACCTGCGTCATTCGTGTTTCACCAATGGGCTTTTTAACAGTCTATGTGGAAAAGTAGCCAGTTGCTTGGAAAGTATGTTGTGTGGTGTACTGGTGTGGGAAAACCAGGAAACGCATGAGTAGGTGAACTGGTCGCCGTGATATGACTGAAAAATTGTTGAAAACGGCGTTAAACCCCAATCAATCAATCAATCACTCGTCTCGTCCTGTCTGTACACATTTTTGCAAAGACTGAAAAAGCTACACAAATTCAAATTACAAAAAGAATAGTGGACACGGCGTAGTACCTCTTGTGGCCTATTGTAACAATGGACACTCGGGTGAAACTGTACGTCCGTGCAGCCTCGACAAACCCTTCACTGTCCGTCTACGTATTGCCCAAGATGCAATTTTTACAAATAATCGGAAGCGTAATCCAGCCAGTTTTACGCCAATGTATCTTTAATTGATGCCCTTTCCCTCATACGACAATTCTGCAGCAGACGACTTTGAACGTATTTTGTCAAAACATAGAAAATCTCCATAATTGAATGGATAACCTATGACAAAAAGTGGAAAACATTGTGGCAAAAGGAGAAATTGCTCGTTTTGAGCAATTTCTTCTTTTGTCACTATTTTTTAGCTCTACTGGCCAAAGGCCAGAAGGGCTTATGTCGTGGCGATTTGTCCGTCGTCCGTGCGTGCGTGCGTGCGTGCGTCCGTCCGTGCGTCCGTAAACAATTTCTTGTTAACACGATACAGTTTCGAAAACCAGCCAGATCCGCCCATGCATGACTGGATTATGGCCCTTGAAATGGTCAAAATTGCTATAAAAGAGCTTGTTAACACGATACAGTCTTCACGTTTGATTGTATCTCAACCAAACTTATACAGTAATTAGATATCCATGAGAGCTCGGTTCCTTTCGAAAACCAGCCAGATCCGCCCATGCATGACTGGATTATGGCCCTTGAAATGGTCAAAATTGCTATAAAAGAGCTTGTTAACACGATACAGTCTTCACTTTTGATTGTATCTCAACCAAACTTATACAGTAGTAAGATATCCATGAGAGCTCGGTTCCTTTCGTAAACCAGCCAGATCCACCCATGCAAGACTGGATTATGGCCCTTGAAATTGTCCAAATTGCTATAATTGAGCATGTGAACACAATAGAGGCTCCATTTACTATCTGATCTTCACCAAACTTAGATAGTAGTTAAATACTGATGAGAGCTTGGTTCCTTTTGAAAACCAGCTAGATCTGCCCATGCAAGACTGGATTATGGCACATGAAATTGTAAAAATTGCTATAATACAGCTTGTGAACACAAAAGAGCCTCCATTTACTATCCGATCTTCACCATACATACATGCTCTGGATTGAAAATGACCAAAGAACCATACCAGTAGAGCATAGGCCCTCATGGGCCTCTTGTTTTTAAAAGCCGTCTATTTGAGGGAAAGGTTTAAACAACGGATAGTCCACAAGACCGCAACTCGCCAAAAACTGGCTCTATCATCTCAATACTACAGTTTTGCAGAGTCGTCTCTGATTATTGACAACATCTGGTTTGATGCAGATATAAAAGTAAGTCTAAGATGGACACATACATTTAAAATAATTCAACAGTATAAGTATGCTTCTGAGAACAGTAAACTGCGTGAAGTTAGCCGGAGTAGCCGTAACAGCCGGAGTTCCGATTACTTCTATGAAGTATGTGCAAATAGAGTGGCCCCGTTAACACGCTGGACTGTCAATCATAAGTATGGGGTTCAAATCCCAGTCGTGGTTCTGGATTTTTCTGAGGTGCTTTAAGCGTCTCCCACTCAACTAGAGGTCAAGAACTGGTCCATTCCAGGAAAAAGTGCCTCACGTGTATCGGTGCTATACACTGACCACGTTTAAAGAACCAAGATGTCTTTTCGGAAAGAGCTAGGGTATCGCACCCGGACTCCTTTGTGTCTAACTCTGTCTTCTGGAATGTATCTGCACCTGGCAGATGCTCGTACTCTATACAGTGTACACTACCAAATGGGTCTATCAAAGCTAGAAAGCGTATGCTGGATCTGAGCAATTGATCTCTATAATTACATTACATTACATTACATTACATCACACATATATTATATTATATTACATTACATTACATTACATTACATATATTACATTACATTACATTACATTACATAGCATATACAAATATATATAACATTACATTACATTACGAATATATTACATTATATTGCAAATATATTACATTACACATATATTATATTAAATTACATTACATAACATTACCTTACATTACAAATACATTGTCTGTACATTCTAATATTGGCTGGATTTTGCTGCCGACTGATGGATCTCGCTAAAACGGCAACTTGTGCATCTCATATGCCTTGCACGGATGTAAAATCGAACAAGACGGGAACGATTCCGTCAGCGCAACATGTTAAACTCTTTTGCTCTTTCAGCGCCAATGGCACTATTGAGGTTTTCGCAAACAATACAGATTCAGGTAAGTCAGCTCGAAACGAGCTGTATCATCTGAAATCAGCATTGTTTGCCGTTTAGTTATCAAAATATTCCAAAACTATTATTACATGAGAATGGAGACGCTCGAATTTGAGCTTGGAAGAGTCTACTTTAAACAATTCGGCGCTGAAAGAGTTAACTCAAACAGGACGGATGCAAATTCGGGAAATTCCAACCAGGATCAACCAGCCGGAACAGCAGGAGTACGGACATTATCAGCCGGAAGAGTCGTCGTTCCGGCAATTCTGGCGAGTCTGAACTGTCTATACGGACAAGCTTGAACCATAAGAATGATGTGCGAACACATTGTTTGGTAATTTAAATATTGGCCGGATATTGCGCCAAGTGCGACTCGAAGCCAGATCGGGACATCGGTTGAAAATCCCAGCCGGAGTTGGACCGGATGAACTCTCTAACTCTAACAGGTGCATTGTTGGGAAACTTTGTTGAGAAATTCAAACTCCGGCTGTCGGCGCAAAACATGTCAGGATGTCGGTTAAAGTCTTTAATTCTAAGACGACTGGTGCATATCCGGGACATCCTTACCAGTATCAATCACCTGGAATAGCCGGAGTTCCGACACACTGGCTGTATTAATAATTCTATAAAAAGTCCTCGTTCTGGGAATTCTGGCCAGCCTTTTTTTTTTCATTTAGTACGACTCGAAGTCAGTGTTGGGCACTTCGACCTGACACATGTCAGATCGCCGGCTAAACTCTCTAACTCGAAAGGACGGCTGTAAAGTCGGGTCTTCGTCAGGAAATCCTATCGGCGGCTGGGGATAGCAGCCGGCTGTTGCAACACCGCGAATCGGGACCTATAACAACGTGAAGACAGTTTTGGGCGCTTGCACCTGGCATGCATCAAAGGGCTGCCCAATCCATCTATCTCGAACAATAGGCACTCCAAATCGAGGGTGGGAGAAAATCTGTCTGCCCAACTCCGGCTTCGTTTTGCAACCGGCTGCCGAAACGCTGCAGAACTTTGACTAGTGCGTCTGGCGCCTTCCCCTGATGTGCCAGACAGCCGACTTAAGTCTGTAACCCGAGCCATATACAGCCGGAGATGGGCTGTAGACTAGCCTGAAATTCCAAATTCAGTTGGACATGGCAGCCGGCTAACATAAACACGGCTGGGCACCACCTTGTGTGACTCGGGGCCAGAGTTAAGCACTGCCACTTGACACATGTCTGGTTGCCAGTTAAACTCTCTCATCCGAACAGGACCGGTGCAAAGTCGTGATTTTGTCCGGGAGATTCAATTCCGGCTGGGCAGGCTGCTGCATATCCGCTAATCTGGATATAATGCAACATGAAGTAAGTTTAAGGCGTTTGCTCTTGGAATGCATCAATGGACGCCCAATCTATCTATTTCGAACAATATACACGCCAAATCGAGGATGTGAGCCAGTCTGTCGGCCCAACACCGGCAGGGCTTTGCATCCGGCTGCCAAAATATGACAGAACGAGCTTGACTCGAAGTCAGTATTTGGTGTCTTCCCCTGGCACATGTTCGACAGCTGGCTAAAGTCTGTAATTCGAGCAATATACAGCCGGAGTTGGGCTGTAGACTTGCCAAAAATCCCAACTTCAGCTGGAAATGGCAGCCGGCTGACATAGATTCGGCTCGACGCCACCTAGAGTTGGTCACCTCCACCTTACAGATGTCAGGTTGCCAGTTAAACTCTCTAACTCGAATAGGACGGGTGCAAAATTAGGACCTTGTCCAGAAAGTCCAACTCCGACTGGCCATAGCAGACGGCTGATGCAAGTCGGCGAATCGGGACATAATGTAACACGAATTCAGTTTAGGGCGTTTGCATCTGACATGCATCAATGGGCCGCCCAATCCATCTACCTCGAACAATAGGCACACCAAATCGAGGGAGTGAGCCACGTTCTATGTCAGCCCAACTCCGGCTGGGTTTTGCAGCCGGCTTCCGAAACGCGGCAGAACGGTGACTAGCGCAACTCGAAGCTGCAGATTTGTTTTATGTTGGAAAAGTTCAATCATGACCTTTATCGGAGATACAGACATCGTTTCAGGTGTCTACGAGTGGATAGATGCTTCATTGTAACTTTGGTCGGTTACTCCAGAGACATATCGAGGGCTTGGCGTGAAACGGTTGTAACTAAAATTGGTATTTGTATTACCAAGGTTAATCACCTCGCCATAAAGTCCTTATAAGCGTTATATCCTTTTTCTTGATAAACAATGGAAATTTAGGTGCCATTGCTCGTTCTGAACAATGGCACCTAAATTTACAAAGGGGTCAAAATTGCCCCTAAACCAGGGACTTCAAAATAGGTTTTATGTTACAACTGTTTCGCGCCAAGCCCTCGATATAATGTATTTATATGTCTCTGGTTCCTCTTATTTCGGGCAGTCTGATGAACAGGGCTACCCTTACAGCTACTTAATCGACCAAGTTTGCAAAAAACACCCCTGTAAATCATTAATGGACCAATCCGAACGACAGAAGGCACAGTCCATTACAACACAGCCTATTATTACATTTATACTGAATTCATATCTTTTTTATTTGTATTGCAATAATACATTTCGCTAAGAAAGTTACATTTCCCAAGCGAGACGTATGCATGACGGGAATTTATAAATCGTTATAAAAACAAAGTAAATTTAAACTAAAACTCGTTTGCATATAGTATAACAAGGGACACTATATTATATGTTGTAATATAGTGTCCCTGGTATAACCAAATCAGAGATGTTTCATATCGTCGCGTGATTTCGTCACTTCTCGCTCATCTGTATCCTTGCCCTCGTCAATGGCTTAGTATGAAACAGACTTTAACCCTTTCCCTCATACAACAATTCTGCAGCAGACGACTTTGAACATATTTTGTCAAAAAATAGAAAATCTCTATAATTGAACGGATAACCTATGACTAAAAGTGGAAAACACTGTGGCAAAAGGAGAAATTGCTCGTTTTGAGCAATTTCTTCTTATGTCACCATGTTTTCAAAAAGCCGTCTGCTGCAGAGGCGTCAGAAAGCGTCTATATGAGGGAAACAGTTGAAACTTCATATCTTTACAACGTAAAGTAACAACTGTTTCGAACTGAACCACCAAATTATTAGCAGTTAACAGATGACTAGATAAGGGGGAGTAAAATGGTCTTTTCCCCACAAATATCTCTCTTATTACTGAATCAAACCCTATGGTGTGGTTACTCAATAGAATCGTCTCAGTGTGAGACGATCCTTTTGAGTACCCACAACATAGGGTGTGTGTGTGTCTAACAAGGATTTTAGAAGAATGACAAATGCCCGTTATCTGGATCATTTGTTCTAGCTCCTCAACCCTTTCTCTCATAGGACAATTCTGCAGCAGACGACTTTGGACGTATTTTGTCAAAACATAGAACATCTCCATAATTGAATGGATAACCTATGTGTAACAGTGGCAAACATTGTGGCAAAAGGAGAAATTGCACGTTTTGTGCAATTTCTTCTTTTGTCACTATGTTTTCAAAAAGCCGCCTGCTGCAGAGGCGTCCGAAAGCGTCTATATGAGGTAAAGGGTTAATTAATAGCTCTGAAATTATACTATATACAATTGATTGTGTTTATCTGCTCTGTTGAACTATTACTGCTCATTGTTCATATTTAGTTAATCGTTAAAAACATTGGAATTATTTCACCTATTGTATTACGTTCCTGTAATTACATTTCTAATATTCCTGTAACGTCACAGAACAGTCCCCATTGTCTATTTTCATAATTTTGTTATGCAAGTAAAACCGAATTTATCTACTATTTTGGTTTGGAAAATGTGACATGACAGCAATATATCAAGGGTGCGGTAAAAACAATGATTTTATCGACATGAACTCGTGCTCCTCTTCCCATTCAGTTCATATATGGTTTATATTTCAAATCTGTTTAAGCTGCACTGTTTGTTTTCATATCTTGATAATGCAAAACAATCTATACTTAACGTTAGCCCTAGACTCGACCGAACGTTTACGGACACGCATGTCTTAACCCACATACAACAAATCCGCAGCAGATGACTTTGAAAACATCTAGGTAAAAATATGGAAGATCTCTATAAATGACAGTCTAATTATTTAAAAGAGTTTGGAAACATTGTGGCAAAAGGAGACCTTTCTCCTTTTTAGCAATTTTTCCTTTTGTCACATTTTTTTTAAAAATCCGTCTGCTGCAGAGGCGTCAGAAAGCGTATGTGTGCAAAATCCGGAAGCTCGTATCATGCAGAGGACTAGATAGAGGAGTACACTTGCATTTTTTCTGCAATATCTAACAAATTATTCAAAGACCTAATAACACATGTGTTATTAGGTCTTTGAATTACTCAACCAAATCCTATGTTGTGGGTATTCAAAAGAATCGTCTCAATGAGACGATTCTTTTGAGTACCCACAACATAGGGTTTGCGTGTCAAATAAGAATTTTAGAATATGAAAATCGCCCCATTTTCTAGAGCTCTGATCATGTCATCTGGATAGTATACATGCGGAAAATGTAATGATCATATGACAAGGTTTGGTGGGGTTTTTCATAGAGATTTCGAAATGCCTTGATTGTGTTATACAGGTATGCAATAATTGATCAATAATTGTTCTACTGTCTGTTTCATAAAATGTAAGAACTACTTGTTTCGTTTTTCATCTAAATAGAGAAGAAAATACAGCAACACTCCTTTACGATATGAAGTACTAACAACATATTAAAGAACATTTAGTATTCTACGTAAATTTAAAAAAAACTACACACTAAAAACGAATGTTTTGAATTTAAATGTATCGTGTAAAAAAAAATGAAATAGACCATTGAAATCAAAGGGAGGCCATTCGTCTCCACTTCCGGTTTCCAAGATGGCGAATCAAGCAGAAGAAACCGTCGTCGAGATGAAAAACAACGCGAAAAATTTGCCATTAGACGATGACAAACCACCACAACAGGGTGAATTTATCGGGGCAACTTTGGAAATCAGTGGAGAAAACGAAACAAAACCAGTAGAAGATACGGACGTGGATTTTCGAGGTCAAGGATTGAATCGAAACCGACCCGGATCAACAATCGGTCGACAGTCAGTGCGCAGTACGACTAGCCGAACCTCCATGCGAGCCGGTATCCTTAAAACTGATATACAGGCTAATAAATTCTTTTCTCACAAGGTAAGAATGGTGACATTGATATTTTAGTATTGTGTCTATATCCCTGGCACATTCAGTATACATGTCACACACCGTACTCATAAAATGTCAAAAATGTTAAAAAAAGATATAGGCCAATTTCCCGAAATTAAGGTTCAGAATGGGCCATCAATATTTAGTATGGGTCTATACTGTACCAAATGGTACTGAATAATCTTCAGATCTTGATATTTTTTTTTTTAAAACCTACCTATTTCGGGTAAATCCTGTATACATGGGAGATATATTGTTTTTGTCCTTGGGGTCTGTCTGTCTGTCCGTCCGCACGAGAGAGTACTTGTGGGGTGCGTGTTTTTCCTAAAGCCCACCCACCACCCTTATAAAGACACTTAGATAAATAGTTTATTTTTGTTTTTTATATCTTATTTGCATACATGTGGGGTGCACCCCACAAAAAAACATCAAACGAAATAACCCCATGAGTCCGTCTGTCTGTCTGTCTGTCCCAAATCGTGTCCGCTCCATATCTCCAAGACGGCTTGAAGGATTTTCATGAAACTTGGGCCACATGTTCATCAAGGCGATGCGCAGAATCCATGTCTTGACTGTCTGTCTGTCCGTCTGTCTGTCCCAAATCGTGTCCGCTCCATATCTCCAAGACGGCTTGAGGCACTACAGTCATGGTGGAGTGCCCTTGGGCAAGGCACATTTTCTAGCCTAGTACTGGTTTGTTTACCCAGGGATCATGAATAATTCAATTTAATTGCACGCTTAATGACCTTAGCTGTCGATGCGCCATAAAACAATATACATTCATTCATTCATTTATTCCAAGACGGCTTGAAGGATTTTCATGAAACTTGGGTCACATGTTCACCTCATCGAGGCGATGTGCAGAACCCATTGTCTGCTTTATAGGTTGGAATGTTTTGAGAGATTTTGACAGATATTTGAGGGGGAGACATCTGTTTTTTGCAAAAACAATTCTAGTTATATGTTGTGATCGGTGAATAATTCCCCGCGAACTGCAGTTAGCCCCTTGCTTGCAGCACGATCAGTTATTTACGTCAATTACGAGTCCTACCGACCTAAGCAAAGAAAATAAAAATCATCATCAGGTTAAGTTTATATTTAACTTTAAAATATAGCCAATATTTTACATCCATGAAAATATGATGACAGGTACAACAAATAATCAACTTGCCCTTCATAAAGTACTTCAAATAAAACGATTCCATAATTCACGGAACTACATTTGTGACAAGCCAAACTAACGTTTCCTATAATTTCTGTCGTTTTCCTTTTGGTTCATTTAATTTAAACTTATTTATTTTACATCAATTGTGAAACAAAAATCCCAAAGTCAGGACCCGCTCATCACGGGACTCGAACCAGGGACGAGTACAAACAATTAGTGGACCCATTGATGAGATTGCATATAAATATTTCTTCTCCTCTTCGTTTATCCCTGAAATTAAAGAAAAGTGGCGAACAAATGGCTAAAATGTTTGTCAAAAGTTGCGAAAATGAATGGCTCCTAAAATTTAAAAGTGGCGAACTTAATTTCAATGTGGCGAAAGTGGTGGCGAAAGAAAAATTCAACCCAGAGCAGGTCCTGCATTGGCTGATAAAATGTTATCCTATCAGAAAAGAGTTTCAAATGAAAGCTCAAGACTCATATGACGCACACTGAGTCAATCCAAATCAAATCTAGACTGGCTTGCAAGTGTCTGAAAAATTACGCTTGTGAAAATGCTGACTTAACTTAAAATGCGTCAGAATTATCGTCGTTGCAACTAACAAACACTCAGGAGTTTAAAAGGTCAGGCCAAGGATGTTCAAAATGCTTAGATTAAACCCTGCAATTGATTGAGCGTTATTTTTCGTATTAATTTAGTTTTGTTAAACTACTCCCAATCGACAGACAGCCTAGCCTGTTCAGTAGACTAGCAACCATTGAAATGCTGAAGCGTGAAATCACCAAAAAGTTGTCTATGAATAAATGTGACACATTTTTTCAAGTGTACCCTACAAAAATTAACTGGACTCATCAAAAAACAAATCTATACAAAAATTATCTTTCCTGTCTCAATTTTTTCGACGTCGCATATCGCATTGATTTATTCAGATGTGTAGTCAAAAATCTCAAAATAAAAAATTGCTTTCCGTACAGAACGCGTCTTTTTGTTTGACGATGGTTTGAAATTAACAGTACTTAGCAAGTAGCAAATTTGATACTTGAAATGGGAACTTGCTACCTGCCCAATAAGTCAGTAGCAAAGACTTGCTATATGAAAAAAATATGCAGTTTCGTTTTCACTCAATGTTTCTGTTTTTATCTGTGCGAATTCAAGTTTAATTACGCAATCTTTTATCAGCTTGTTCAATCAATCAAGGTGACTGGTTTACACATAACATTACACAAGACAATAAGAGCTCAACCAACCGTTTTAGTGGATGCACGTTAATTGACAATTTTAAACAAGTGATCTAAACTCTTTAGAAACATATGTTATTGTTAATCTTGCTAATGCTACCTGAAAGATAAATTTGCTACCTACTTTCAAAGCAGGTAGCAAGTACTTGCTACCAGCCAAAAAAGTTAATTTCGAACACTGTTTGACAGTAAATTATAATATACAAGTAAGTAGTGTTGGGCCGATGATCGATTATAATCGAAAGTTGATCGGATATGCATCACATTGGCGATAATCAATTGCATTTTACCACAATCGATTATCAATCGGTTCACTTTTTTTGCTTCATTTATGCTTGATTAATATTCGCTTCCACAAAGAGATTACTCAAACAGTCATGTTTGAAAACTCTATATATGGTGGGCTAGCATGTAAATACAACAACTTGAGATCGAAACAAAGTGTTTTTTGGCAATAAAATGATACAACCTAGTAAAGACAAGACATTAAACTGGTATTTTTTTTTATCAAACATAAATAATATTAAAGAAGCATTGCAAACATTAAGGCTTGTTAAATACAATACTGTATGAACCGATTATATAATCGATGTCTAATCAAATGAGGCAAAGCGATTGTAACCGATAATCGATTGTAAAAAAAGATGGCCCAACACTACAAGTAAGCAATTAAATTTTTGTTTAAAATGACAGGTGTATGACAAAACATACATGTATGTGCCTTTATGTCACTGTTAAGAAAAAAAGATATTTTCACAGCTGCGGAAATTTTGAAATCTCAATAGGTCCGGTGAAAATTTCACTGTTTCAAGGGATAAAACACAAATGTCAATATAAATACTCAAAATATACATGTATTATGTAATTGTATTAATATTTTTCAGGAGTCTGCCATTGACAGTGCTGTTGAAGACTGCATGAAAGTGAAATATAAAGCTGATTTGGATGGCGATGTGTTAGGACACTGGCTGTTGACACAGTGAGTTCTTTGTTATGTCGTCTGCCTTGGCAGGGACACAAAGGGATCACCTATGCATTGTTTGTTCATCATGCTTTTAATATACTTATTATGCCCCCTTCGAAGAAGAGGGGTATATTGCTTTGCACATGTCTGTCTGTCGGTCGGTCCGTCTGTAGACCAAAGCTTGTCCGAGTGATAACTCAACAATCCCTGGACCTATGGTCCTCAAACTTGACTTGGGGGTTAGGCCTGACCAGGAGAAGAACCCTATTTATTTTTAGGTCATTGGATCAAAGGTAAAGGTCACAGTGACCTTGAACACAAAAACCCTTTTTAAGCTTGTCCGAGTGATAACTCAATAATGCCTAGACCTATGGTCCTCAAAGTTAACTTGGAGGTTGGGCCTGACCAGTAGATGAACCCTATTTATTTTGAGGTCATTGAGTAGGTCAAGGTCAAGGTGACCTTGAACACAAAAACCTTTTTTAAGCTTGTCCGAGTGATAACTCAACAATGCCTGGACCTATGGTTCTCAAACTTGACTTAGAGGTTGACAAACATCTCTTGTTTGATATTGGTGTTTGACACACGTGTGTTCCTTCAAAAATTCATATTTTTGTAGATCGCAAGTTTTGGACATTCATCTATATCTAGTGCAGATACAATTCATCAATATATAATATTATACATATTTAATCAGGTTTTTTGGAAGTTTTGAGAATATGACCTATATATGTATGGAATTGAGGATTTTTGCGTCCTTTTAGCAAAATTGGGAACTTTTTCATAAATAATATGCTTTTATGGTACCTGGATATTAAACATGGATTGTAAGTCTCTTGCATGTAAGGGAAATAACTGTTTTGTTTATATTTTCTTCTTTTTTTCCACTTTTTCCTTCAAATTATTTTCTGATTGTGATTTTTTTTTTTGAAAATTGGGGAAAAAACATACTTTTTGTCAATTTTGGAAAATGAAAAAAAAAAAAAAATGTATTTTCAATTAAAATCATTTCAATGAAAAAGTATGATCTTAGACATTTATCATGCATTATTCCAATTTTCTTTTGGTGGTTCTCTTTTAAAACTGCTCAAAGATTATTATTCTATGAAGAACTGATTGCTGCAGCATCGGGAAGGGAGCAAAAAATACTAAACTTTGAAATTCTTTTTCTTTCTTTGCTGAAACTGCTTGTCTGATTCCAAAATAATTTGGCAGAAATGTTCTACAACAAAAATTGTTCAAGTCATATTGATTGGTTGAAAAACATAGAGACAATGCTGCATCAGAAAAAGGGGCTCAATGACAAAGCTTCATAATTCCATTCATTTTAGCCCTTTCCCTCATACGACAATTCTGCATCAGAAAAGGGGCTCAATGACGAAGCTTTATAATTCCATTCATTTTAACCCCTTCCCTCATACGACAATTCTGCATCAGAAAAGGGGCTCAATGACAAAGCTTTATAATTCCATTCATTTTAACCCTTTCCCTCATGCCACAATTCTGCAGCAGACGACTTTGAACGTATTTTTTTCAAAACATAGAACCATTGGACCAATATCAATCAAATGTCACACTAATGTTGTTCAAAGATTTAATGCCTTATTACAAAATTTAATGTCCTTAACTGATAAGCTAGTTCATTTACAGTATCTACTCCTTGCAGTTCTAATCCCACTCTTGATCAAATTGTTCCCTGATATTAGCAAGTTAAAACTATACTATGATTCAGGAGATAAATATAGAGCCATCTTGGCCGTCTTGCTTGTACCTACTGCTAAACCGTTTTCCAAACTTGTCTGCTGCATCAAAGTGCATCCATATATATGAAGATCTAGATAAGGAGGGTTTTGCTTCTTCTAAAATCCTTATTTAATTATGAGTATACACAACATAGGGTTTGGTTGTATAATTAATAATTAGAGAGATATTGGATATTGGTGGTGGGGGGGGGGGGGGGGGGGGAAAGGGCTGTAAACCCCTGCTTATCAATATCTGGTCCTCTGCATATATGAGAAATGTTTAACGAGTGGAGCCCTACATTTCAGGATTGATCACTGGGATAATGAGAGAGAAAAGCTCGTCCTTTTAACGGAGAACAGCGTTCTTGTTTATCAGTACAACTTTATCAACAAGAGAGTTGATGATTCCAGAAGGATCAGTCTACACATTATCGACACAATAGGTCTTGGAGATTTTAAATACCCTGATTATTCCGTAATGCCGTGAGTATATCTATAGATTACCCAGGATAACATTATTCATATTTAGGGTTAGTTATGTTAACCCTTTCCCTCATATATACACTTTCCTACGCCTCTGCAGCAGACAGCTTTTTTAAAGCATGGCGAGAAAGGAAGATATTGCTCGAAACGAGCAATTCCTCCTTTTGTCACCATGTTTTCAACTCTATTCAATTATTGAACTTTCATTTAAATGGAGTTTCCAAAATAATTTGGATATGTTTGCAAAGTCATTTGTCATTTGTTGTTTGTGAAAAAGGGGGGTTAAACCTATTTATTTTACATCTATTGCAAAAAAAAGCTTTAACCTTATATTAATCATGCTAGATGTATGCGTCCTGGAGACAAAACCAGTACTCACACCGTTTGCATGGAAATATCCAAAAGGCTGCTCATCAAAGGATTTTGTACGAGAGACCGACATAGGGTTAGGGCTACGTTGTCAACTAAAATCTGCTAAACTTATGTTTACTTTACCTGATATTTGTTTGGACAAAGACTGTCTGGGTTGTGTGGTGATTAAGCATCTGCCTCGGGTGCAGGTGGTTGCGTGTTTGATCCCCAGCCTGGTTATACCAAAGACTTTGAAAATGGTAGTAATGGCTGTGCTCCTTGAGGCTCAGGGTTGTGGAGTTACTTTTATGACTGACTGGCTGGTGTCAGGATAAATGGACCAGTAGTACTGTTAACCCTTTCCCTCATATAGACGCTTTCAGACGCGTCTGCAGCAGATGGCTTTTTAAAAATATAGTGACAAAAGAAGAAATTTGTACAAAACGTGCAATTTCTCCTTTTGTCACAATGTTTTCCACTTTTAGTCATAGGTTATCCATTCAATTATAGAGATTTTCTATATTTTGACAAAATATGTTCAAAGTCGTCTGCTGCAGAATTGTCATATGAGGGAAAGGGTTAACTAACCCAGGAAATGCCGTGATATACCGGAAAAAAAAAAAATTGTTGAATGCTGCGTAAAACACAAGACAATCAATCATTTAGACAAAGAAAACTTTGAATACATCGAGGGGGATTCTTTTTGTGAATTAAAGTATCCTTATTGAATAGTTATAAATATTGTGGTAAAATGAAATAAATGCTCATTTAATACAGACCAAAGTCTGATCTTGATCTTCAACAGGTCTCTGATAGACACTAATAATTTGAATCACATTGTCTAGATGGGCATGCATTATCATTATCTATAATCTAAGCTTGATGCAAATACCTTTAACCCTTTCCCACATAATGCAAATGTGCAGCAGATGACTTTGAAAACATCTAATCAAAAACATGGAAAATCTCTATCAATGAAAGTATAATTATTGAAGAAAGGTTGAAAACATTGTGGCAAATGGAGATATTGCTCACAATGTCACAATGTTTTTAAAAGTCGTCTGCTGCAGAAGCGTCGGAAAGAGTCCATATGTGGGAAAGGGTTAACCCTTTTTTTAATACAACAACCTGAACAAATTTGTAGCAGACAACTGGGCAAAACAATAGCAAATCTCTATTAATGAAAGTTGCAGAGTTGAAAACACTGGCTAAGGGCAAAAATGCTTATTGTTTTCAAAATTTATCTGATGCTTCAGAATGGATTTGCTGTTGGAAATGGTTTAACTCTTTCCCACCATAATTTCTAGAGATTTTCTGTATCTTGAGAAGAGGTTTTCAAAGTCGTCTGCTGCAGATTTGTTGTAAGTGGGAAAGGTTTAATGTTCTCGTGTTTGATTATTGACATTTCAGAATGTTATCAAATGGTCGAGAACACGGTGGAGTGCAGATTAAATGGAATGGAGCAGCAATGCCGACATTTGGACAGAGGTGGAATCCCTGGTGTGCCACCATTCCGTGGATCACATTCTGTCATCATCCGCTGATATACAACCCAAAAGAAAACGAGACCGTAACATTCAACGTGGATGAGTTCTACGAATCATTGATCCAGGCCGTCAGTAAGGCATATAACCGCAAGCGACCAGGGGAAAAGGTGACAGTGCTGGAAGGGCCCATAGAAATCCAAAGTTATGCTAATTTTTCCTCGCTGATTTTTAACCAGTCGAGTATTGGTTTTTGTCAGGACAGAAATGGTGTCTCCTTTTAAAGTTTTTAAAATGAAATATGTTGTTAACCTTTAGCTTGATACTGACAATTTAATTAAGACATGGCTACGGCGGAAAACATATAAACATTTTATCATGATTTTCCGTCATTTTCTTTAGATGTTTCAAATTTATTGATCCTGTTGTGCGAGTTTAAGCAATATTTGCAATTTATGTTTTTACTTGACGATTGGAAACAATGTTAACCAAAATAAACCTGCACATACATATACATGCACATTTATGCAGTCTCAGGGTTTTCAAAATGTTTTGTTGTAACCGATCAGGCTGGGGGTCAAGGCTCCTTGTAGTTCAAGGGCAAAGCCCTGGTAGGGCCCCCCCAGGGAAACGAAACAAACAGATCAAACAGCGATTTAAACTGATAATTTTGATCGGCAATCAGTTCATTTTGACAACCCTGCAGTCTACAGTGATC
The DNA here is from genome assembly GCA_031761405.1 of Serripes groenlandicus. Lineage (NCBI taxonomy): Eukaryota > Metazoa > Mollusca > Bivalvia > Cardiida > Cardiidae > Serripes > Serripes groenlandicus. Next base: position 68,448 of record JASEVX010000533.1, read on the forward strand.
ACCACATGTATCTATATTTTGGAAAGATAAGTCATTGAACCGGTAAAGAACTTGTAAAGAAAGCCAGGGAAAGCATGTTGGGTGAAGTGGACCCTGTGATATAACTGAAATACCGTTAAAGATTGACTCCAATCAATCAATCCAGAGTAGTCTCTACACGTAAATTGATCAATGATCTGAAGTGGGTGGGGTTGACATTATGTTGATGAATAGAAGCGACTAGTATTTTGAGTCTTCCCTGATTTATGCACTACTTTTGACCATTTACACATCCAATGACTTCTGAAAACGTTGTTGGAAAAGTGTAAATTTCTAAAACTGAGCAATTTCTCATTTTCTCTTTTATTCTATCTCAATTCTGTATTACAAGAATACTTGAAATTTGCCTTAGTTTAACAAGTTTATTCACACAGATATTTCAAAGCAGCTGAATTAACCCTTTCCCACATACAATTCTGCAGCAGACGACTTTAAATATTTGTTGTCAAAATATGGAAAATCTCTATAAATTATAATTGAATGGATAACCTATGACTTAAGGTGGAAAACATTGTGGCAAAAGGAGAAATTGCTGGTTTTGAGCAATTTCTTTTTGTGTCATTATGTTTTCAAAAAGCTGTCTGCTGCAGAGGCGTCAGAAAGCGTCTATATGAGGGAAAGGGTTAAAAGATATCATTCCTTTATGTTGTAACTCTTTCCCTCATGAATACATACTTTGACATCATGTGCAATCTTTTCTATCTACACAATATTTCTTAAGGTCATGTGCTGCTTTAGGATCAAAGCTTTGTATTTAAGGAAGAGTTTACCCTCCCAAACCGAGCCCCGGTAGCTCAGTTGGTAGCGACGCGGGCTGTCAATCCAGGGGTTGTGAGTTTGAATCACGGCTCGGCCAATTTTTTATTCCGAGGATTGACAAAAGTCAATGCGACATGCGTCATTCCTCTTCCACCAATGGGCTAACTCTATGTGGTAAAACAGCTAGTTGCTTGGGAAGATTGTTGTGTGGAGTATTGGTGTGAGAAAACCAGGAAATGCATGAGTAGGTGATCTGGCCGCGGTGATATAACTGAGAAATTGTTAAAAACGGCTTAAACCCCAATCAATCAATCAATCAATAAAACCCTCCCAAACATGCATATTATGCCACTTGATGTGTCCGCGTAAGATGACCTTTGAAAACATTGTGATAAAAGTATAAATTGTTCAGGTGCAAGAAAGCCGGGAAAGACAATGTGAGGTGAATTAGCCACTGTGATATTACTGTGATACTATAGAAAAAGGTGTTTATCACCAATCAATTAATAAGACATAGCTTGAATACACTTTGAGAAGGGAAAGTTTGTTAACCCCTGCAGACGCATTTTGTCGCAAAAGCAGCAGATGACTTTTGAAAACATTGTGGCCATAGGGGAAATTGCTCATGATGAGCAATTTCCCCTTTGGCCACAATGTTTTCAACTTTATTTTAAGAATTAAGCCATCTTTTATGGAGATTTTTCAGGTGTTTGACACTATGTTTTTAAAGTCGTCTGCTGCAGATTTGCTGTTTGTTAACATGCACAATTTCTGCATTTCCAACATTTCCATCAAGTAAATTCCCTTTAACCCTTTCCCTCATACAACAATTCTGCAGCAGACGACTTTGAACGTATTTTGTCAAAACATAGAAAAGTGGAAAACATTGCAAAATGAGAAATTGCACGTTTTGTCACTATGTTTTCAAAAAGCCGTCTGCTGCAGAGGCGTCAGAAAGCATCTATATGAGGGAAAGGGTTAAAACCTTTCCCACATACAACAAATCTGCAGCAGACGTCTTTTGAAACTTCTAGGCAAAAATATGGAAAATCTCTAGAACTGCAAATATAATTGCTGAAAAAAGTTGAAAGCATTGTGGCAAATGGAGAAATTTCTTGTTTTGAGCAATTTCTCCTTTTGTCGCATTGTTATCAATATTCGTCTGCTGCAGAGGCGTCAAAAAGCAATTATTTGTGGGAAAAGCTTAAATATAATTGTTGGTGTATATATTTCATATACAACAAAGAAAAGAAAGATTTTTGAATATATATTTATATTTGTTATAGAGTCTTTAAACCTGCTTATTTGATATAGTATTTTGAGAGTCATACTCTCTATGTTGACAACTAAAAACAAATATAGTTTACCAAGAAATGTTGAACTGTCATTTTGATATACGATTGAAATCCATTTGAGCAGAAAAGAGAAATTGTTCATTTAAACAAACATTTTGATGTTTCACATCATTTTTAAAAGTTGTCTGCAACAAACGTCAAATACCGTCAGTGTCAGCGAAGCTGTAAATTGGGCCCTTTCCCACATACAGCAAATCTGCAGCATACGACTTTGAAAATGTCTACTTAAGAATATAGAAAAATTGTACTGGTATGTATAAATACTGAAAAATATTGAAAACAACGTGGCAAAGAAAGAAATTGCTTGTTTCGAGTAATTTCTCCATTTTTCACAATGTTTTCAAAAGTTGCCTGCTGCAGATGCGTCAAAATTGAAACTCAAAATGTGTCTATAGGTGGGAAAGGGTTAATAATATATCTTTGTAAAGCTTTGTTAAACTTTGCTTTTTTGTTACTCCATTAGAAAACCTTTAAAATGTATAGATTTTGTGATATAAGGTGATATATGTATGTATTGTTCATTTCGATGTAGAATTTAATCCTTCCCCACATATGACAAATCTGCTGCAGACTATTTTGAAAGTATCTTCAGCAAAATTATATAAAAAATCTATTACGCAAATAATGATAATTGAAAATAGTTAAAACATTGTGGCAAAAGGAGGGCATCTTTTTTTTGTCACAATGTTTCCAAAACAACTGCAAGTGGGGAAGGGTTAACTGTCATTGTACTTTTTGTACTGGTATCACTATTTTCCTATTTTTGTTTCTTATTTATATGCTCATTGTTTTATTTGAGCTGTGCTCTGGGAAAGCAAACCTTAACGTAATTATATATGAGGGAAAAAGAGAGCAGCCTGCACCTTTCTGCTATGGATCCTTTACCCTTTCCCTCATATATACGCTTTCTGACGCCTCTGCAGCAGATGTCTATTTGAAATTATGGCAACATAAGAAGAAATTACTCGAAGCGAGCAACTTTTCCTTTTGTCACTATGTTTAAAAACTCTATTCAAGTATTGTTCTTTCATTTAAAAGGATTGTCTGTGCTTTTTCCTAGACGTTTTCAAAATCGTCTGCTGCAAATTTGTTGTGTGTCTGCTATACAGAGGTTTCTTGCTACCTTTCAGGACTTTTTAGTGAAGAGTCCAGATCCAGACCAGCTGATCTGGATCTACAAATGCCTTATGGTTGGTTTTCCTAGAGCACTGCTCAATTATATATTTAACCCTTTCCCACATACATCAAACCTGCAGCAGACGACTTTGAAAATGTCTTTCTTAAAAATATTGAAAATCTCTATAAGTGTAGGTATAATTTCTGAAACAAGTGGAAAACATTGTGGCAAAAGGGGAAATTTGCTTGTTTTAAGCAATTTCTCCTTTTGTCACAATGTTTTTAGCTCACCTGTGCACGAAGTGCTCAAGGTGAGTTATTGTGATCGCCCTATGTCCGGCGTCCGTTGTCCGTCGTCCGTCGTCTGTCGTCCGTCGTCCGTCAACATTTTCTCCTCTGTAACCGGTGGGTCAACTGGGATGAAACTTCACAGAAAGCATCCTCTCAATGTCCTCACCAGAATTCCTTAAAATTTTCGGGATCCATGCAGAATTCTGGTTTCCATGGCAACGAAATGAAAAAACTTCAAAATTCTTAAAAAATCTTCTCCTCCGAAAGTGTCAGGCCGATTTTCAAATAATTTTGTAGAAATGTTCCTCGGGTGACTTTCTATCAGATTCCTTCAAGCCATGTTGATTGGTCGAAAAACATGGCTGCCAGGGGGGGCGGGGCTATTTTTCCTTATATGGCTATAGTGCAAACTTAAAAAATCTTCTTCTCCAAAAGTGTCAGGCCGATTTTCAAATAAATTTGTAGAAATGTTCCTTGGGCGACCCTCTATCAGATTCCTTCAAGTCATGTTGATTGGTCAAAAACATGGCCGCCAGGGGGCGGGGCTATTTTGCCTTTTATGGTTATAGTGCAAACTTAAAAAATCTTCAACATCTTCTCCTCAGTAACCGGTGGGTCAATTGGGATGAAACTTCACAGAAAGCATCCTCTCAATGACCTCACTAGAATTCCTTCAAATTTTTGGGATCCATGCAGAATTCTGGTTTCCATGGCAACGAAACGAAAAAAACTTCAAAATTCTACTTCTCCCTAACTGGTTGGCAGATTTTGAACTTATTTTGTAGAAATGTTCCTTGGGTGACTCTCTATCAGATTCCTTGAAGCCATGTTGATTGGTCGAAAAACATGGCCGCCAGGGGGGCGGGGCTTTTTTGCCTTATATGGCTATAGTGAAAACTTAAAAAATCTTCTCCTCCAAAAGTGTCAGGCCGATTTTCAAATAATTTTGTAGAAATATTCCTTGGATGACCCGCTATCAGATTCCTTTAAGCCATGTTGATTGGTCGAAAATCATGGTCGCCAGGGGGGGCGGGGCTTTTTTGCCTTATATAGCTATAGTGCAAACTTAAAAAATCTTCTCCTCCAAAAGTGTCGGGCCGATTTTCAAATAATTTTGTAGAAATGTTCCTTGGATGACCCTCTATCAGATTCCTTAAAGCCAAGTTGATTGGTTGGTAACTATGCCCGCCAGATGGCGGGGCTTATATAGCTAAAGTGAAAAAAAAAATCAGGTGAGCGATTCCAGGGCCATCATGGCCCTCTTGTTTAAAGTCATCTGCTGCAGATGTGTCTATAGGTGGGAAAGGGTTAAAGTAATATTTATATAAAATATAAACCAAGGTGATGGTTTGCAATGAAATGTGGATTTATGTAAAGGTAATTTTTTTCTCATCTTTATATTTTTCATGCACTTAGAATTGAAGATTTAGGGGAGGATATATTATATAGCATAAATGCCTGTCTATCTTTGACATGAGCCATTTTTATTCGAATCATCAGAGATAGGAATTTCATTTAAGGCCTGTTTATTCGGTGTGATATGTTATTTCTAGATAACCTCAGTGTTCAATGTTGTAACCTTGACCTTTAAATTCAGAATCATCATTATCTTTCCGCCGACGCTCAGTTTATACGATACAGAAGTCAGAAAATAGCCCGTGCCATTTATTTCATTAACACTTATAATCAGTTTCTTGTTTTGTACATTTTTATTTATTTTGCTTTTTTTTAAATGAAAAGATTAACCCTTTTCTTGAAAAGATCATGATCCTGTTCCTTTATCCGTCCCAATGAAACTTTGCTTGAAGCATATAACGCCGATGCCTTACAGAAACAGTGTTGGAAATAAATTGTTTATCTTGGGCAAATATTGATATTGATTTATCTCATAAAAGTAGAGAGAAAAAGAAATTATGAAATAGAATGGATCGGCTGTAGACCGGAATCTTCTGAATAAGAAAATGTTTATGTACGATTTCGGTACAAGGATGAAGTGTCTTTAGAATGAGTATTTCAATCACCTTACCAAATGGTTAAGGGTTCAATACACGGTATCTGGGTTAACCTTAATTTGTAATGTTGTTTACAAACAAGATAATAATTATGTAGATCTCTGAATAGACAGATATTGATCAATATTGAATTTTTTTATTTTAATTTTAATTTTTGAGATTAGAATGGTTAAACTGGGTTAACCTTTGGAATCGAGTATTTGGTTAACCTTTTTCGACATACAACCACATCTGCAGCAGAAGACTTGGAAATCATCAAGGCATAACTATGGAACGTCTCTAATTATATCACCCTCATATTAACATCACATATCGAGGGCTTGGCGTGAAATGGTTGTAATCATAGACCTATTTTGAAAACCCTGGTTTAGGGACAATTTTGACCCCTTTGTAAACAATGCAAATTTAGGTGCCATTGCTCAGAACGAGCAATGGCACCTAAGTTTCCATTGTTTACCAAGAAAAATGATTTAATGATTATAAAGGCTATACGGCGAGTTGATTAACCTTGGTAAAAAAAATACAAATTTTAGTTAGAACTGTTTTACACCAAGCCCTCGATATACATGACACTGATAGTGCAATTTTCATTTTTGTTAACCCTTTCCCTCATATAACAAATATGCAGCAGATGACTTTTGAAAACATCTAGGCAAATACAGGAAAATCCCCATAAATGAAAGGTTAATTACTGAAAAAAGTTGCATTGTTCTCATTGTGGCAAGAGCAGAAATTGCTTGTTTTGAGTCGTATCTTCTTTTGTCACTTTGCTTTCAAAAGGTGTCAGAAAGCGTCTATATGTGGGAAAGGGTTAAACCAAAAACTGTTTGAATTTGTTGTCGGTATGTAACACCACCCATTTGATATAAATTGTACCCATACCTATACAATTGAGCAACGCCATGTCAATGAGTTTATTTCTTTAAGCATTTCCCATCTTCGACAAACTTGCAGCTTTTGTTAAAAATATGAAAAACATCTAAAAAAAGAAATTCGAGGAAATAGTAGAAAACATTTTGGGAAAAATAGAAATAATGAGCAATTTCTCATTTTGCCATTATGTTTTCATTCGATACGATTTCATTTTTTTTTAGAGATTTTCCATATATTTATTTGCCTTGATGTTTTCACAATTTATCTCTTGCAGATTTGTTGTTTTTGCGAAAGGGTTTGAAAATCCTTAAATTCTTATCTAAACAAATTTGTGTAAAACTAATATTTGTGTGGCTGTATTTTGAATTTCATTTCTTGTGAACAAAAATATGGTTAATCTGAAAAATGGTTCTTTTTATCTCATTTTTTACCAGCTGCAGCCAAATTTCCCATCTTGAATTATGTGCTGCATCGTCTTTTTTTTAGCTCATGTGAGCACTTCGTGAGGTATTGTGATCGCCTTTTGTCAGTCATCCGTCCGTCGACATCTTCTCCTCTGTAACCAGTGGGTCAATTGGGATGAAACTTCACAGAAAGCATCCTCTTAATGTCCTCACCAGAATTCCTTCTTCTCCCAAACTGGTTGGCAGATTTTGAATTAATTTTGTACAAATTTTCCTTGGATGACCCTCGATTAGATTGCTTCAAGCCATGTTGATTGGCGGACCGTGAAAACTTAAAAAAACTCTGAAAGTGTCAGGCCGATTTTCAAATAATTTTGTAGAAATGTTACTTAAGTAACCCACTATCAGATTCCTTCAAGCAATGTTGATTGGTTTAAGTAAATCTATCAGTATCGCTATCAGATTCCTTCAAGCAGTGTTGATTGGTCAAAAACTATGGCCGCCACAGGGTGAAGTGGCTAAAGAGAAAATAATAAAATCAGGTGAGCGATCCTTGGCCATCATGGCCCTCTTGTTTTAAGATGAACAAGTTCAAGCTTGTGAGCCAAGCCCCTGTAGCTCAGTCAGTAGCAACTAGAGCTGTCAATCCAGGGGTTGTGAGTTCGAACCCCAGCTCAGCCAACCTTCAATTCCGATGTATGACAAAAGTCACTGTGACAAGCGTCTTTCGTCTTCCACAAATGGGCTAACAGTCTATGTGGAAAAGCAGCCAGTTTCTTGGAAGGAATGCTGTGTGAAGTACTTGTGTGAGAAAGCCCGGAAACACATGATTAGATGATGTGCCGTGATATGAAAAATTGTTGAAACGGCGTAAAACCCCAATCAATCAACAAGCTTGTTTTATGTGATAATTTGAGTGATCTGCTTTGAAAACATGTTAATTGGTGGCAATGATGAAAAATCTTCATAAAAGATAGCTTAATTGTTAAATAAAGTTGAAAACATTGTGGCCAAAGGGGAATTGCTCATCATGAGTAATTTCACCTTTGGCCACAATTTGTTCAAGAGTCGTCTGCTGCTATTGCGTCAAAATGCGTTTGCAAGTGGGAAAGGGTGCAGACAAGACCAATATTAAACAACAATGAAATAAACTAGAACTATCACTGAATGTGATTAATATCCCTGAACGTCGCCCTGATAGGAATGGTAGTGGAATATTAAGAAACCCCACCTTAAATTCCAACTTGTAGTTTTAAAGATAATCTCCAGACAAGAATGAAGTAAGAAAGGGCGATGAAAATTATTCTACAAACAAGAAAATGTAACAATATAATTAGCTAAAAGTTAGTTATGGTTCTTGTTCACTGCACTTCCTCTCAATGTGTTGTATCATAGTATGAAGTTTTATTAAATTCCATCCTGTCAGTTTTTAAATTCTTATACGCTCAACAAAAAGTAACAAAGGGCAATAACTCTGTAATTATGTAAATTAGAGTTACGGTTCTTGTACACTGCACTTCCTCTCATTGTGTTCTACCATTGTATGAAGTTTTATTAGATTCAATCTATTAGTTATGAACTAATTCTCTGGACAAGAAAAAGTATCAAAGGGCAATAACTCTGTATTTAGGTTAAGTAGAGTTATGGTTTCTGTACACTGCACTTCCTCTCATTGTGTTCTACCAGTGTATGAAGTTTTATTAGATTCAATCTTTTAATGAAGTAACAATTGCTCCGGACAAGGAAAATGGCAACGGACCAACCGACCGACCAACCACAGGGTGACACTAATATACCACCTCTAAACTTCGTTTATGGGGGGTATACAAATAGTTCAAACCATTTTGGGAAAGTTAACCCCCTCCACTTGCAGATGCATAGGCATAAGATGACTATTGCAACAAGGTCTTTAACTCTATAAATGAAATGATTCCATAATTTGGTTAGATGTTTTCAAAATCATCTAGTGCAGATTTGGTATATGAGGAAAGGGTTTAAACAAGCATACTGCGACGATGGTTCTCTCTTGTCTCTACTCTCACGACACCGCATGAATAATGAAACAAGCTATCGAGTTGTCGCGAGAACAGCGTCAAATTCACTTGAATATTTCTTCTCCTTGTGTAAAAGTACGGGAAACGGAAGTTGTAATGGCTATGTGGAGTGCTCTCTGGTTGGTCGATATTTGGTCGTGTCCGTATTTTTTAGCCAATCAGCGATCAGGTAATAGGAAACCATTTCTTTGTGTTGATATATTTAGTTTTGACGTGTCTGTGTTTTCTGTGGAAATGGTACCTCTTACGGCAACTCAAATTTCAAGAAAACGAAGAGACGGATAAAAAATCGGGACGATCATTCAATGAAGCAACTGATGGGCTACACAACGCACACCGACTGGTTTCTAAATTTGAAAAACTGTGGGAGAAGAAGGTTTTCGCCTGTTTCCATAGCAACGGTGGTTTATATGGCGACCATACTTCAAAAGGAACAACTAGAGCCTAGACCCTTCATCCCTACTAAGTTTGGTTGAAATCCGTTGAATAGTTTTGGCGCTACGCTTGCCACAAACAAACAAACAAACATTTTACAAACAAACGGACAGAAACGAAGACCGACTTTAAGGGTCTCTAGAAGAGAGAACCAATAACATTCACTAATAGCTGGTAAAACGCTAATGTCATTAACAGATCAAGAACATGCCTTTTTTTTAATCTAACTTTCTACTTTAACAGATCAAGAACATGCCTTTTTATCTATTTTTCTACATTACTTAACAGTTCAAGAAAGTGCCTTTTTATCTTTCTTTTTTTACTCTAACTGATCAAGAAAGTGCCTATTTATCTAATTTTCTACATTAACCGATCAAGAAAGTACCTATTTATCTATTTTTCTACATTAATGGATCGAGAAAATGCCTATTTTTCTACTTTAACCCTTTCCCACCTGCAGACATCTATTGAAAATATTTTGACAAAAGAAGAAATATTGCTCACACAATGAAAAATTTCTCCTTTTGTCACAGTTTTCAACTCTTATCAAATAGTTATACTTTCAGTTCTAGATATTTTCCATAGAGTTGCCTATATTCTTTCAAAGTTGTCTGCTGCAGATTTGATGTATGCTGGAAAGGATTAACCCTTTCCCTCATATAGATGCTTTCTGACGCCTCTGCAGCAGGCGGCGTTTTGAAAATATAGTGGCAAAAGAAGAAATTGCTCAAAACGAGCAATTTCTCTTTTTGCCACAATGTTTTCCACTTTTAGTCATAGGTTATCCATTCAATTATAGAGATTTTATTTGTTGGCAAAATATGTTCAGTCAACTACTGCGGAATTGTTGTATGAGGAAAAGGGTTAAAGAATTTGAGATGTTTTATCAGTATATATTATAGGCCTTATATAAACATAGATTGAGATAATATATATCCATACAAGGGAAGTAATCCATAATGGATACAGAGTGGTTTCTCTTTCTTCATCATGTAGCAATTCTGGATTATTTTTTCCATTCCCAGATGTAGACACATTTTGATGATGTAGCATCTGAATACATTGTGGTAACTGAAGAAACTACTCATAATGGGTAATTCCTCCCTTTGACACAATGTCTTCCACCCTCAATAAGTATAACTTCAGTAATAGACATTTTCAATGTTTATGTTTAGATGTTTTTATAGTTGGCCTCCGATATGTTGTATATGGAAAAGTGTAAAGGCTTTCTTACATGCAACAATATTGCATTGGACAACTTTAAAAACATTTAAGCACAAATATAACAAGTGTGCCAAACTGTCAAACAATATCGCATCAGGGAGGCATTAATTCTGAAACAACTACGGTGATCTGGGTGGGCAGTCTTTTATCGCAACTGAGGTTTTAGGCCCATAAATATTCCCAGCAAGTTTGATGAAGATTGGACATGAACAATTGGAAAATTTGGTGAAGATTGGATGAAAACTGTCCGACTTGGCTAATTTGCCCATTTTTTTTTTTATTCAAGGACCATAATGCAAAAATGCCTTGTGCGATTTAGTTGGTTATTGAACTTGGCCTAGATATTATGCCCATACACATGTTCAGCAGGTTAAGTGAATATTATATGTTTGACTTGGAGAACGGGCAAGGCTAATTTGGCCAATTTTTTGTAATTCAAAGTACCATAACTCAAAAAGAATCTTGGGCAATTATCCTGGTTAACGAACTTGGTCGCTACAATCAATATACCATCAAACATGTATGTCAACAAGTTTGGTTACCATTCTTCAGTCATAGAAAATAATTATATGACTACATTGAGAATAGGGCTGTTTAGTCCGAGCAGAGTTGCTGGCTGATCCGGCCTGATCTTCATGCGCAAAAGTCCTCAAGTCTGGTTTTTGTATGTTTGGTCAATAAGACAAATATACCCATTTCCAGTATTTTCCGAGGCTGGTGCTCAAACAACTACAGAGGAAGACAGTGGTACAGTGGTAGAGTGTCAGCCTCTCATACCAAAGGTCCCGGGTTAGAATCCTGTGATGAGCGGGTTCTGGCATTAGGATTTTTTCACACAAACCGCGCGAGTACCGGTTATGTCTCTTAATATGATTAATATGGGCTTAAAGCTTGTTTCGCATCGATGTAAAAACATAAGTTTTAAGTAAAATTAAACTAAACAACTACACACAAAGTTGGTCAAAAGGTGATTGTTTGTTTGGTGTTTTACGACGTTTACAACAACTTTGAAGTTCTATCACAGCGTAACCTTTATCCTGACACAAGCCAGTCAGTCGTTATGCAACCCCCGCAACCCTCAGTGCCAAGGAGGGCAGCCATTACTACCATTTTTAAAGTCTTTGGTATGAAACCCGCAATCTCTCGCACCTAAGGCAGAGGCTCTACCACAACCCCACTGGGGCGGTTTGGTCAAAAAGTAAGCTCCTACACAAGTGTCAATAATCCTCTTGCCCTTTCAATGGTTAACTTAACAAGAGGGCCAAGATGGCCCTAAATCGATCACCTGAGTGATAGTGAATTAGTAGCAAATATTTAAATGCAAATATCTGGGAAAATTTGGTCAAATGAATCTGCAAGGAGTGGACACTGTTAAAGAAATAGTAATATGGCTTATTAGTAAAGGTCATTTGTATCTTGAAATCTAACAAAAAAGAATAAGAAGAAATGAATTATCAAGTTTTGTCATTTAGCGCCTTTCCTAATGCCACATTGCTGCACTGTTTTTCAACGAAATCAATATGGCATGAACAGATTTTGTAGAGGGTCACTCAAAGAACATTCTACCAAATTATCTTGGAATCGGACAAGCAGATTATGGAAGAAAAGGATTTTAAAGTTACAGTATTTTTCTCACTTTCTGATGCCGCAGCAACCAAAGTTCTACACAGAATGCAAGTCTTTGAACAATTCTGAAAGGGGACCAACAAAGGAACATTCCTGTGAAGTTAAGTTGAAATTGGTCTAGTGGGATAGTAGGAGTTGTTATTTGTAGCTAAAAATTAAATTGATCTCTTTTGTGATGACGCCTGATTGCTATGAGTTTGTAATCAGTTAATACGTCTTGAACAAATTAAGTAGAGGATTACTGAAGTAATATTCCTAATTAATTTTCTTAAAATCAGACAAAGAAATTTCAAATGTTGTCATTTTGCCCCTTTTCTGCTGCTGACCGCCATGTTTTTCAACCAATTTGTATGTCTTGAATAATTTTTGCAGGGGTCATCTAAGGAACATTTCTACCAAATTATATTGGAATCCGACGAGCAGATTCAGAGGAGAAGATTTTTAAAGTTTGGACATTTTGCCCCCTTTCTGATGCTGCAGCAACAAAAGTTCTCGATGGAATTTAAATCTTTGAACAATTTCTAAAGAGGGCCACCAAAGGAACATTCCTGTGAAGTTTGATTGAAATTGGTACTGTCATTAAGGAGATGATGTTTAAAGCTAAAAGTTAACGACGGATGACAGACAGAGAGTGATCAGAATAGATCACCTCAAGCCTTTGGCTCAGGTAATCTAAAAATGGACTTGTCTAGCTTTGTATTTGGAAGAGTTCATAGGCAATTCCAGGGATAACTAGAACTGTGAGTGAACTGCCATAAGGATACCCCCCCCCCCCCCCCCCCCCCCCATCCCGAGCTTACAAGACATATGGACAGACGGACGGACAGATATATTTCCGACTGGGATAATCTTACTTCATGCACATCCTCAGGTTGTGTACTGCAACTGTGTAAAGTTTCATCTTAATCGGTCCAGCCGTTAAGGAGGAGTTGTGCTTACAAGACATATGGACAGACAGACGGACATACCCATGAAGTGTATTTGTGGGGTTATTTCTTTTGTTTGAATCTTGTGGGTTGCAACCCACAAGTATGCTATTCATTCCGTAATTATTCCCCTTTTACGGAATGAAAAGCATTAATATAATAAGATACCCGTTATAAAACAAGCAAAAAAATATTTATCTAAGTGTCTTTATAAGGGTATCTTTATAAGGGTACTTTTATAAGGGTACCTTTATAAGGGTACCTTTATAAGGGTGGTGGGTGGGCTTAAGGAAAACAGAACACTAGGTACACAGTTTACAGTAGGTAAACAGTATGGAGCCGGCTGACCACGCTTTATATACAAGTGGCACAGGCTTCACAAAATTTGTTTCAGCAGTTTAACCCTTTCCCTAAGAAGACAATTCTGCAGCAGACGACTTTGAACATATTTTGTCAAAAAATGGAAAATCTCTATAATTGAATGGATAACCTATGACAAAAAGTGGAAAACATTGGGGCAAAAGGAGAAATTGCACGTTTTGTGCAATTTCTTCTTTTTTCACTATGTTTTCAAAAAGCCGTCTGCTACAGAGGCGTCAGAAAGCGTATATATCAGGGAAAGGGTTAACCTGAACATTCTGATAGAACTGCTTGGCAGCAAAAGGGAAAGACAAAATCAAATTTTTATTTTTTAAACATTTTCTTTTATTTTATTATTCATTGTATTAAGAAATGTCTCAACAATAGTTTTATTTACCTTATAAAACCTTTTTATATATATATATATTTGTACTTCTTTGTACCAACACACACCAGCTATATATACACACAAACGTTCGTGACTTAATGCAAAACAGTTGATAGTCAAGTCTGAAATTAAGTATTTGGGTGGAAAAATTTATATTTTTAAATTGGTTTATACTTTAATTCTAAAGATGCATATTAACTGTTTTGCATTCAGCCATAGAAACAATCAACACAATTTTCCTAAGATACATTCAAAACGATCCCAAATATTTCCATAGTTATTCTCAATGCTGAACAACATTGCATGTAATCAAATGTTATTGCTTTAAGGTAATGACTAAGTATTGAGGTTTAACCCTTTCCCAGTTGTAGATACATCTGCAGCAAATGACTTTGAACATATTTTGTCAAAGCATAGGAAATCTCCATAATTGAATGGATAACCTATGACAAAAAGTGGAAAACATTGTGGTAAAAGGAGAAATTGCACGTTTTGTGCAATTTCTTCTTTTGTCATTATGTTTTCAAAAAGCCGTCTGCTGCAGAGGCGTCAGAAAGCGTCTATATGAGGGAAAGGGTTAACCCTTTCCCAGTTGTAGATACATCTGCAGCAGACACATTTTGAAAACATGGTCGCAAAGAAAGAAATTGCACATAATAAGCAATTTTCCTTTTTGCCTCAATGTGTTTATTCTATAATAATTTCTACAGTTTTTCCATATTTTTTGCCTGGATGATTTCTAATGCTGCTGCAGCACATTTATTGTATGTGGGAAAGGGTTGTCAATACATTTTCAATTTAATATGGTATCATCCTGTAAATCTGTCTCAGACTCATAGGTCTTGGTTAGAGAAAAGCTTTTTTGCACAAGGATGGTAAAAAAGAGTAGATGGCAAATTGACAGTGAACCAATCGCATGAACCAGTGGCCCTTAACCCTTTCCCTCATATAGACGCTTTCTGATGCCTCTGCAGCAGACGGCTATTTGAAAACATAGTGACAAAAGAAGAAATTGCACAAAACATGCAATTTCTCCTTTTGCCACAATGTTTTCCACTTTTTGTCATAGGTTATCCATTCAATTATGGAGATTTTCTATGTTTCAGAATTGTCGTATGAGGGAAAGGGTTAAAACAAGACCATTATTTTCTGGACATTAAATTATTCTAATTAATACAATTTAACACATTGTCTGCAATTAAGGCATATAATTATTTGAGTCTATGTATTTTTATCGATTGTAGACCGTGCAAATTTATGAGAAATGCGATTGAATTGAATTGAATTGAAGAGGGTAGTCCATGTTACGTTTCTGTGATAAACGTTTGAAATCTGTCTTTTAAAAAAGTTTTTATTAATGTTATCAAGCAAAAAACCCAGATTTACTTAAATAATGACAATTTAAAAAATAGCACTATTAAAAAGTCTAGCTGGCTCAATTTCTTTCACTGTTTACTTATTATGAGATGCATTTACTGCTGTCTGCTATGAAAACATCAGAGGAAATAAATATTTAACCATGGAAACTGGAAGCTTTTACTTTAAAGTTAATTTCCCCTTTTTCTCCTACAATTTTAATCAAATGGTGCGTCCAACAGTGAAAGTCATGAACATGGCCTAGTTTGTTATGTATGTTCAGATGATTGCATATAAACAAAAATACATTTTAACAAAGATGATCTTTCATTATGTTTTAGCCTTACACAAACAATACTGCTTATTATTTACACTATCCATTGTGAATAAAAATCATATTCATAATGTACCAAAGTTGTTAAAACATGTGATTCAGTCTATAACCATTCTTTATTAAAACAAATCTGCAAAAGACAATATTGAAAACATTTAAGGGGAAAAAATGGAAAATCTCTAAAAACTGATCAGCTTAAAAGCAATTTCTCCTTTTTAAAATTATGTTTCCAGATGCGTCAAAATACATCTGCATGTGGGAAAGGGTTAAATTTCATTCAGCATACAATAAATGAGTGCCAGAAATGTCAGTTTTATATGGTTTTACGCCGTTTTCAACATTATTTCGAAAGTTCACTTATTCATGATCCCTGGGTAAACAAACCAGTACTAGGCTAGGAAATATGCCTTGCCCAAGGGAACTCCACCATGAATGTCATGACGCGACTGATGATCGAATCTGGGACGCCCAGTTTTAAATCCCCGACGTTTACCACTCGACCACGGCGGACAAGTAATGTCCGACTGAAAAGGGTCTTTTGCACCTCCGTAGAGGGACGACATCAAGTGATGTGGTAATCCAACCATGTGGGCTGCAATTCTAGCTTTTTGTCTGAGGATATATGTATAGCTCTTCTAACTGTAGTTGCATGAACAGTGAAGACTCGGGCGAGACCGTGCAGATGCAATAAGATACTGTTTTGTACCACAGGTCCAGATTAACCCTTTCCCTCATATAGACGCTTTCTGACGCCTCTGCAGCAGACGGCTTTTTGAAAACATAGTGACAAAAGAAGAAATTGCACAGAACGTGCAATTTCTCCTTTTACCACAATGTTTTCCACTTTTAGTCATAGGTTATCCATTTAATTATAGAGATTTTCTATATTTTGATAAAATATGTTCATAGTCGTCTGCTGCAGAATTGTCGTATGAGGGAACCAGGGTGAAGAGGAGTATTCAGCTCTTTTACCCCCAAAATCTCTCATATCATCCAACCAAACCCTATGATGCGTGTACTCGAAAGATTCGTCTCAATGATACAATTCTTTTGAGTACCCACAACATAGGGTTAGAGGATAAAATAAGGATTTTAGAACGTACAAAACTCCCCTAATCTACAGCTCTATAATGCACACAATCTCACCTGAATTTTTTGCATACGATTTTCAATTAACCCTTTTCCACATTTAGATGCTTTCTGACGCCTCTGAAGTAGACGTCTTTATAAAAAATATACAGAGGTTTTCAAAGTCGTCTGCTGCAGATTTACTGAATGTGGGAGAGAGTTAATCAAGATCTATCACTGTTTGCAGATGCAACAAGACCCCAAAACGGCTGTGTGGTACAGAGTAATGCATTTGTCACATGCAAAATCAGTTTTAACTACATCTCTCATTAGCATGTAGATAAATCTATTTTGCTCTTGGCGTGTAGCATTGTGATTCAATAAGTTACTAAAATATCCTCATTATTAAATTTTAAAGACAAAACAAATTTCTTTTCATTGAAATGTTTTGAAAATAAGTTACTATTAAACTCAAGTCTGTAAAAGATGTATATATGCCTGTAAAAGGTAAAAGGAAATTGAAACAAAAACAAGTTCTACAAACATAAAATGGTTATTAAATATAAAGAAAAGAAAATAGTATTATCACATGAAGCCAACTTCAGTTTTTAAAGAAAAATGTAATAAAACATTGGATTTATTAATATGTTCTGTCTTTTTTTCCCAGCCTTTTTGATATTTCCACCTAAAATTTAATGATACATCAAAAATCTCTCTTTAGATCAACTTTATTCTTTCTGTTTTAAAAAAATACCAAATAAAGTTAATAATAGAATAACAAGTTGCTGATGTTCTTAAGAAGTACTCAATTAATTTTCTTGTAAAGACCGCTGGTTTGACAGTTATTGTTTTGTATTGGCAATAGGTTTATATCACTAGCATGGTTATCTAGCTTTGTAACCTGTCAATTCAATATGAATGCATCAAAATTTAAAAAAACAAACATAAAAACCACAAATTTTACCTGACAGTGCCAGTTTTACTGACAAAAAGAAGATACTTTGTTTACATATATTTATTGTACTGTCATCACATAGTTTATTGTTGCTCTTAGCAACAGTCTCCATGTCATAGTAACATGACCACATGGTATCCAAGGCAACAACTACCGGTACTGACTAAAACTTCAGAAATAAGTTTAAAAGATGCAAATTTGGATACATCATTAAGATTTAATTATTGTCCTTAACCCTTTCCCTCATATAGACGCTTTCTGACGCCTCTGCAGCAGACAGCTTTTTGAAAACATAGTGACAAAAGAAGAAATTGCACAAAACGTGCAATTTCTCCTTTTGCCACAATGTTTTCCACTTTTTGTCATAGGTTATCCATTCAATTATGGAGATTTTCTATTTTTTTTACAAAATACGTTCAAAGTCGTCTGCTGCAGAATTGCAGTATGAGGGAAAGGGTTAAGATTTAATTATTGTCCTAAAAACAAATATTTACAACTTCAATTAACAATTATATAATCTATTCAACTGATATATATTGAACCTGGAAAATTTTAATCTTCACTTCGAAAATCAGCTTTAACTCTTTCCCACATATAGACATTTTCTGACGCCTCTGCAGCTGACGACTTTTGAAATCATTATGGCGAAAAGGAGAAATTGCTCATAATGATTAATTTCTCCATTTGCTCCAATGATTTCAACTCTATTCAATAATCATACTATCTATCATTTATAGAGATTTTCTATATTTTGTACTTAATATTTTCAAAGTCGTCTGCTGTAGATTTATCGTATGTGGGAAAAGGGTCGAGTAAAGCGAGTCCACTGTTTTGTTGGAATTCATTCTAAATTCGTCTAAATTGAGAAGCCGAGTTGCCCTGGAGCATGTGATCAAAATGTCATGTATACTCAAATGAGATTTCTATGATCACTGTGTCATTATGCAACATAATTAACCTCTAGTGCTAGCTACACATAAAACCCTAACACAACAACACATTCTCATCAATGTTTACTGTACATATACAAATATTGCTTAGAAAAAGCTGACAATTCATGTGCTCTTCATGCTTTTGATTAAACAAATGGAATATATGCACATGTTGTTAAAACAAATAATGGTTTCTTTTCCATACAACGAAAACAATTTTAAAAGTGCATAGTTACCATGGCAACCATTAATTTTAGTATAAATTTAAAACAAAACTTTAAAGGTATACAATACATGGAACAAAGTGGATTTTGCAAATTTGTTCATATATCAATTTCAAAAATCAAACACAAGATATATTCAGAAATAGCAATAGAGTTTTATTTCAATAAAACAATTGCTAGCTGTGGTGAATAAGGATGGAAAAAGGTGTTTTTTCTCTACATATAAAGTGAACATATTCAATTTTGAGTGAATAAGTTACCATAGTAAGGTACCAAATATGCCTTTTGCAGTAAGTAGATCTGCAATTTTTAAACCCACAAACATCTTAAAAACGAAAAATGAACTATTCATGAATGTCAGACACAAACTAACAATTTGTAAGAAGTTGTAGTAGTACACACAAATTACCTAATTGCTTCTTTGACACCTTGATATACTCAATTATATGACATTGATATTCCTGCATACTTAAAACTCCTTATTATTCTGTATTTTTTTCCATATCTTTAGAAATCAATAAACACTGACATCTATTGCAATCGCAACAGCTGGAAACAATTTCATAGTGTACACACATCTCTATTTACACCTTTATATACATTGTACATAATATAAAACAATGACAAATAAATCAAGAAACTATCACTGAAGGTGACTTCATAACCCTGCAAACTTGTTGATGGTATAAAAAGAGGTCAAAATTCAAGGGGAGTAACTGGAGAACATCTGAACAGATATATATTCTAAATTTATTTTGTCTTGCACATCATCTTTTTGCAATTATCATATGGAAAAGATGTTTTTTAAATATATTAAAAACTAGAGAAGTTGACTGGTTGGGGTGTCAAGTTCACCCACCCATGATTGTGTTTCCTGTCTTTCTCACGCCAGTACTCCACACAAGTCATGCAACTAGCTGCTTTCCCACATAGATTTTTAAGATCACAGGTGAAACACGCATGAAACTTGTCACATTGACAAAATTATTTTTGCAAAACGCCGGAAAGAATGTGGTCCAAGCTTGGGTTCCAACTCACAAACCCCTTCAATTGACAGCCTGTGCTAGGGACTTAACCCTATCCCTCATACGCCAATTCTGCAGCAGACGACTTTGAACATATTTTATCAAAATATAGAAAATCTCTATAATTAAATGGATAACCTGGATGAATAAAACTGGAAAACATTGTGGCAAAAGGTGAAATTGCTCGTTTTGAGCAATTTCTTCTTTTGTCACTATGTTTTTAAAAAGCTGTCTGCTGCAGAGGCGTCCGAAAGCGTCTGTATGAGGGAAAGGGTTAAGAAGTGGTTCACTCTATAATTCACCAACCAATGCTGTGATTCCTGTTTACCCCTGTAAAACTTTGTGTGCAGGGGTAAAATTATTTGCTGTAAAAATATCACAAGAAGCACATCAGGAAGTGATTTTGACTGACCGAATGTCACATTATGAAGGACGACCGAATCTGTCACATTACCAAAATGTCATCCAATTGTATTTCTCCATCTTGCTCCTTATTTTCCTTTGAAATAAATTCTCACACCTATAAAGTTTAAAACCTTCAGTGAAGAAAAGACAAGTAAATATAGATCCTTGGTTTAACCCTTTCCCTCATACGACAATTCTGCAGCAGACGACATTGAACATATTTTGTCAAAAAATGGAAAATCTCTATAATTGAATGGATAACTCTCTATAATTGAATGGATAACCTATGACAAAAAGTGGAAAACATTGTGGCAAAAGGAGAAATTGCACGTTTTGTGCAATTTCTTCTTTTGTCACTATGTTTTCAAATAGCTGTCTGCTGCAGATGCGTTAGAAAGCGTCTATATGAGGGAAAGAGTTAAATTTGAGTTGTCAAGTTAAAAATGAAAGAGCCATTTTGCTTCTGGATTTAAGATGATGTCTCTTGGCTAAACCCTTTTCCACATTTTGACATGCCTGCAGCAAACAACATTTGAGAGCATTGTGGTAAATGAAGAAAATGTTCATCATGAGCAAATTCTCAATTTGCCACAATGTTCTCAACATGATTCAATGTATACTTTCATTTATAGAGTTAACATATTGTCTAGATGTTTCCCGAGTTCTTACTACAAATATGTTGTATGTAGGGAATGGTTTACCCTATCATACATGCCGACGCATTGATGTGCAGCAAACAATTCTCGACGACATTGTAGTAAAAAGGATAAATTGCCAATAATGCATAATTTTTGTTTTTGCCACAATATATTAATTATGTTAACTCATTCCAATATTAATACTTTCATTTCTAGGGTGGTTTCCATACTTTTGCCAAGATGTTTTCAAAGACATCTGCTGCATATGTCTTGTATGTGGTAAAGGTTAACAGGATCACAGATAACCAAACATGTATGGGACGTAATATATATCTATAATCACAAGATCTATACACCCATATATATCTATAAACGAAATTTGGTAAGAAGGTTTTGATATGCTGTAATTTCTTCAACGCAAACTTCCTATAAATGGTATTCATATTGATCTATACCAAATATCTATTTTAAATTGACAAAAAAGTAGTTCTAATAAAAATAGTGTTCAGAAATAGATCTTTTTGGTTTTCTTAATGGTGTCACACATACATCTTGTATTGCTTGTTTGGTGGGAAACTCGGTGGTTGACGTAGGAAGTTTCGAAAATCTCCGTGGAACACACTTGGATTTACTTGAACGTTTAATTATTCACAGTTTGTCATGGGTTTTCGTGCTATACCAAAAATCCTTCTGAAACCTGCATGTGTGGTAGATGAATCTGCGGAACTAATAACTGAGCACGTAAGGTCTGAACACTGTTCATGATTTTCTTTTGATGTCCTAGGAGTGTAATTCCGAGAGTGTCCAAGTCTTTAACAGTTATCCGCATCACTTGGTCCATACTAGTGATGCCTGCTGTCACAAAATTGTCACGATATCGCTCCATTTTGATCACATTCAACCATTCTTCAACTGATGCGAAATTGTTGATGTCTGGCGGGGTGTTGTCTATAAATACGTGTGGCCTGAAGAAAGACAGAAATATCAATTAACAATTGTTTAACTACCTTGGATTAACCCTTTCCCAATTGTAGACGCATTCTACGCATTCTGACACATTGGAAGCAGCTATAAGACTTTTGAATACAAGTGGCAAAAGGAAAATGTACTCATCATGCCAATTTCGCCATTTGCCACAATGATTTTAACTTTGTTCAATAATTATACTTTCTTTTTTTGAGATTTTCTATTGTTTTGCCTAGCTGTTTAAAAAGATCGTCTGCTGCAGATTTGTCGCATGAGGGAAAGGGTTAAACTGTTCAGATTTTAATTGTATTTAATTGTTAGTCTATTCTATGGTATAGGGATTGTTGGTATATCCTATTCCCTCCAAGATGGTGTTTATATGTTTCTTTAACCCTTTCCCACATACATGAAATCTGCTGCAGACGACTTTGAACATATTTTGTCAATAAAAAAGATTAAATTTAACCACTGGATAACCTCGACTATAAGTGGAAAACATTGTGGCAAAGAAGAGAATTGCTCGTTTGAGCAAATTCCTCTTTTGTCACTATGTTTTCAAAAGGCTGTTGTGCTGGCAGATGCGTCAGGAAAGCGTCTATATGAGGGAGAAGGTTAACCTCTGCCTACTGTGACATATTTGGTGAGCTGTACCACCAGGTTAATACCAGTGCTGAGCACGCCTGCCTATGAGCCTTGAATGCTCGCTTCACCTCAAGTACATGACCTGTAGCAGCGCCTGGTGACCATAGGTTTAATAATGCAAATTTACAGTTTTGTCAGAAGTCGCCAAAAGATCATTAAGGTAAAGTTACTCAGATGTTTCCATAGCAGACAACTCGTAGCATATCATTAAATCATAAATCTCTGAAGCATTCAATATTTGAAAGCATTCTGGCTTTTTGCCAGAATGTTTACAAATCTTTTTTATAATTGTACCCTCACTTGTAGATTTTTAACAGTTTTGTCTGGATATTTTCAAAAGTTGTCAGCTGCAAATTTGATGTATTTGGGAAAGGGTAATTAATCAGGAAATAGTAAATCAAGTACAGTTAGAAGCTTCCACAGACACTCCAACTGATACAAGAGGGGATTCCTCACCTTGGTTTGGCCATTTTTCTGAGAGTTCTGGTGCCCGGATCAACTTATCCAGAGTTTTAACAATCATGGCAAACTTGGGTCGCTGGTTCTCTCTTTATGCCATGCGTCTACCATTAAGAGGTGGATGGCCTCTGGACACTCCTACAGAAAAGAAGATAGATGTGAGTCACACAGGTAAACAGGTCTTCTTACATGTGTCACAAGGAGAGAAAAACATGCAGCCAGTCGGGGGGCTCGAACCCGGGACCTCTTGCTTTCAGGGCAACTACTCTACCGACTGAGCTAACCGGGCCGCTTACATGTGATCTTTCCAACTGTGTACAAGTTCAGACCGCGACATACACCCCTGCTTAACTGGAAATTTGTCCTTGAATTTCGGAGTTCCAGTGCCAAGGATGTCATAAACCACACTGCAAGCACTGTCACGGTCCCTTATTGGGCGCCAATGTCACAAGGAGAGAAAAACATGCAATTTTCAACAGTATCAC
>JASEVX010000534.1:0-24105 GCA_031761405.1 Serripes groenlandicus
TAGCAAAAAGACAAGTTGATCATATTGAACAATTGCTCCGTTTGCCATAATGTTTTCAAAGTTTCATGTGGGAAATGGTTTAATGAGACAATAAACTGTGTACATATTGTATAATATA
Source organism: Serripes groenlandicus (assembly GCA_031761405.1). Lineage (NCBI taxonomy): Eukaryota > Metazoa > Mollusca > Bivalvia > Cardiida > Cardiidae > Serripes > Serripes groenlandicus. Next base: position 119 of record JASEVX010000534.1, read on the forward strand.
GCGTGTAGATAGATAAATGTCACACAAGAAAAAGAGCTTTGTGCAATATGTATGGTAGTGTGAACCTTTGAAAATGGGTTAACTGTTATTGATTTATCTGAGTTTTATAGGCGTAATACTCTTAGTATCAAAGAATATTCAGGAGCAATTTCTCCTTTTCCTACAAAATCTTTGAAGGAAATGAGCCGTCCCGCGAGAAAACCATTGTTATGGCCTCTGTGTAATGTATCGAACCAGATCAGCCTGCACAGTCCGCGCAGACTGATCCGGGCAGATATATTCCGTCTCATGGGGTTGGAGGTATAGAGTAAGGATTTCTGAAGCAGAAAATTCATTGGAGGCGAAAAGTGTCTGTCCGGATTATCATGCTCGGCATGCTTAGGCTGATCTGCGTTGATACTTTCCACAATGTTGATTTTCTCGCAGGATGGCTCAAATGGTTAAGGCTTTGCATGCTTCAATTATTGGTTTTAATGAAATAATTTAATCTAGAGTACGTTTTGCAGTTTACTTCTGATCTACCATTGTCAAAAGTGATTACAATGTGCAGAGACTGCTTTCAAATATGTATAGAGAGATCATAATCAACATTAATTGAAATTGTACCGAAACTGTGCAGATGTTACTATCAATATCGTGTTTTAATTTGTTGTGGAGTTTCGTTTGATGTAAATTATTTCTTTGTATATAGCATGTCACCAATGTATCAATTGTGTTATTTTATTTTCTGTGGAGAATATCTGTTTTGAATATAATTTGACAATTTTGCAGACAGAACACATTTTTAGCTCGACTTTTCGAAGAATATGAGAGCTAAACTACTCACCCTGGCGTCGGCGTCCACGTCACACCTTGGTTAAGGTTTTGCATGCAAATACTTAAATACTACATGTATTGAATTGAAACTTTCTACAACCCTACCCAACTATCACACCTATGTAGATTATCAAGCTAGATAACTCTATCCTGCATTTTGAGCTCACCTAAGCACGAAGTGCGAGGTGAGCTTTTGTGATCACTCACCGTCCTTCGTCGTCTGTACGTCTGTCTGTTAACAATTTCCTACAAATGACTTCTACAACTAAACCATTGGACTGATTTCAAAATAACTTCACAGGAATGTCCTTAGGTGGTCCTCTTTTAAAGTCATTCAAAGAATTTAATTCCAAGTAGAACTTTGGTTGCTGCAGCCTCAGAAAAGGGGAAAATTGCCAAAACTTAAAAAAACTTCTTGTCCAAAAGGACCAGCTTGATTTGAAAGTAATTTTGCACAAATGTTCTGTTCCTTAGGGCACCCTCTACCAAGATTGTTCAATTTTTTTCGATCCGTTGAAAAACATGAATGCCAGGGGGCGGAGCTTGTTTTCCTTATGTGTGCATTGTAAAACTTTTAAAAATCTTCTTGTCAAAAGGTACTGGCCCGATTTAAAGATAATTTGGCACAAATGTTCCATGGAGGACCTTCTTTTAAAATTGTTAAAATTAATTTGATCCATTGAAAATCATGGCCGCTAGGGGCGGGGTTTGTTTTCCTTATATGTGCATTGGAAAATCTATAAAAATCTTCTTGTCCAAAAGTACTGGCCCCATTTAAAGATAATTTGGCACAAATGTTCCTTGGGGGACCTTCTACCAAGATTGTTCAAATTAATCCGATCCATTCAAAAACAAGGCCGCCAGGGGCGGGGCTTGTTTTCCTTATATGTGTGTGCATTGTAAAATCTTTAAAAATCTTCTTGTCTAAAAGCATCTGCCTGATTTAAAAATTATTTGGCACAAATGTTCCTAGGGTGACCTTCTACCAAGGTTGTTCAAATAAATTTGATCCGTTGAAAAACATGGCCACCAGGGGGTTGCTTGTTTTCCTTATATGTATAGAGTAAAAACTTTGAAAACTATTGAAGTTCTATTAAATCAGGTGAGCGATATAGGGCCATCATGGCCCTAACCATAACCCAAGTTTTGCGTGCAACTAGATTAAGAGTCCATATCTCGGTATTTACTTGATGCATTGCATTGAAACTTCATACAGCCCTATCCAACTATCACACCTTTGTAGATTATCAAGTAAGATAACTATATCCTGCATTCCTGCATTTTATGCAAGTTATGGCCCTTTTTTTACTTAGAAATTCTGGTTAAAGTTTTGTGTGCAACTATATTAAGAGACCATCTCTTAGTAACTACTTGATGCATTGCATTGCACCTTTATACAACCCTTCACAACCATCACAGTTATGTAAACAATCAAGTATGATAACTCCAGTATATTTTGCAATTTATGTCCCTTTTTAGCTCGACTTTTGAAAAAACAAGAGCTATTGTCATGACCCTGGCGTCGTCGGCGGCGGCGTGGTCGTCCGGTTAAGGTTTTTTCTTCAGCTCAGCTTTTTTAGCTCACCTGAGCTTTGCTCAAGGTGAGTTATTGTGATCGCCTTTTGTCCGGCGTGCGTCGTGAGTCAACTTCTTCTCCTCAGTAACCAGTTGGTCAATTGGGATGAAACTTAACAGAAAGCATTCTCTCAATGACCTCACCAGATTTCCTTCAAATTTTTGGGATCCATGCAGAATTCTGGTTTCCATGGCAACGAAATGAAAAAAACTTCAAAATTCTTCTCCCAAACTGGTTGGCAAATTTTCAAATAATTTTGTAGAAATGTTCTATGGATGACCCTCTATCAGATATCTTCAAGCCATGTTGATTGGTCGAAAACATGGCCGCCAGGGGGCGCGGGGCTAATTTGCCTTATATGGCTATAGTGAAAACTTAAAAAATCTTCTACTCTGAAAGTGTCAGGCCGATTTTCAAATAATTTTGTAGAAATGTTCCTTGGATGACCCTCTATCAGATTCCTTCAAGCCATGTTGATTGGTCATAAAACATGGCAGCCAGGGGGGGCGGAGCTATTTTGCCTAATATGGCTATAGTGAAAACTTAAAAAATCTTCTCCAACGAAAGTGTCAGGGTGATTTTCAAATAATCTTGTAGAAATGTTCCTTGGATGACCCTCTATCAGATTCCTTCAAGCCATGTTCATTGGTCGAAAAACATGGCCGGCAAGGGGGCGGGACATTTTTACCTTATATGGCTATGGTGAAAACTTAAAAAATCTTCTCCTCCAAAATTTTGTAGAAATGTTCCTAGGGTGACCCTCTATCAGATTCCTTCAAGCTAAGTTGATTGGTCGGAAACTATGGCTGCCAGGGGGCGGGGCTTATATAGCTAAAGTGAAAAAAAAAGAGATCAGGTGAGCAATCCAGGGCCATCATGGCCCTCTTGTTTCTGTTTTCTATCAGTCTGTGCTGTACGCGGTGCTCTTGTTTTAACTAGAAATGTGGTTAAAGTTTTGCATGCAACTACATTAAGAGTCGATACCCTAGTATTTACTTGATGCATTGCTTTGAAACTTTATACAACCCTTCCCAACTATCATACCTATGTTGATTTTCAAGTTAAATAACTCTATCCTGAATTTTATGCAAGTTATGGCCCTTTTTGGACATAAAAAATCTGGTTAAAGTTTTGCATGCAACTACATTAAGAGACCATATCTTAGTAACTACTTGATGCATTTCACTGAAACTTTATACAGCCCTTTCCAACCATCACACCTATGTAAACAATCAAGTACGATAATTCTATCCAGCATTTTATGCGAGTTATGGCCCTTTTTGGCCTTAGAAATTCTGGTTAAAGTTTTGCAACTACATTTAGAGTGTAATTTCAGTAACAACTTGAAATGAAGCATTGTATTGAAACTTTATACAACCTTTCCCAATTTCACAACTATATACACAACCAATTAAGATAACTCTTTTCTGCATATTGTGCAAATTGTTGCCCTTTTTTTACTTAGAAATTATGGTTAAAGGTTTGCGTGCAAACTATATTAAGAGTCCATATCTTAGTAACTACTTGATGCATTCCATCGAAACGTTATACAACCCTTCCCAACCATCACACCTATGAAAATAATCAAGTTAAATAACTCTATCCTGCATATAATGCAAATTATCACCCTGTAAGAAATTGTGGTTGATGTTTTACATGCAACTACATTAGAGTCCATTATCTCAGTAACTTAAATAAGCGGTGGAATAGTCGAGAACGCTGTCCTCCGACAGCTCTTGTTATACTCTCGTTTTAAGATGTGGTTGTTTTAGCCCTTTCCCAAATACAACAAATCAGCAGCAGACAATTTTTAAAACATCAATGCAAAATTATGGAATGTTAAGTTTCATTTAAAAAAATAGTTAAACAAATTGTGTCAAAAGGAGAAATTGATCATTATGAGCAGTATTTGCTTTTGCCACATTGTTTTTTCAAAAGTCTGTGGCCGAGGTGTTAGCAAGTGTCTTCAGACGGGGCTGCATCTTCCTCAAAAGTTGTCGGCTTTTTTAATTCGAACAATCCTGAATCTATATATTCACGAAACGGATCACAATATTTTAGATGACAATATCTAGCCTATTTTTATATCCTGAAATATTGCCCAAGACATTCTAGTAGAATTATGGCTCCTAATATATAGAGGCCTAGAGTAATGAAACAGAAAATGGTTTTCTCGTGGTACAGCTCATATTAAATCATCTCGGGTAAAAGATTACCGCTTACTATGAAAATATGATTAATATGGTAGCAACGCCGGCTGTGAATCCTTGGGTAGTGAGTTCGAACCCCAGCTCGGCCAACATTCTTTCCGATGTTTGACAAAAGTCACTGTGACAAGCGTCATTCGTATTACACCAATTGGCTAACAGTCAATGTGAAAAAGCGGCCAGTTGCTTGGACAGTATGTTGTGTTGAGTACTAGTGTCAGGAAACGCATGAGTAGGTGAACTGTCCGCCGTGATATGACTGAAAAATTGTTGAAAACGGCGTTAAGCCCCGATCAATCGAGCAAGATGCAGATGACTAGTTAATGCTGGTTTTGTCAGGGATACATTTAACCCTTTCCCACATTTTAGACGTATCTTGAAGCATCTACAACAGACTTCCATAGAAATCATTGTGACAAAACAAGATACAGCTCATAAGGAGCATGTTAACCCTTTTCCACAACGTTTTCAAAAGTCACGATGTTGTTGACCCTTTTCCCATATGGAGATGTTTTCAGAATTGTTGGCCGGATTGCTCTAGCAATTCCGGTCTATAGATTGGCGATGTCCGTCTGTCAACATTTTGGTTAAAGTTTCAGGTTGAGGCAAAATCTCAGCAATGGAAAGGGTTACAAACTTTTGAAACTTTGCCTGAAGGTAACAAGTTCTATTGATTTCTATGGTTACTTTGACCTTGGTTTGTCGATTTTCAAGGTCAAATTTCCGACAATCCGGCCTTACCGTCTTCAGCGGTTTCTTGTTTCCTTAATGTATTCAAAGTTGTTTGCTGTAAAAGGTTTACCACTGAGATATAGACAACTTTTAATGCATCTGATGCAGACTGCATATACAAACATGGTATGTACAGAAGCAAACGGCCACTCTATTTTTGAAAGTTGTATCTCTACAAGTATCTGTAAATAATTAATCCATCACTTGATTTTCTGACATATATTAACCCTTTACCTCATATATAGCGACGCTTTCTGACGCCTCTGCAGCAGACGGCTTTTTGAAACATAGTGACAAAAGAAGAAATTGCTCATAACGAGCAATTTCTCCTTTTGCCACAACGTTTTCCACTTTTAGTCATAGGTTATCCATTCAATTATATAGATTTTCTATTTTTAGCTCCACTGGCTGAAAGCCAGTCGAGCTTATGTCATGGCGAATTGTCCGTCGTGCGTGCGTTAACTTTTTCCTTTAAACGACTTCTTCTCCCTAACCACTTGGCCAATTTGGTTGAAACTTCATGGGAAGCATCCTCTCAATGTCCTCTACTAAATTCCTTCAATTTTTTTTGATCCATTCAAAATTCTGGTTTCCATGGCAACCGAAAGAAAAAAATAGTGAGAACTTAAAAAATCTTCTTCTCCGAAAGTGTCAGGCCGATTTTCAAATAATTTTGTAGAAATGTTCCTTGGGTGACCCTTTATTAGATTCCTTCAAGAAATTTTGATTGGGCGAAAAACATGGCCGCCAGGGGGCGGGGCTTTTTTGCGTTATATAGCTATAGTGAAAACTTAAAACATCTTCTTCTCCGAAAGTGTTCAGCCGATTTTCAAATAATTTTGTAGAAATGTTCCGTGGGTGACCCTCTATCAGATTCCTTCAAGCCATGTTGATTGGTAAAAAAACATGGCCGTCACAGGGCGGGGCTATTTTGCCTATATGGCTAAAGAGCAAACTTAAAAAATCTTCTCCTCCAAAAGTGTCAGGCCGATTTTCAAATAATTTTGTAGAAATGTTCCTTGTGTGAACCTTAATTAGATTCCTTCAAGAAATGTTGATTGGGCGAAAAACATGGCCGCCAGGGGGCGGGGCTTTTTTGCGTTATATAGCTATAGTGAAAACTTAAAACATCTTCTTCTCCGAAAGTGTTCAGCCGATTTTCAAATAATTTTGTAGAAATGTTCCGTGGGTGACCCTCTATCAGATTCCTTCAAGCCATGTTGATTGGTCGAAAAACATGGCCGCCAGAGGGCGGGGCTATTTTGACTTATATGACCATAGTGAAAACTTAAACAATCTTCTCCTCCGAAAGTGTCAGGCATATTTTCAAATAATTTTGCAGAAACATTCCTTTGGTGACACTCTACAAGATTCCTTTAAGCCATGGTGGTTGGTAAAAAAAATAGCCACCACGGGGCAGGGCTGTTTGGAGATTTTATTTTTGCCTTATGGCCGTGGAGCGATACTGGCCCTCTTGGGCCTCTTGTTTGACAATATGTTCAAAGATGTCTGCTGCAGAATTGTCAAATGAGGGAAAAGGTCTCGTCCACATTATGGATTCTTTACCTTAATTTAGTACGTAGAAAATATCTGCAACAGACGACTCGACAATTATTGAAAATCAATGTAAGGGAAAGCGTAATTATTGAACAGAATTGAACACATTGTGACACAACGAGAGATTACAAATTAGGAGCAGGTTCTCCTTTTCTCACATTATTTCCAAAAGTTGTTTGTTGTAGAGGCGTCTGGCAGCTACAGCTAAAGTTTGTTCAAAAGTTTTCGCTTGTCTCAAACTTATTTATTTTACATTGATTATTGCGAGAAGAGGTTATAGTTGATAATTATCACGTTTGATAACTTTTTCTTCGGACGTAACAAGTACTCGCGCCGTATGTGTGGAAAAATCACAAAGGCAGAAGGCGCTCATGACGAGACTCGAGTCCGGGTCATTGATACGAGACACCGACTCTCTACCACGATACCACGGTCTTCCTCTTCTTTTGAGCCCCGGTAGCGACGCGGGCTGTCAATCCAGGGGTTGTGAGTTCGAATCCCGGCTCGGCCAACTCTCTTTCCGACGATTGACAAAAGTCAATGCGTCATTCGTCTTCCACCAATGGGCTAAGTCTATGTGGAAAAGCAGCCAGTTGCTTGGGAAGATTGTTGTGTGGAGTACTGGTGTGAGAAAACCAGGAAATGCATGAGTAGGGGAACTGGCCGCCGTGATATAACTGAGAAATTGTTAAAAACGGCGTTAAACCCCAATCAATCAATTCCTCTTCTTTAGACAAGTCAACACAGATCCAAAGAGAACTTTTTATTTCAAAACAACCAAACAGAAAGACAAGTGATCAACATAGAAAAATACAAAATATTATAAATGAAAATAAAAATCAACAACATATATATTGAATATGTATTAAACAAAACTTTTGCACACAATATTTTTTTTGTAGCCTGCCTTGGTAATTTAACAACTACAGGGGTCTCCTGTCCATCACGCTTCAAATATTGACCTAATGGTAGGCGATACACGTGTTCCTGCTTCATAAAGCAGAATAATATGCCCCTTAAATAACTCTCCCAAAGATCGTCCATATTTTAGGAAAAATCGCCCCAATTATTATAATCATACGGCTTAAATACTATTTTCTTTCCCATGAGTAAATAACATCTTATTTAGCAGTTTTCCCCTCATAAAGACGCTTTCTAACGCCTCTGCAGCAGACGGCTTTTTGAAAACATAGTGACAAAAGAAGAAATTGCTCAAAACGAGCAATTTCTCCTTTTGCCACAATGTTTTCATCTTTTAGTCAGGTTATCCATTCAATTATAGAGATTTATTTTTTCACAAAATATGTTCAAAGTCGTATGAGGGAGAGGGTTAATCGTGTTATATTTACACTGAAAGTTGCCTTTGTTAGTTTGTGTAATTTGAACCTACATATATAAATATAACATAAATTGAATTAGGTTTAAGTAAATCTATAAAAATCATGAAATTCGTAAATATGTATTTCGTGAAATCATATTTCTTCAAAAAAAAGCATCTACATATGGTAAAAGTAATTTAGGACGAATTGTCTGTATATCATGGTGTTTTTGTTTTTTCAAGGAGAAGTACTACTAAAATATCAATTCAGACTTCAGATGTTGAATGTTAATAGATTCCATGGGTTTTTACTTCAAGGAGAAGTACTGCTAAAATATCAATTCAGACTTCAGATGTTAATGGGTTTTTACTTCGAGGAGAGAAGTACTGCTAAAATATCATTTCATACTTCAGATGTTAATGGATATATCATGGGTTTTTACTTCGAGGAGAGAAGTACTGCTAAAATATCAATTCAGACTTCAGATGTTAATGGATACCATGGGTTTTTACTTCGAAGAGAGTAGTACTGCTGAATTATAAATTACTACTTCAGATGTTAATGGATATCATGGGTTTTTACTTCGAGGAGAGAAGTACTGCTGAATTATAAATTACTACTTCAGATGTTAATGGATACCATGGGTTTTTACTTCGAAGAGAGTAGTACTGCTGAATTATAAATTACTACTTCAGATGTTAATGGATATCATGGGTTTTTACTTCGAGGAGAGAAGTACTGCTGATTTATAAATTACTACTTCAGATATTAAATGCTACCATTTTAAGAGTGCTGTGTCTCCGCCTAAATTGGCAGTGTCATATGAGCCCGTCCATGGGAAAAGGTACACTTCAGCTATTGTGAACAGTGTAGATCCAGATCAGCCTGTACTGTCTGTTAAACATGCAATGTTAATCCATAAATTGCGTAAGCTTGTTAGAAGATTATGTCAACTAGTGTAGGTTCTGATATGACAGCGAATGTACGGGATGATCTGAACCTGCACTGTTCAGATATTCCAACTTTTCCCAGGGACGGGGGTGGGGGGGGGGGGGGGGGGGGGAGGGCCAATATGAGCCGTCCCGCGAGAAAACCAACATTATGGCCCTCTGCGTAATGTATCGACTCAGATCAGACTGATCCGGGCCGACACATTCCGTCTCAGGGGGATAGAGGTATAGCGTAATGATTCCTGAAACAGAAAATTCACAGGAGGCGAAAAGAGTCGTATCAGGGTAAGCCTGCGCTGCATGCTTAGGCTGATCCGGGTCGATACTTTACGCAGAGTCCACAACTGTTTTTTTTGTTTCTTTCGCGGGACGGCTCAAAGTTTAATGAATTGTGGAGGGTAATTATTTTATAACAAGATGGGAACCCTGTCTCTAAATGAAAGTAAAAGCATGTGGTAAAAGGATAATTGTTCATGATTTACAATTTCTCATTTTCTCAAATTATTTATAGTTATAAAGTTGTCTGCATGTGGAAAACGGGTTAACATAATAAAGAAACCTGGCACTTCCAGTTCAAGCTCACAACCCTTCAAGGAGTTAACGGAGTGTAGCTGTATGAGAAAGTGCTTGCACATGTGGTGGTGCACTTTCTTTTCCCGTGATGTTTTCGGTTTTATTGTCCATGTTGGTTCGCCCAAGACCTATACATGCATTAGACGTTATAGTATATAACAGACGTTATAGTATATAACATTGTAGATTGTTTTGTTTGAATGGTGTCCACGCCGTTTTCAACAGATATTCAGTTATATCACGGCTTTTCCTGGGTAAGAAACCAGTACTCCCGGAAACGCCGTCTATGCGACTTTGCGATTGAAAACGAGCGATAGTACTGATAAATATCCCAGGGAAATGTGAAATACGTGCGATTGAAAACGGACGATAGTACTGATAAATATCCCAGGGAAATGTGAAATACGTGCGATTGAAAACGGCCGATAGTACTGATAAATAACCCAGGGAAACGTGAAATACGTGCGATTGAAAACGGACGATAGAACTGATAAATATCCCAGGGAAATGTGAAATACGTGCGATTGAAAACGGACGATAGTACTGATAAATATCCCAGGGAAATGTGAAATACGTGCGATTGAAAACGGCCGATAGTACTGATAAATAACCCAGGGAAACGTGAAATACGTGCGATTGAAAACGGCCCCATAAAACACCGTTCAAACAAACGAAGCATTTGGTTATATAGTCCTTTGTTAAAATTATACTCTTATTGGTGGTAGTATTGGGGCCACATCTGTTATTCCAGATTTAGGTGGGAGGGGGGTTAGGGTGTTCCTGTCCGGATTGGCCGTCAGAGCTGGGTTTTCAATCTCGGTAACTGAATGGCCGTTTGTCTCGCTGTCATCTAAAAAGCATCAATTGAATATATTAATAGATATAAATGGTCTCTAAGCCAATGAAACGAGTTCTCTCCCGAATGATATGTGCGCGCTAATTTAAACACGAGTGTGTCGGCACAAGTTTGATAATGGTGCGTAAACATCAATCGGGAAAGAAGGCCAGTATCAAACGTTCAGTTGTTTCTTTAACTTTCTTCACAGTTTTGTGTGTCAAATTCTTACAGTAACATCAGTAAGGCTTGCACTTCTCTCAGATATCTTGGTAGGGTAAACAATAAAGTTAAAAACTTTTTATTTCGTTTGAAGATGAACACTAAAGACAAAGAGATTACCCGTTTACATGATATACTTTGAAAACGGATGAAGAAAAAAACAAAAAACAAATGGAAACAAACTGTTTAGATACAAACATGAAAACATTGTTGGAAAAGAAACTACATGCTAATTCTGGATTTCCCGCCATCTTTTCAATAGTTGTGTGTTACCAAGAAAGCAATTGTTGTCTGGGAAATGATTAACAGTTTCTGCAGACGTCTTTTGAAGCAATTGTTGCAAAAGTATAAACTGATTATATTTTCCTTTGAGCACAATGTAGACATATCTTTTCAATAAATAAACTTTCATTAAATAAGATTGTTCATATTATGGCCACGATGTTTATTCAATGTCGGCTGCTACAGATGTATTGAAGTTTAAAGCCGTTTTCCAATGTTTTTCAGTTATCTCACGGCGGCCAGTTCATATAACCATGTGTGTTTCCGCGCTTTCACACATGAATACTTCAAGGGCAACTGGCTACCTTTTCTCATAATATTATCCTCTTTTTCAGCCTATTGTTAAAAGACGAATGATGCTTGTCACAATGACTATTTTCAGCCATTGAAAAGAAAGAAGGACCGAGTTGGGGTTCGTTCTCAACACCCTAGGACTGATAGCCCTCGTCCTTACCGTCTTACATAATTGAGAAAAACCAACACCGTGGACTCTGCGTAAAGCATCGACCCGGATCACCCGAAGCATGCCGCGCAGGCTAACCCGGACATACACGTTTCGCCTTCTGTAGATTTTCTGTTTCAGGAATCATTACTCTATACCCATGAGACGGAATGTGTCGGCCCGGATCAGACTGCGCAGGCTGATCTGGGTCGATACATTACGAAGAGGCCATAATGTTGGGTTTCTCGCGGGACGGCTCATATAGCGGTTCTAACCCTTTCCCACGTACAACAAATCTTCAGCAGACGACTTTGAAAAAATGTTGGCAAAAATATGAAAAATCTCTAAAAAGTAAAACAAGTGAAAAGAGTTGAGAACCGTGTTACAAAAGAGACTTTTATTGTGTCACCCTGCGTAGCATGGTAGGCACTTAGGGATTACTTTTTCCTTTTTGTCCGGTGTCAGGGATTACTTTCTGTCCGTCACACTTTCAATGAGCAGGTGCAGCTGACACACGTGCTCCGCGGAGCACTCCATTCTAGTTTCAAAAGGCGTCTGCTGCATATGCGTTTATAAGTGGGAAAGGTTTAACCCTTTCCCACCTGCAGACGCAATAGCAGCAGACGACTTTTGAAAACATGGTGGGCAAAGGTGAAATTGCTCACTATGAGCAATTTCTCCTTTGGCCACAATGTTTTCAACTTGATTTAACAATTAAGCTATTGTTTATCGAGATTTTTAAGGTTTTTGTCACAATGTTTTCAAAGTCGTCTGCTGCAGATTTGTTGTTTATGGGAAAGGGTTAAGGACTGCAACTCTGTTGCATGTGGGAAAGGAGGGTTAAAAACCATGTTACCTGAAGGAACTATTTTCTCAATACTGGTGTGAGACACATTGTTAGACTTCTTTCTCTTTATGCAGTACAACGTGACGGCAACAATGGCTATAATGGCCAGCAGTCCAGCAACTGCTCCTGCTATCATGGGTATTATGCTCGAACCTCCGCCTCCACCGTCCTCACTACTACTCCCACTGCTAGGCGCCACTGTAGTGGATCCGTTACTAGCGGCGGCGGTGGTTGTGGCGGCAGTTGTTGTTGTAGTTGTAGTGGTTAATGCTTAAAAAAAACCGTTTATTGTTTGAGTTAATTGAACTGTCACGTGATTAATACATAACACGGTCTGTTTACGATAAAAAAAAAGTCCGTTTAAACACTGGCCATGATATGTACTCATTAATTTACTTTGGATTCAATGGCATGTATTACAATAGACCCATGAACGCAAGCAACACTTCGAGGGCTTGGCGTGAAACGGTTGTAACTAAAATTTGTATTTTTTTTTACCAAGGTTAATCACCTCACCATAAAGTCTTAATAAGTGTAAAATCATTTTTCTTGGTAAACAATGGAAATTTAGGTGCCAATGCTCGTTCTTGAGTTCGAACCCCAGCTCGGCCAACATTCTTTCCGTCGTTTGACAAAAATCAACTGCATTGTTTTTGTTTGTTTAAATGATGTTTTAAACCGCTTTTAATAGTGTACCCGTTATGTATATATCAGTGCGTTTCTTTGGTCAATTGCCAGTATTTCCGATATAAGCCCGTCCCGCGAGAAAACCAACATTGTAGACTGCGTAAATTATCGACCCTGACCAGCCTAAGTATGCCGCGCAAGCTTATCCGGATAAACACTTTTCGCCTCCTGTGAATTTTCTGTTTCGGGAATCATTACCTTATACCTATATTCCCCTTAGACGGAATGTGTCGGCCCGGATCAGTCTGCGCAGGCTGACCTGGTCGATACATTACGCAGAGGCCATACTGTTGGTTTCCTTGCTGGACGGCTATGCTATCTCCGCAACACAAGGAGGGAAGCCATTACTACCCTCTTTAAAATCTTTGATATGACTTTACCGGGAATCGAACCCTGATCCACTTCCCTTCCCGATTCTGACGCTTAAACCACTACACCAACGGTCAGAACGGCATTGTGTTTGCTTGAAGGTCTTGGTGTCTTCAATGATCGTCAACGTCGAAGACCGGATGCCTATAGATGCGAGCGATCTCACGGTGTAGAATTGGTGATAAATGCCGAACATGCAGCTCGCGAGATGAAATATATTTTGATCATCCCACAGTTAGCGTAAGCTATTGACTGGTTCCTACCGGATGTACCTGTCGGTAAATTCTATACCAGGGTGGCTGTTGGATTTCAACAGGGTACCATTTTTTCCTGGAGGTTTGATTTACCTTAAATCTAATGCTGGTTTGTTTTTACGCCAATTTCAGCAGTATGAAAATTTGATTTTTGAAAGTTTTTACGCCAATTACAGCAGTATGAAAGTTCGATTTCTGAAAGTTTTTACGCCAATTTCAGCAGTATGAAAGTTCGATTTCTGAAAGTTTTTACGCCAATTTCAGCAGTATGAAAGTTTGATTTCTGAAAGTTTTTACGCCAATTTCAGCAGTATGAAAGTTTGATTTTTGAAAGTTTTTACGCCGATTTCAGCAGTATGAAAGTTTGATTTTTGAAAAGTTTTTACGCCGATTTCAGCAGTATGAAAGTTTGATTTTTGAAAGTTTTTACGCCGATTTCAGCAGTATGAAAGTTTGACTTTTGAAAGTTTTTACGCCGATTACAGCAGTATGAAAGTTTGATTTTTGAAAGTTTTTACGCCAATTTCAGCAGTATGAAAGTTTGATTTTTAAAAGGTATATCGGTGCGTTTCCTGGGTAAATTACACCAGTACTACCGCTATTAATTATCCTGACACCAATTCACCCATCATAATGATATCCCGTAATCCTGATCGCAATGGAAGAAAAACTTTCATTGACTAAAAGGCTCGGGTATGACCCAGTCGCGAATAAAAACATAGTCTCCTGTTTCCGAGGCTAACGCACGAACCACTACACCATGGAAACGGTAAACAATCTATGAAAGATGGCCATGTTTCTAAAACAGATTGAATAATGTTCATACTTACGACAGGTCTCTGTAAAAAAGAAAACAAATGGTTTAATTATCATCTACATCCACTGAGAGCTTAAACTCCCTAATAGAAAAATGTGGATTAGCAATAACTCGAAAATGGGATATTTCGAACATATGACATAACTCGAACCGATTTCTACAACGTCTTTAGACGAGCAATAAGAACTGCTGCTGCGCTGATTTTATCACTGATTTGCTTTTCAATACACATACGTGTCCTAATGAACTTCGAAACTGAAAATATATAATCGATATTAGATTAACTCGAGGGATCTCTCGAACACAATGTGACTCGAAGTAATTTATGAGTTCCTTCCTACTTTAAGAGCTATTGCGAGTATATTGATACTGGCGATTGCCGTATGTCCATCACAAGACCAGATGATAGAGCTTGTTTAGACAGTTTAAAAAATGAAAAAGCAATATAGGATAATGTAGCATCATTTGCACCCTGGACGCAAAAATCCGAAAGGGACCACAGCAGGAGAAACAGGTTTTGCTCAAAGAAAGAATCCTAGAGCCAGAGTCATGTCATTAGAACAACCAACGAAATTGATGACATGTGTAACCCTTTTAGGAGGCCTTCCTTCTACTGGTCCTCGGTAGAAGAAGCGTTTGAGTTTAAAGACTTGTTTTTCGAAAAAGGTAGATCATCCTTTGGGAGGCATTGGCCTTAATTTGAAGAAGGTTGCTGTCCCTTCCACCCACTATTCCAATTAGGCTTGGATGTCGTCAGCTCCTTCTATCCCTGTTCAACTTTCCCAATTCTACTGGCAAAGGATTTCATCAAAACAGTGAGATGTTCTTACTTTTGAAGCACCTTGCGCTATATTGTTGAACATGAACTGGAATCAATCCTCCAAGACGTCGTGTCCAACCCAACCTTTGGCCCGATCAAGTTATCGAGGGCTTGGTGTGAAACGGTTGCAACTAAAAACCTATTTTGAAGACCCTAGTTTAGGGGCAATTTTGACCCCTTTGTAAACAATGGAAATTTAGGTGCCATTGCTCAGAACGAGCAATGGCACCTAAATTTCCATTGTTTACCAAGAAAAATAATTTAACGCTTATAAAGACTTTATGGCGAGGTGATTAACCTTGGTAAAAAAATATCGATTTTAATTACTACTGTTTCACACCAAGCCCTCGTTATGTCCACCGATATCACTAACGTGGTGATTATTTCAACCCTTACCCTTTTCCCCCTTGCATATTATGTCATCCCCGAAATATACTTCAATTGCGAACGGAGTAGACATAGACCAGCCTGCACATTATTGCAGTAAAATCTCGGTCTATGTTGTTCGCTATTTATTTACCAATAGGTAGCAATCACTTCATAAACGGGTAAGAATCATAATTAACACGCACGGGCGATGATACGGGTTGGAATAATTCAGCGGGAGAAGGGTCGAGTAAGTATAATAAAAACAATCGACAAAGATGGTCATGTAACAGAAGGGGCAGGTAACTTCCAGACTACCAACAAAGTTAGCAGATCATCGAAGAAGGTTCCCTTACCTGTTTGTGTCATTGTTAGGAGGGCGCCAATATTTGTGGTACCATCCGATGTTTTAGCATATCCGGTTGGAGTCTGAGTAACCGTACAGTTGTTGTACACCATTGACGTTGTTAAACCATCCGTTGAGACAACCTGATAAATTAACGTGGCAAAGAGTTCACTAAAGGTTTGTTAACACTCGATACTAGTGTCCTGATCCTGACCTTTGTGCATAGCTATACACAACCTGGTAAATTAACGTGGCAACAGTTCACTAAAGGTTTGGTAACACTGGATACTAGTGTCCTGATCCTGACCTTTGTGCATAGCTATACACAACCTGGTAAATTAACGTGGCAACAGTTCACTAAAGGTTTGGTAACACTCGATACTAGTGTCCTGATCCTGACCTTTGTGCATAGCTATATACAACCTGGTAAATTAACGTGGCAACAGTTCACTAAAGGTTTGTTAACACTCGATAATAGTGTCCTGATTCTGACGTTTGTGCATAAGACGTTCTACGAGAAGACCAACATTATGGATTCTGCGAAAAATAATCGACCCGGATCAGCCTAAGCATGCCGCGCAGGCTAACCCGGACAGACACTTTTCGCCTCCTGTGGATTTTTTGTTTCAGGAATCATTACTCTATACCTCTATTCCCCTGAAACGTAATGTGTCGGCCCGGATTAGCATGCGCGGACTGCACAGGCTGATCTGGGTCGATTCATTACGCAGAGTCCATAATGTTGGTTTTCTCGTAGAACGGCTCAAATCATTAGGCCATTTTGTGTGTATTTATTCAACCACGTGTTTTATATAATTTATAAGATAAATCACAAATGTGATGAAACTCCTCATTAATCCCAGTCTACTCGCGATAACTCCAACCAGACTGTGACCAATACATAACGTTGAACTATCGACCAGTTCCGGTGGAACAACGTGGACCACGAAAGATACGGATTTTCAACGATCTTTTACGGCAATCAACTGGCATATAATTCAATACTCTAATAAGAAAATAAGCATCTGGGCATACATGTGCGATCAAAGAAGCTCAAAATAACCCTGCGCATAAGCACACTTTGATCTGGGTCCACATAGTTTCACTGGACAATCATCGGTTCGTTTAGTAAAGACTCGAACCATCGATGGAATGTATTGACTAATGTTAAGCTATATCAGGTGTCAGATGTCCTAAGATAGTCTGCGTACCAAAATCTAAATGAATTGGGAGTGAGAGTAGTCAGCTGATCACCTATCGACATTTTACAAGATACATAAAGCATTGTTGAAAGTCCAGTCGTTAACTGCAAGATATGTCGATACAGTGGTCGTGTGTTCGAACCCCGGCTCGGTTATTCTTTCTGACCGACTATTGACACAATTTCTTGCGAATAGTTGGGAGTCATTCGTCTTCCATCAATGAACATGTAAGTTTCAGGTTGCAAGAACAGTTTTGTTGTGGTTGCAATGAACAACAATGAAACTAGCTATACATTTCGAACTTGATTAAAGTACTATACAGTTCAGGTTGCAAGAAAAGTTTCATTGACAATAGTGTTGTGGTTGCAATGAACAATAATGAAACACAGCTAGCAATACAACTTGAACTGTATTAAAGAACTATACAGTTCAGGTTGCAAGAACAGTTTGAACAATAATGAAACACAACTAGCAATACAGCTTGAACTGTATTAAAGGACAACAGTTCAGGTTGCAAGAATAGTTTCATTAACAGTTTTGTTGTGGTTGCAATGAACAATAATGAAACACAACTAGCCATAAAACTGGAACTTGATTAAAGTACTATACATTTCAGGTTGCAAGAAAAGTTTCATTGACAATTGTGTTGTGGTTGCAATGAACAATAATGAAACACAGCTAGCCATAACACTTGAACTTGATTAAGGGACTACAGTTCCGGTTGCAAGAAAAGTTTCATTAACAATTTTGTTGTGGTTGCATCTAGTTAAACATGTAAATATGTATGTAGAGTTAGAGTCTGTCTTGTAGACGACCACATATTTATGCATATACGAGAGGTGATTCAGAAGTTATAGGACTTTTGTTACTACACAATTAAAAATTGTAGGGAATAAACTTGATTTTATCAAAAGTCCATATTTCTCTAACATACTTGACAAATATTTGAATATTTGGTGGCAAAATAAAATTTCTGTGATATTAACCATGGGGGCGTGGGCCAGGATAGTAACGTCATTTTGACGTCATCGTTTTAAGTGAAACAATTCGGTTTTTTAAATATTTTAATAACAGTTATTTTAACACACGTCTTGCGTCAAGTACTGGTGATATTTATACTTACAAAACATGTAAATCGGTATGTAGGATTAGCGTCTGTATTGTAAACGACCACATATGTATACGTACTGGTAACACTCGCTACACACCATACAACACCTGCAGCTGAAATATAGATATCAAACATGGTTTATAGATTTATCACCACGACCTTCGAACAATAACTTAAACCATAATCATTGTCGTTTGTTTGATACTCATTAAACACAGCAACACAATGTGTGCGAACCAAACGTGCATCTTCACCATTCAGTAGGTTGCATGTTTTGTGAATATGTTATATAAACCAATTTCCATCAAAATCAAAAAATTGAAATTTGGCTGGCCAATTAATTAACCAATAACTTAACAATCGCATTGATGTCAGATCTAAATAATTCACTTGATCTGGCGACACCGCATAAAAGGTCGCCTCGAATTGGCGCAGTACATTTGGTTTTTCTGTCCAATGAAATAGTACACTCGATTTTTCTATACGAAATGGATAATATACATTCTGAACAGTTGGCCATCATCGCTTCTGTATCTCGTGAAGCAATATGAGTTATCTCCCCTGTTAATACATACAGAAGTAGTAGGCGACACTTTGATGGGAATACGCAAATATCATCTGATACATCCTGTAATAGGCAGTCATCAGATCTAAACGAGCGTTTTCTACTGCAGTAAAGTTTAGTCTGGTTTATAATGACAATAAATTACTACAATTCGGATAGTAAACACGACCTGATATCCCTTGACGCAACTCATTAATGTATTTTATATAATTTAGATACAACTCACTTGAGTAGGCAATTTGTTGACTGCAGGTTGTGTAATTAAAGGTCATGACCTGTCGATCAGTACAGACGTCCCATTTCCCCGTCGACCCAGCACACTCAGTGCTTCCTGTGTCACTTGTGTACGTATAATCCATCTTGGCAAACAGTTGAGACGGACAGTACTGCTTGGCATTGATTTCTGATCCTAGAAAAATAATTAGCTCTATCTGCGCCGAATTGCATAAAGTCGACTATTCCGTGTTTAACATCGGACGACTTCATTTGTCACGTATTAATAGTTTTGGACTATTTATATAACTTAAACTAAAATGCAAACAACGCTGATTTCAGGGGAGACAACTCGTTATGAGCTGTCTCCCTTGAATATGTACTGTTTAGACCAACCTTGATATTGCTATTGGCGCCGAAAGAGTTAACGTCAAGTCTAAATTCATGGTTTACAATAACTCTAATGCAGACAATTTGAAAAATCTAGAAAAGATATAAAAAATCGCTTTAAAAGAAAGTATAATTACTGAAAAAGGTTGAACACATTCTATCAAAGGAAGAAATTGCTCGTTTCGAGCAATTTATCCTTTTTCCACAGTGTTTTCAAACCTCGTCTGCTGCAAAGGCGCCAGAAAGCGTCTGTAAGTGGGAAAGGGTTGAATTTTAACATTTTTCTGATACATGTGACTGTTTAAACATTAAATCAAGTGATTTTGCATTTGTATACATGTTTTACAACTGTTTTGTGTTAAGTATGCACTTCCAATGCTTCAAATATTATGGTGTTCATTTAAAAAAAAGGAAACGTCCCAAATAGTTCATAGCAAGGAATTTAAAAAAGTAGAAATGGCTTTTCCTACAGTGTTCCGTTAGGGCCATCGTGCTATCGCGCGCACGCGATGCCACGATAGCACGATGACACGATGGTCATGACACGATGATATGATGGTGGTGGTACGATGACACGTTGGTGATGGCACGATGGCACGATGACGATGACATAGAGGATAAAATTGTATCACTTCGAGATGAGATATATTCCATATCCACTCAAAACAAACACATTTTCTTTTTATTTTATGCTAACTGATGACGAAAGAATGGATCTATTTAGTGTCTCTTCGTACCTGTTCACACGCGGACGAATCTGTGTGAATGTCCTATTCAAACACAGTTTGTCCGCCATATTGAAAAGTTGTAACGAGAAAAAATATGGAACACATCTATTTGTTTACTACACAATGTCAGACAATGACAATAAGTCCGAATTGTTGAATTAGTAAAAAAGTAGTTCCGGCATACCTATATCACTCACAGTGTGGGTGATATGGATTTTATTTCACTGATAGAACACAGTATCTCATCATCTAGCATAACATAATGGTAACACACACAGGATACGCCGTGATTTAACTGAACAATGTTAAAAGTGACGTGAAACACGATACCAGTCATTCATGTAGATATTTTGGTTTTAAAGTCTGGAATAGCATTCCATCACATATAAATCACTCAACGTCTATTGTATCATTCAAACGAAATTATAAGAAATACCTTCTGGAAAAGGTTCCATACTTACTTGCCGATATAATGTTAAGAATTGTGTTTGGAGTAGCTGTCTTCACATGTTGAAAATTAATTATATTTGTACTTCATGCCATAATTTTTCATTGAAATGTGCATGTTGTTAAATGTAATGTTTGTGTGTGTTATATTATTAAGGCCATATGAAAATAAGATATGTATAGCCATTGTTAAATTGTTTGTATGTGTCCTAGATGTTACCTTAAAAAAATAAAGATATTATTATTATTATGTCATTGAATTTAAGATTGATTGTAAGGATTAACTTTCCAACATGCATACATACGCATTTTGTCTTACTTTTCGTTATTGCTCGTTATTAGAAAGTTCTCCTTTTGTCACAATAATTTCTTCTCTAACAATAACTACTATATTTATTAATTGAGATATTCTAGACCTTTGTCTACATGTTTTCGATGTCGTCTGCTGTAGGTTTGTTGTTTGTATGTGGGGAAAGGGTTAAATTGAATTTAATGCGTTACAACGAGAAAACAATTCGCAGATGTGTTACCTGACTTCAACAAAAAATGGAACTCTGCAGGAGGGACGGAGGATGAGCTGCAAATCGTGTTTCTATCTGTTATAGTTCCGTCTGTTGTCATGTATACCCTCTCGTAGGCTGCGTTTGGCTGTTGTTCTAAAATAATAATCAAACAATATGGTGTCATTAAATACAATTCCTAGGAAGAATGATTGTTATCGTTTTATTATTTTTGTTCTGAATACTTAATTTCCAATATTTCAAAACATACGAACGTTATAATGTAAAGATTATGCATCGACTCATATGCATCTTAAAATGAGCCGTCCCGCGAGAAAACAAACATAATGGCTTCTACGTAATGTACCGAACCAGATCAGCCTGCTTCCTGAAACAGAAAATCCACAGGAGGCGAAAAGTGTCTATCCGGGTAAGCCTGCGCGGCATGCATGCTTAAGCTGATCTGGGTAGATACTTTACGTGAGTCCACAATGTTGGTTTTCTCGCGGGATGGCTCAAATGAGATAATTTACTTTTGAAACGGGTATTCTATCACGATTCTTGTGACAATCGAGTGCGGCTGCACGAACTTGTAGTTAGCTCCTGAAATCACGAGGGATAAGAATTGTCCTAGTAAATGTCCTATTAAATGTTCTATGGTAAATTAATTTATATTACACTGATGAAAATATGTCATGTTATTTTTGTAACGGACATTATAATTTAGCCGTCCCGCGTGAAAACCAACATTGTGGACTCTGCGTAAAGTATCGACCCGGATCAGCCTAAGCATGCGACGCAGGCTTACCCGGTTAGACACTTTTCGCCTCCTGTGGATTTTTTGTATTAAGAATCATTACTCTATACCTCCATCCATCTGAGACGGAATGTGTCGGATCGGACCAGTCTGAGCGCACTGCGCAGGCTGATCTGGATCGATAACTTACGCAGAGGCCATAATGTTGGTTTTCCTCGCGGGACGGCTCATATTTTGATGAAGGTAGCTAATTTTATGATACTTTCATGACTTTGAGGCGTAGGTGATGGTGTTATCATATGGCGTCAACGTAGGTGATGGTGTAATATATGACGTCATTTCATTGGGGGCGAATGATTATATTCCACAGGAATAATTTCTCACTAAGAAATTATGAGTTTGCTCATCCTGTATATTTCTAATAAATTAACTATATAAAACGTTTAGGCACATT
The DNA here is from genome assembly GCA_031761405.1 of Serripes groenlandicus. Taxonomy (NCBI): domain Eukaryota; kingdom Metazoa; phylum Mollusca; class Bivalvia; order Cardiida; family Cardiidae; genus Serripes; species Serripes groenlandicus. The sequence goes on from JASEVX010000534.1 coordinate 22,503, forward strand.
TTGGGATTTGCTTGTTTTTGACATATAAATTAAGACTTTCTGAAGAAAACAAAAATCTTCTGTGGCCTGGTTTAACTCTCAATGGTGTAGGGGTACCTTTAATGATAAAGATGACATGGATATCAACTGAAAGGACCAATATAAATTGCGGTAACGTTAGGTTTTGAAAATAAACTTTGTATACACAAAGGATGTAATTGAACTTGCACTAAAGTCTCTCGTCTAATCGATACGCAACGCAGATATGATAAAGGCATAATTTATTTAAATGTATTTTTTTTATTTGCGATTACGCACTGAATTACTTCAATTAAAAATGGATTTAACGTCTTAACCGTTTACATACATATATATAGCTCTCTCTTTTCAGAATTCCTTATCACGTATCCGCAATACATGGACAACACTTTGAAGCCCTTTTTTTTTTTGAAAAGGTTGACAACGCCCGATATACGAAATGTGTACTTATTCCAAGATGTTTTATTTTAAGAAATGAGGATCAAAAAATGTTAATCAATTTTCGAATTATTACTTTTCGTACAATTTAGAGGACTTACACATTTATCGATGACGCAAAAGGGTTCACTATTGTATAAACTAATAAAGCATGTATTCTATTCAGATTCAAAATCAATATTGATTTTTTTTTTTCCCTTTTTTATTAGAAAAGATTTCATACAGAATCTTAACCCTTTATACACTACTTTATACGCCTTTGTGATATGCGACTTCTGAAAACGTTGTGAGAGATTGGGAAAGTACCCAACACGAGCAATTTCTCCTTTTCCCACAGTGCACAATGTTTTCGTCGTTGTATTAAATAATTCTGGCAGTGGTGGATATGTTCGGATTTTTTTTAAAATCTCAGATGATTTCAAAACAAATGACTATAAACAAAAATCCGAAAGAAAAACCCTCATCCGAAATCCTAACAAACAGAAGAAATAAAAAGTGTAAGGTTTAAATGCGTTTAAATCTTTAAAATGTGGTATTATGCAAGAAGACCGTACTTGTCATTCTTTTCAAGACTTCATACGTTCTGTTATCGTCTGGCCTGGCTCTTTTATAACATGGCATTTAAATGGTAAGCCAAGTCTCGCGACTTCGGGTTATAGTGTATGCTTGCGTGCATGTATGTATGTATGTTTCTTTTTGTTGGGGTTTTACGCTGTTTTCAACATTAGATCAATTATATCACGGCGACAGTTCACTTATTCATGATCCCTGGGTAAACAAACTAGTACTAGGCTAGGTGGTATTAAGTATGAACCCTTTACCTCATATAGACGCTTTCTGACGCCTCTGCAGCAGACGGCTTTTTTTAAAACATAGTGACAAAAGAAGAAATTGCTCAAAACGAGCAATTTCTCCTTTTTGCCACAATGTTTTCCACTTTTAATCATAGGTTATGCATTCAATTATAGAGATTTTCTTATTTTTTGACAAAATATGTTCAAAGTCGTCTGCTGCAGAATTGTCATATGAAGGAAAGGGTTAAAGTTTAATTGATTGTTCGTGTGGTGATTTACGCTGTTTTCAACATTAGATCAATTATATCACGACGACAGTTTACTTATTCATGATCCATGGGTAAACAAACCAG
>JASEVX010000534.1:24305-29305 GCA_031761405.1 Serripes groenlandicus
GCCACTTTCTCCAGAATATGTTCAAATCTATTCAAATAATATACATCTCCTGATTTATGAGCCGTTTCCCGAGAAAACCAACATTGTAGCTTCTGCGTAATGTATCGACCCAGATCAACCTGCGCATTCTCAGGGCAATAGAGGTATAGAGTAATGATTCCCGAAACAGAAAATTCACAGGAAGCGAAAAATGTCTGTCCGGGTTAGCCTGCGCGGCATGCCAATGCTGATCCGGGTCGATGCTTGACGCAGAGTCCACAATGTTGGTTTCTCGCGGGACGACTGCTATATTGAACGCGGTGTTAAACCCCAATCATTCCAAACTAGATGTTTTCAAAGACGTCTTTTGCTGATTTGTTATACAGGACATTTATAGATAACCCGCCAAAGATGAAAACTCATTCAAGAGTGTTGAAGCATTCGGAGTTAACACGTATTAACGCTTAGGAAGCAAAACGGCTCACTTGTTTTGTTAGAAACAGTTGATTGGTTATTAAAGTGGTTCCAATTGTTAGGGTTCGATTGGAGGATTTCATTGATCGCATAACTAGGATACTAATATAGATTAATCAGGATTTTGCTCCATATGTGTTGAGATGTCTCTGTGTTTAGGTATCAATATTACTAAAGAAATGTACTTAACCCTCTCTCACATACAACAAATCAGCTGTAGTTTTTTTTTATATGAGCCGTCCCGCAATAAAACCAACATTGTGGACTCTGCGTAAAGTATCGACCCGGATCAGCCTTAGCATGTCGCGCTGGCTAACCCGGACAGAAATTATTCGCCTCCTGTGGATTTTCTGTTTCAGGAATCATTGTTATATACCTCTGTTCCCCCCCTGAGACTTAATGTGTCGACCCTGGATCAGTCCTGCGCGGACTGCGCAGGCTGATCAGGGTCAATACATTACGCAGATGCCATAATGTTGGTTTTCTCGCGGGACGGCTAAATTATGGTGTTTGTCGCCACCTCCAGTGCTTTTTTTATTTTTTTTTAATATTTTATTTTTATTTTTGTTTAAACAATATTTTCAACATTTTATGTAGTACATTTATAATAAAAAAGCCCAGCAAATAAAGGGTTAAAGAGATACATAAGATTCAAAAGAAAGAGAGAGAGAGAGAGAGAGAGAGAGAGAGAGAGAGAGAGAGAGAGAGAGAGAGAGAGAGAGAGAGAGAGAGAGAGAGAGAGAGGAGAGAGAGAGAGAGAGGAGAGAGAGAGAGAGAGAGAGAGAGAGAGAGAGAGAGAGAGAGAGAGAGGAGAGAGAGAGAGAGAGAGAGAGAGAGAGAGAGAGGGGAGAGAGAGAGAGAGAGAGAGAGAGAGAGAGAGAGAGAGAGAGGAGAGAGAGAGAGAGGAGAGAGAGAGAGAGAGAGAGAGAGAGAGAGAGAAAGAGAGAGAGAGAGACCTCCAGTGCTACTTGTTCAGTAAAAACCCCGACACCAGCGATTTTCAATAGTCTGACTGCTGCAGAGGTGTCAAAACGCGTTTGTTTGTGGGAAAAGGGGTTGATAACAAGTCAACACAAGTCAGGAATACGTCTGTTAAGAATAGGGCACACCACATAGTTTTGAATCCAAATGATGCATGTCTTATTTCAGCGCCGAATTGTTTAAAGAAGACTCTTCCATGTTCAAAATTCAATGTCTCCATTTCTCATAGAAATTCAATTTTGGATTATTTTGATAACTAAAAGGCAAACAATGCTGATTTCAGGTGAGACAGCTCGTTACGAGCTGACTCGCCTGAATCAGTATTGTTTAGCAAAAAAAACCTGAATATTGCCTTTGGCGTTGAAAGAGTTAAAAAGAATAATTTGATTTGAGTACTTATATACATTGTACATGTGATAATGCAACAACAAAAAGAGATTTGTGATTCAGAATTACCATTTACAACAAATATGCTGTAGATGGCTTTGAAAACACTTTAAAATCTCGTTTTAAGCAATTTCTCCATTTACCACAGATTTATGATTCAGAATTACCATTTACAACAATTATGCTTTAGATGACTTTGAAAACACTTTAAATGCTCATTTTGAGAAATTTCTCCATTTGCCACAGTGATACAGAGGCGTCCGCGTGCGTCTTTTGTTGCAAACGGTTTAAAGCTGGAGCGTAGAGCGATTTCATTGTAGAGAAAAAAACGAGTACCTGCTTGGGAAAATTTAAAAGATTAGGTTAGATTCGAGACGACCTTTTACGCGGTGTCGTCACATCAAATATACACACAGCGAAGGCTCTAGGTCTGAGTTAAATGAGATAGCTTTAGGTCACGCAGGATAACAGTACTGCCGCCAAAACTTGGAATCGTCCTAAATGGTTGTTGTTTAACACTACTGCCACGGATTTCTGATCACTGCATTAAGTCGTATCCCATACTTCTGTTTAACTAATCTGGTACCCAGCGTACAATAGTAATGTTACATCAACATACATCTGCCATGACTAGATTGGTCAACTTCCCATGAATATCACTATCGCATATGTTATAATTCGTACATATACAATTGATTTTCGTAAACTCTACAGCGGACCAATACAATTTGATGAATAGAATCAATATTTGATTAATAATGCAAACTACTTTCGGAGTTTGAAGGGTGTAAATCGGTTTGGTCCAAAAAAAAAGGTTGTCTCTATAGCCTATTTGTTTGTTACACCGTGTCCACGGGCGATGACATTATTGTTGTGTGCCTGACCCGATACTATGACAATGGTAGGGTCAGATAACTCAGGGCTACTGTTTAAACTGTTTAAACCACAGGCCTCCGAATTTCTATAACAGCAAAAAATGCTGAAAATCTCTATAGTGTCTATACGCTATGATAACAATGATCGTAATGGTGATTTGGGGGAATCCCGCACGTGTTACTATAAATAGCCCCTCTATACGTCCATATAGTGTAATAATATTATATATGATTTCCCGCATTTTTGCTGAAATAGAAATTCGGACGCCTGTGTTTAAACTCACCATTTGCTTTGCTTTGGATAAAACGTATTCTAGACGCGTTGCAGTCCACGTACGTCAAGAAAGTGACTAAAAGCATTATTGTCATTATCTTTGTTATTGACCAAAACACTTGGCCTTATACATGTACCCCAGTCACTCTGACAAGCCTCATTCGTCTTTTACCAATGGGCTAACCGTCTATGTGGAAAAGCAGCCAGTTGCTTGGAAAGGATGTTGTGTGGAATACTGGTGTGAGAAAACCAGGAAACATATAAATAGGTGAACTGGCCGCCGTGATATGACTGAATTTTTTTTTAAAACGGCGGAAAAACTCAATCAATCAAGTACCCCTGTCACATGTTCATGATTATGGGATAGATGCTCTAGTGATAATGGAACGGACTGGGGTCTTTTTTTAAATCGTGTGGGGGCTCCGATGACCTTCAAACATTAACGGTCACATATCGAACATTTGGACTCGGTGGGCACATCGCGAAATACACTCATCTTCAAAGATCCTCCTGCTAAGTTTCGATTTGAGACTAAGGCATTAGAAAATGAAAAAGAACCTCTGTCGGATGTGTTGTTCAGCACAGTTTACACCTACTTATTTAACATCAGTTGTGAAGCAATTTTTTAAAAACTTGTCATTTTTGCCGAGCCCCGATAGCTTGGTCGGTAGGGACGCGGGGTGTCAATCCAGGGACAGTGCGTTAGCTCGGCCTATATTCTTTCCGTCGGTTGACAAATGGTTAAGCGACATGTGTTATTTGTCTTCCACCAATGGGATAATAGTCTATGTTGAGAAGCAGGCAGTTGCTTGAACATGATGTTCTTATATTCTCTGTCCCTCTATGTGTCGCTCTGTCACTCTCTGTCTTTACCTGTCTACATGAGAGCCTGCCTAGTGGTATTAGTGTTGCGGAAACGAAGCCTGGTGCGAATGGTGACAATATATTTTCCAATGCCGCGCTTGAAGTGTTAAAGTATTAAAGAATCAAAACATCGAGATTGATTTGTAAACGTTGTAATATCTTCATACACAATCGATGAATAAACGTTTTTAACTTGTGCGAAGCATTAAGGCACCTTTAACCCCATCCCATATAAAACAAATCTCCATCAGAAGACGTTTTAAAAATTCGTCTTCTGCATAGACGTCAGAAAGCGTATGTAAGTGGGAATCGGTTAGCTATTGACAGATGCATTTTAACGCGTCTTCAATTGACAACTTTTGAACATAGTGTCACAATAATATGATAAGCAACTACAAATTTGAAAATCTTTTTTATAGTACCTCATTTATGGACATTTGCAATATTTTTGCCTTTTTTTTTTTTCAAAGTCGTCAGATTATTTGTATGTGGGAAAAGGTTTTTACGGTACCTTTAACTTTGATTCCAGTCTAAAGCAAACTATTATAATGAGTGCCGTTTATACTGACAACAGGTTAGTTTACATCATATTATTATACACCCGTGTGATACAGGGGCAGGCGGTTTTTAACGACGTTATCATCAGTGATAGATTTGTTCAGTGTTAGAAAAGGAGGCAACCACGGGGATATATCGTTGAAAAAGTATGAATGGCGGAGTTTGGATATTCCTGTTGGGAAGTTTGCGATACTCAGGTAAATTTCAATCGGCTTTATTACCGAGATGTTGTGTTTTGGGTAAATTATGTGTTCAGCTACATGTTACGTTAGCTAGTGTTAGCCATCTGAACGAGAGAACTACAACTTCAATTTACTGTTATGTTAGCTAAATGTGACGAATACATCAATGAAATTGAAATTAATGTTAGGGATAAGTTATTTGGTCAGTTAACGGTTGTTATTCCACCAACAACTAAATAAAAATAGAAGTAGATGTTTTTGTAGTCGCAGTAATTGAAGTAGTAGTAGTAGTAGTAGTAGTAGTAGTAGTAGTAGTAGTAGTAGTAGTAGTAGTAGTAGTAGTAGTAGTAGTAGTAGTAGTAGTAGTAGTAGTAGTAGTAGTAGTAGTAGTAGTAGTGGTAGAAGTAGTAGTGGTAGAAGTAGTAG
>JASEVX010000534.1:34305-45427 GCA_031761405.1 Serripes groenlandicus
ACACTGATCATTTTAACATATCTCGAACGTTATACTGATCATGTTAACATATCTCGAACGTTACACTGATCATATTAACATATCTCGAACGTTACACTGATCATTTTAACATATCGCGAACGTTACACTGATCATTTTAACATAAGAATCACATGAAACGAACATATTCTGTATACGAATGTTTAGGTATCTCGAACTTTACACTGATCATTCTAACATACCTCGAACGTTACACTGATCATTTTAACATATCTCGAACGTTACACTGATCATTTTAGCATATCTCGAACGTTACACTGATCATTTTAACATATCTCGAAATTTATACTGATCATTTTAACATATATCGAACGTTACACTGATCGTTTTAACATATCTCGAACGTTACACTGATCATTTTAACATATCTCGAACGTTACACTGATCATTCTAACATATCTCGAACGTTACACTGATCATTTTAACATATCTCGAACGTTACACTGATCATTCTAACATATCTCGAACGTTACACTGATCATTTTAACATATCTCGAACGTTACACTGATCAATTTAACATATCTTGAACGTTACTCTGATCATTTTAACATATCTCGAACGTTACACTGATCATTTTAACATATCTCGAACGTTACACTGATCATGTTAACATATCTCGAACGTTACACTGATCATTCTAACATAAAAATCACATGAAACGTAAAAATATATGGAACAACATTTTAAATACGTTGTTTACTTTATTAAAAAGAATACTTCAGGCGATTATGTTGAATTTGAATAAAGGAATTGAATAAATTGATACTTTTGTAACTTCTCGCACTGATAGTTTTCTCTCGCTTATCTAAAATCTGACATTTGATAAACATTGTGGACTGCGCAGGCTGATCTGGGTCGATACATTTTGCAGAGTTCATAATGTTTGTTTTCTCGCGGGACGGCTCAAATTGAGAAATCAGAAGTGGATTTTCTTTTGGAATACAAGTTTATTGCTGAGTACAGAAAACGTTTTCAGTTGTAAAGTTTCTGTGTCTGTACTCGCATCGCTTGTGAAAGTCCCAAATGCAAAACTCGCCATCACGTGGCTCGAACATGGTACATTGTGTTCAGATAAGTGTTACGATTAAATTAATGAATCGTTTATGCTTTTTTCGACGACTTTAAAATGTTTCAAGTATTTTTGGTCAAATTTTTAAAACATCGAAAGCTAAAATAATTAAATCCTTTACCACGTACAAACGTACGAAACAAACATTTATTCGTTAACATTAGGAAAAAAATAATTGTTACTAGCTATGCGTTTGTACCGAGCCCCTAAAGTGACATTCAACATATTTTTTTTTTTTTTTTTAATATATGCAAATTAGCCGTTTTATTTCGTATTTACGAAATAATTATTTCGTTTAAACGAAATAATAATTTGATACTTTTTTTTAATATGAAAATTACCCGTTTTATTTCGTTAAAACGAAATGATAATTCGATACTTTTTTTTAATATGCAAATTAGCCGTTTTATTTCGTATTTTCTAAATATGTTGAATGTCACTTTAGGGGCTCGGTACAAACGTATAGCTAGTAACAATTATTTTTTTCCTAATGTTAACGAATAAATGTTTGTTCCGTTAATACTTGCAATGTCACATAGTCGCAATATTGCTGATTTATTATATGACAACCAGTGAATTTGCTGTTTATCAGAGTGAAATATAAAATCCTTATTCCACACTGTGGAATATGAATAAATGACGTCAAAGAGACTAACATTATGACGTCAAACCGCTGACGTGACGTCATTTTCCTAGTATTCGGTCATGTTATACTACACAAGTTATATATAAAGAAATACATAATGGGTATATTATTTGTTTTTCATCAATTTGTCATTAAATAAAAAGAAAATTTGTTTGTTTTGAGTGTATATGGAATATATTTCAACTCGAAGTGATACAATTTAAACATTTTCACTCGCGCTACGCGCTCGTGAAAATATTCAATTGTATCACGTCTCGATGAGATATATTCCATATCCACTCAAAACAAACAAATATCCTCTATACATTGCTCTAATGGCGTGATAGAGCAATGTCGTAATTTTCTGAATTTTGAAATTCATCTTCATTTATATTTAATCAGTCTGTTAGTGTCATATTCAATCGTGCGATATAATATTCAATCAACAAAGGAGAAAAACAGAAAGCTAGTAATTATCTATTGTCCATGTTTAAAGAATAAATAACCGGATACCGTATCATGATTGGTTTACGGCTATTGTTATATTCCATGCATTTTTCATTCGCTATCTGTAACGTTGCTGCTTGTAATTTCACATTCAGATATATTTACTAATTGAGCGGCGAGTGTGTGCAGTGTAGAACCAGATCAGCCAGTGCATTTGCAGAGGCTGATCTGGCTTAGAACTAATCGCCATTTAGTCATAGAATGTTTCATATAAGTTTAGCACAATATTGAGACTCTTGCAGCTGCAGGCATATTTTTTATTAATATGGATTTAGAAGAATATGTTATTATATAAATATCATATGGCAGCATGTGTGACATTGATATTGTCAACCCGAGAGCAGAATGTCACCCGAGGCGTAAGCCGAGGGTGACATTCTGTTTCGAGGGTTGACAATATCAATGTCACACATGCTGCCATATGATATTTATTGTATTATACCGAACACAATTAAGTGACGTCACTGCTATATGCTGTATGACGTCACTGCTGTATGTGTATAAGGGAGGCAATCACGTCATGATTTAGCTAAAATATTGAAGCAGTTATTTGCCCTTATATGACATTCAAAATATCACTGCGGTCACATGACCTGACAGTCAATTTTTGCTTGGTCACGTGTCAAAAAGGTTGAAAATGTTTCTGATAGTCATAATATCTCTTTTTCGGGTAATGGGATTTTACCATTGTAGCCAAAAGTGAGGTATAATAACAACATTTATTTCCGAAAGCTGATGAATGCCTTACACCAGGTCTAGTCATTGGTTGCTATGTTTTGGGCTGAATATATACACGCCATTTATAAATTTTATTTTATGTTTTAAATTCATTTTTTTCGTTATTGAAAATATAGAAATTTGTATATTTGTTCTACATTCTCTTAAAAGATTTACTCGGTGTATAACATAAGGGAGCTTGGGAGAATTGACATCTCTCTCGACCCTCATTCTCCCTTGATATCATTTTTTCCTCGTACTCCGTAGTACAATACAAAGCCAGTTATCACTACTGCAACATGATATTCCCTATGTATTGAAAAAGACCAAAGTCAATTTTCTGATAACATGCCTGAATGAACAAAAAAACAAAAAATATTAAACTTGAGCCGCGTGCTCTACGAAAGCCAAACAGAACTCCAATGCGACTGTAGAACCAGATCAACAATGCGCATCCTGATATAACTGAAATAGTGGTGAATCGATAAGAAACAAACAATTATACTGCGCGAGTTATAATATATGCGTGGTTATATTTTGGCTGTGCACATCAAATCTACAAATCTTTTACCGCCATTTTAAATCACCTTATTTATTACGAAGTGTATCATATGCCTTATTAACCTTAACTGCGATCGATTTTCCCGCTAATTCTGGATATGTTCAATTCAAAGGCACTTTTTTAACAAAAAGCACATAACATCATAATCTATACATCGCTAAATAATTCAAGCTCCATACAGTATTTGAGTTGCGTCAGACAGAAATATGATAGTGGCAAAAAATGAACAAGAATGGTTTTGAATTAGATGAGGCTACAGATGACTGGTTTTATTGAAATTGCCGCGTACAGTGTCTTAACGGTCATCTTGCATTTTGTAAAGACCAAAATTAACTCCTGGCGAAAACCATAATTGAGGTCGAGCGGGTATTAATACCCCCATATCCCTTTAATAGTTAGGCGTTGCATATATATAAAAAAAAAACGTGTTTATGGCGCATTGAAGACGCATTACAGTGTATTTCCAACGTCATTTCCTTTCATCCGGACAACTGATAACCGGGCGTCCAAGGTTCGATCCCCAGTCGCGGCACGACGGTCATAGCGGAGTTCTCTTATGGCAAGGCACATTTCCTAGCCTATTACTGGTTTGTTTACCCAGGGATCATGAATAAGTGAAAAGTCGCCTGGATATAACTGATCTAACCCTTTCAGTGCCGAATTGTTAAAAGTAGACTCTTTTATGTTCACACTCGGACGACTCTATTTTCATGTTATAGGAATTTTGGAATATTTTTATAACTCACAGCCAAACAATGCAGATTTCAGGTGAGACAGCTCGTTACGATCTGTATTGTTTTCAAAAAAGCTCAATATTGCCTTTGGCGCTGAAAGAGTTAAGCGGCGTAACATTCCAATAAAACAAAACAAAACAAACACTTGGAATTATTTGTTAAACTGTTAGGAATCAATGGGGAGATAACCCATAAAGATAAATACGATAGAGTAGCGATGATTCTCGAGTGTTCCGATTGCATCGAAAGCACGGATATTTAAATGTTGACCTATAGGTTCAATTCGAGACGAACTTTTATGCGGTGCCGTCAGATCCTATATACGTAAAGCGAACTGTTGTGGTCTGATTGTAATGTCACAATACACCAAATCAATTCCTTCTTTGTTTACATGTAAATCAACCAGCTTCAACCCTCGTTTGTCACACTTTCTAAGCATTTCCCATGTAGAACACCATATATCATTGAAAAGAGATACTTCTTACTTTTAAAATAATCCATATAAAATGTGGGGTCATGCATTATGCAAGAAAGAACTCGCTTCGTGAAGATGGGGACCGTCCTTTTTACCACAATCCAGCTAGGCTGAAACTGGGTTAACACATACTCTACTTTCACTTTCACACAAGGTCAAAATACCTAAAAATGATCAAATCAAACAGTTCCAGTTCATCCTCTACATATTTACAAAGAATTTACACCCATTGTCACATATCCAATGTAGTCTGGGCCAGATGTACAACCATTTCTAGGCAAACAAAGTTTTATTTACGCACTACGGTTCTGTAGATCAAAGGGGCCCGCGGATGTATTTAGCGTAATTTGACCTGTAATGCTTTAGATCGTACAGGATAACAAAGCTTGTAATCGTCGTTCATAGTGGTGGTTTGATTTTAGTCTCATTCGAATTCGATCGATATTTGTATTTACACAGAGGGAGGATGTAACTGGCCCACGACGTTCAGTAATTCTTTATGGCGGGATAATACACGTGGCGATGTCACCTTCTCCACCACAACCATGACGGGGTTTTCCTTTGTATCCTACGGCATAACCGTCAACAACTGGGAATGCTTGGATAACACGACGTTTAGTTCGGACGGCATTATTTTACTCAAGTAAGTAACATTTGTCTACGATCTACTTGTTTCATCACGGGCCCTCTCAATCACGCCAGCCCCTCGGTTACTCCCGTTCGTGTTTCGTGTAGTCTCGCGAGATTTTGCAACTGCGCATCACAGAATGTTGGAAACTTTTAGCATCTCGTCAATAATGTAAAATACAGGTGTTAAATGATTATGGCCCATCTTCTTTATTCTGGCATGTAACACATCCTCCTCCCAAGATATATGCATATATCAAATTTGGTTTCTATGGATATAGTAGTGCAGGAGGTATAGTTCATAGACGATTTCATTTTAAGTGGAGTCAGCCGGTAAATATCACAGTGATATTGTTTTGATACATGATAACCATCTTTTCTAAGATGCATGTATTCAGCGAATTTTGCTATCTCTAGCTTATTAATTGAAAGAAATATGGCACTTACAATGTATTTCAATAAATTGGGATAAAGGAATTAAAATTCTGAAATATGCCCGTTGGATGAAGAGGACCCCGTCATTAAACCGGGTTAACTAAAGGACACCAGTTTGACTAATATGGCGTCAACATCACGCGCCTTCGTTTGATATATATTGTCAGATATTTCGTATATTCCAAATTTGACGGATCCTAGAAAACGTTTGACAATACCTCGCTTTAGGTGTTAAACTTTTTTTAAAAATTAGCCTTGCTAGAAGAGTGACGTTAAAGTTACTATCAGTGCAGTTTCGGGTAAGCATACGCAAAGTCTTACCAGAGTGTTCACTGTCCGTGTAGACCTACCTATAGACAGGTATTTGGTGTTACTGCTGACAAAATGTAGATGTCCGTGTAGACCTACCTATAGACAGGTAATTGGTGTTACTGCTGACAAAATGTAGATGTCCGTGTAGATCTACCTATAGAAAGGTAATTGGTGTTACTGCTGACACAATTTAGATGTCACTGTCCGTGTAGACCTACCTATAGAAATGTAATTGGTGTTACTGCTGACACAATTTAGATGCCACTGTCCGTGTAGACCTACCTATAGAAAGGTAATTGGTGTTACTGCTGACAACATTTAAATGTCACTGTCCGTGTAGACCTACCTATAGAAAGGTAATTGGTGTTACTGCTGACAAAATTTAAATGTCACTGTCCGTGTAGACCTACCTATAGAAAGGTAATTGGTGTTACTGCTGACAAAATTTAAATGTCACTGTTCGTGTAGACCTACCTATAGATGTGAGTAGCATACTGCGATTACCTGCCATGATGCATTTGAAAACAGTTTAGATCTGGATCAGCGAGCACATCTGCTTAGTCTGATCTTGCTATGTACTCTTTGCCAAGGCATTCGTGTAGAAGTAGGCCTTTGTCTACACTTGTAATAGTCACGCTGAGGTTTCATTTTCTTGAGCTCGTAAATTTGTTTCCATTGGTTTCGTTTCTAGACCACCGTATCGATGGTTCGTTGGTAGAGCGTCCAATAGAGTGCGGTAAGGTCGCAGATTCGATCCCCGGTCTGGTCATTCGAAAGACTTTACACAATTGTAAAAAAAAATGGCTTTACTTCGTCGTTGGCATTAAGGATTTAGGGGTTAGCATTACGACTGACTCGCTGGTGTCAGGATATCTGAACCAGTAGTTTTGGTAACCTACCCTAGAAACATTGTGATATATATATAGAGTTTAATTAACATTGTTTTCATGATACGGGATTTAAATCCTAAGTGGAAGAGATTCTTGCGATATAAAAACGAGTGCGCCATACTCGGCGATAATTTTTGTTTTTAAACGACAATACTCCTGTGCAGCTCATTTATTTTTAGCTCAGAAGCGGAGAGATCTGAATTACGTAATCTGCCAGTTTTGCAGTGACGTCACTACGCGCGCACCGATAAATGTGTACATTGAATGAAATAATTGTGTCATGTCGATTCAAGCTCTTTTTAGTAATATTTTATGGTAGATTTCTATTTTTTTTTAATTTTAATGCTTATTTTAATGCTTATTTTTATGCTTATTTTTTTATTATTTTGATTTAAATTATTTTTAAGTTTAAGAAAATTAAAAAATTAGAGATTAAAACAAGTAGTTCCGAAAATCCGGCTAGTGAGCTATATCGCACACTAGCCGATATTGCTCAGTAGACAAAAAGCATGTTATAGGTTTTCTCAAGTTGGGAAATCTCTACATTTTATCATTAGTCGCCGGGCAGAAGCCCGCGACTTCTATTTTTAATAGCTTTTCGGAAATCACATGGGAGGAGGGATAATTATTGGAAAGAAACACATTAAGATGTTTTGAACATATTACAATTGTGTTTGTTTAAAAACACTAAGTAATGACACATCTAAAATGGAATAAACATTTCGATGTTTTAGGTATTTTTAGTTTCATTTTGTTGACTTGCATTTAAGTGTTTTTGTCTTATTTACGAAGACAAATGTGGTCCCTGCTAGACTTGCAACCAACTGCTATATGTCAATATTGAGATATATTGAAATAAAAATCACGTCAAATTCTACTTTCAATAGTAATGTTAACTTACTGAATGTTATTTTCATGTTCAAAAATATGTCTTGATTTGTGAAGAATTCATTTGATAATGTTAACTCGTGTATATCTAAAATATGAACTGTTTCTAACCTAGAACTGTTGATTACGTCACTACCGAGTACCGCCCGCATAGATTTGTAAATTTTGCACACGCTACTATATACTACTGTACTTACTGTGTGTGCGTTAACCAATGCGCGCACCTGCTTGCTTTTATGTAAGTCACGTCGAATTCTCCTTTTAATAGATAAGTATCAACATAAACTGGTAACAGAAACAAATAAGAATTTTTTTTGTGAAAATATGTCTCAAATATAAGCCTGTTTATCGGTCGTGAACGTCGAAACGCTTTTTCCTCAGTTTGTGACCTAGTTTCATATTGCCAAAATGTAAACAAAGCGAAGTAACCGGAAGTAAATTGTAAACTTAGAAAAGTGACTTATGCAGACAAAAAATGTCGCACGACAAATTGATTTCTTAAACGTCACGAATCGAGTGCATGGGTCGAATGTAGGAGAAAGAAAGATACTATAGAAATGCTTTTTTCTCTCGAATGCAGTGGAATAAAACATGCACTTAAGCTTTGCCTGATTTTTTATTCACTTTCTTCGATGTCTGACACTCGACTCGATCTTGAAACAAAGGTCAACATTTTGAAAAAATGCTCAAACACCTTATTACAGATAGATAGCTAATATTACACACTTAAATGATTAAATATATGTGATATTAAATGTTTATTTGGCTTGAAACAAATTAAGAGAAGAACAAACTCTGATAAACAATAGATTTAGAAATAAAGAAAAACTGCTCTTTCGCACCCAATTAATTTCATACTTGCCACCTATTAAATAGTAATGGGACTCGCAACTGGCATTTCTCTTGCGCCAAACATATATTGTATGCATCAACGATTTATATAAACAATTTAGCTGATATGTTGTTTCAAGTGTGGTCTACTTTTTAAACATATGAGGATAAATTTTAACATCTGTGAAATATTTATTATAATTATTATTAAAAAGGAGGAAGTTAATGTCTTCAGCAATTTAACCGTTTTCTCAATGTTTTAAGCATTTAAAGGTTTTCATTGTTGCTTCAGACATGGAAAGGGTTTAATAGCTTTTTATTGCAGGTAGATTTAAATCCCAAAATGTATTAATTTGTTGTGGTTTTATTGACAAATACAAAACATCCAAAAACCTGACCAAAAGATATCCTGAAATTTGTAGATCTATGTGGAATTTCAAAAATCCTGGAATTAGTCCTTATGAAAACATTATGTGTATGTTTAGACTAATGAAAGTCAAGAATACATGTGTGTTAAAAAATTAATCAATGCAGTCTTTTCCGGCGACATTGATGCCTTGCATCAACTTTCTCTTGTTCAGTATATAATATAACTATATAACGTTGCTATACCGTACCTGAGTATGTGATACCATGGAAGGAGGGAGGGAGGGTCCATTTTCCATTGACGCGGCTCTTATATAAATAAATAGGGTAGACATAGACATCACTGCTAGAAAATGTCTTCTAATAACATGTTACGCAGTTCAAACGATTTTATTCTGTTTGAAAAAAATTCATAGAAAATGAATAGATCGTGAATTTCTATTGCATTCTTAAATCGTAAAAAGACAATGGTTTCTATTTCTAAGCCATGTTGTTTCAAAATATGTTTTCCTGAACGAAGAAAAAATAAATGTTACTCGTTTTCTATGTAACATAAATATCTTGGATCATTCTTAGTTTGGGATGGAAGCTTGACATTAACCATTCTCCATTCAGACATGACATTAACCATACGTGCTTTAGACATGACAGTAACCATACGACATTCAGACATGACATTACTCGTTCGCCATTTAGACATGACATTAAACATACGCCATTCAGACTTGACATTAACCTTACGCCATTCAGACTTGACATTAATTTTACGCCATTCAGGCATGACATTAACCATACGACATTCAAACATAACATTACTCGTTCGCCATTTATACATGACATTAACCATACGCCATTCAGACTTGACATTAATATTACGCCATTCAGACATGACTTTAACCATACGTCATTCAGTCATGACATTAGCCATACGCCATTCAGACATGACATTAACCTTACGTCATTCAGACATGACATTAACCATACGCCATTCAGATATGACATTAACCATACGACATTCAGACATGACATTAACCATACACCATTGACATTTTATAGTCGTTTGCATTTGATTTTAGCTTTGAAATATTGAAAAAAAATGGTTTCAATACAGCAATGGATGTAAATGAGTTTGATTAAGTCCATTTTCCTTTTATGTTCCCAAATGTCGTCGGTTTTAAAGGCATCTAAGCCCTTTCCCACTTAGAGACGCATTTTGAAGTTTCTGTAGCAGATGACTTTCGAAAATATTTGTAACTCGCATCAATAATCATGCTTGCATTTATAGTGAGTTTTATTAATTGTAAGTACATCGTTTCAAGGTTGTCTGCTGCAAATACATGTTTTGTGGGAAAAGTTGTATTCGTCTGTATCCGATTAATAGTTAACCCTTTCCCTCTTACGACAATTCTGCAGCAGACGACTTTGAACATATTTTGTCAAAAAATAGAAAATCTCTATAATTGAATGGATAAACTATGACTTAAAGTGGAAAACATTGTGTCAATTTTGTCACTATGTTTTTATAAAACCCGTCTGCTCCAGAGGCGTCAGAAAGCGTCTATATGAGGAAAGGGGTTTAATACATTTGTGTATGTACATTGATGGCTGACCTTTATTTGAAAGTGGTCGCTAATACAAATTTGAACGTGACCTTGTGAAACCAATTGAATGCAGGACAATCGAAGAACGATTATCTTCCGATATATATTGTCATTTTAGCCTTTAAACCCTTTCCCATATACAACACATTTGCGGCAGGCGATTTTGAAAACATCGAGGTTGAACTATGGATCTTTATATATATAAAAGTATAAGCATTGAAAGGAGTTGAAAACCTTGCAGAATCAAGCGGAGAAATCTATTCTTACATGCAATTTCTCCATTCTTACATGCAATTTCTCCATTGCCAACGTGTATATGTGCTGGTGCAATGTTTCAATTATCTCCTGCTGCAGGTGCGTAAAAATGCGTCTGCATAGGCTAAAGGGTTTAGACTTAAAGGGTTTGATATCTGTCTGATTCTTTTGTCGAATGTTGAGGTTGT
>JASEVX010000534.1:45627-80627 GCA_031761405.1 Serripes groenlandicus
GTTTTAAAAACTTCAACAAATATGCTCATGTTATACATCATTTTAAAGGGAAAAACAATGGTGCAATCCACTTTATTCTATCACAATTGTACCCAAACTTACAAGTCTTTGAAAAACACAAACATGAGCTAATCTTCTGTCAGATATTACACTATATAACAAGCTTCTGGCTTTCGTTTCTCCTTTAAAATTCAAACAAATACACACATGTTGTATGCCATTTATTAAATCTAACCTAATTAATTTACAGTAAAATCTCTATCCAGCCCTTCTGGAAAAGTCAGTTGCCTTGGAAGATTATTTTGTAGAAAATGTTTCAAAACTCGTTTGCTACAGATGCGTCAAAATGTAAATTCTGGTCGGTTCAAGATGAATTTCGATCGCCTGATGGATTATTATCCCTACCTACCTATAGACGCATATTGACGCATTTGTAGCAGACGCTTTTTTAAAAACATCATGGTGAGCAATTTGACCTTTTTCCACAATGATTTGTTATCGCTGTTCAATAAATACATTTTCATTAACCTTTTCCCACATACAACAAATCTGCAGCAGACGACTTTGAAAACATAGTGACAAAAAATTGACAAATCTGCATAAAAGATATAGGGCAATTGTTAAACTAAGTTGATAACATTGTGACCAAAGGTGAAATTGCTCATCATGAGCAATTTCACCTTTGGCCACAATGTTTTCAAAAGTCGTCTGCTGATATTGCGTCAAAATGCGTCTGAAAGAGGAAAGGGTTAATTAAAAAGGAGATCTTTCATACTTTTGTCCAGATATGTTCAAAGTCGTCTGCTGCAGATGTGTTGTATGTGGGAAAAGGGTTGTTAAATGGTACGGATGTAAAGGTTAAAAATCGATCAGCATTTGCTTTCATTTCAATACATCAATGCAACAACTTTCACAAATCAAATAACTAACGTCGCATTTATTCAACCTTTACCCACATTCAACAAAGCAGACGACTATGATGTAAAGTCAAGGAAAACAATGATAACTCGAGGTCTATAAATGCAAAACACAATTGTTGAATAGATTTGAAAACACCATGGCAAGAGGACAAATTGCTGTTCGTGAGCAAATTCTCCCTTTGTCTGATTGTGTGTAAAGGCCATCTGCTGCATGACTCAAAATGCGTCTGCACGTAGGTAAAGGTAAAGCGATGTTGGTCACATTTAACCCTTTCCCACATACAACAAATCTGCAGCAGACGATTTTGAAAACATCTACTCAAAAATATAAAAAATCTCTAAATATGAATGTACAATTATTGAATAAAAATGAAAATAGTGTGGAAAAAATGAAAATATGCTCAATATGAGCAATTTGTCCCGTTGCCACACTGTTTTTAAAAGTCGTCTGCTATAGAGGCGTCAAAAAGCGTCTATATGTGGGGGGAAAAAGTGAGATAAAAGTGATATTTTGGGGATAAAAGTGGTGAGAGTTTGGGATATTACGTGGCCCGCGTTATCAGTAAATATTTTTCATTGAACATCGAAAATGACCCGATACATTACATCTGACTGGTGTTATGGATAAACAAGTTGCTTTTCTTTTATTATTAAATTATAAAAATAAACAGTAGAAGCCAAACTAACCCGAGTTCGGTGAAACTTGGTAGTTCAGTCACAGTTACCAATCCACCAATTAAAAATTACATCACTTGCACTAGAACCGCAAACTTAGATATTAAAAGGTTACAATCCACCAATCAAAAATTACATCACTGGCACTAGAACAACAAACGTAGATTGCTTATATATGATAAGGTTACAATCCACCAATCAAAAAAATTACAACACTGGCACTAGAACCGCAAACGTAGATTGCTTATATATTATAAGGTTACACTCCACCAATTAAAAATTACATCACTGGCAATAGAACCGCAAACTTAGATTGCTTATATATTATAAGGTTACACTCCACCAATTAAAAATTACATCACTGGCAATAGAACCGCAAACTTAGATTGCTTATATATTATAAGGTTACAATCCACCAATTAAAAATTACATCACTGGCACTAGAACCACAAACTTAGATTGCTTATATATTATAAGGTTACAATCCACCAATCAAAAATTACATCACTGGCACTAGAACCGCAAACTTAGATTGCTTATATATTATAAGGTTACAATCCACCAATCAAAAATTACATCACTGGCACTAGAACCGCAAACTTAGATTGCTTATATATTATAAGGTTACAATCCACCAATCAAAAATTACATCACTGGCAATAGAACAACAAACTAAGATTGCTTATATAATTTAAGGTTACAATCCTCCAATAAAAAATTACATCACTGGCACTAGAACCGCAAACTTAGATTGCTTATATATTATAAGGTTACACTCCACCAATCAAAAATTACATCACTGGCGCTAGAACCACAAACTTAGATTGCTTATATATTATAAGGTTACAATCCATCAATCAAAAATTACATCACTGGCACTAGAACCACAAACTTAGATTGCTTATATATTATAAGGTTACAATACACAAACAAAATCCTTCTTTGTTTCCATGTAAATCGATCAGTTTTAGTCCTCAATTGTCACACTTTCTAAGCGTTTCTCATATAGAACACCATATATCTTTGAAAAGAGTTACCTCCTAGCTTTAAAACAATCCAAAGAAAATGTGGGGTCATTCATTATGCAAGAAAGAACTCACCAGGCGAAAATGGTAACTGTCATTTTGGACCAAATCGGGCCCGGACAAAACCGGTGTTTAGCATTCTGTACTTTCACTTTCAAACAAGGTCAAAATACTAAAAGTGATCAAATCAATCATTTCCAGTGCATCCTATACACATTCACAATGCATTTAAACTCAATGTCATATATTCAATACATTCTGGTGATGGTATACACTCATTTCTACGCAAACAAAGGTTTTTTAGGGACTATAGTACTGTAGATCAGCAAGTCAGCGGATGTATTTAGCGTAATTTGACCTTATATAATTAATAGAGACAGAATTTGTTAATATATCCATTAGTTTTCTTTGTGTTCTGCGATAATTTCATATGTCAATGATATAAGGCCCGGTAGCTACGCGGACTGGGATTGTTCGAACCAAAGCTTAGCCAACACTCTTTCCGACGACAAAAAGGCATTCGTCTATATGAGCTGGGATTCCAACTTACAACCCATAGTTTGACAGCCCGCGTCGCTACCGACTGAGCTTCCGGGGCTCGGCGAGAACAATTATTAGATAAAGTTACAGTGGAGTAAATCTAGAAGAAAACCACTTCTAGATTGTTTTGTTCATAAGATGCAGTCTATAGAACAAAACGGCGGTCAGTGAATCCTCTGAAGAGGGTGTGAGTATACACAGGCTTACCAGAGTCTTAACTGTTAGCTGATGCAAGAACATCCCACATCGAAACAAGCGGCTCAAATACAATTCTTTGACAGATACGTCTACAGTATGTAGTGACAAAATGAGAAAAAAAAGCATAAATACTTACGGCAAAACACTGAAAAAAGAAAAAACAATAATTTAGTGCATAGAAGGAAAGTAAAAATAATGCACATTCATGTAAGGCAGGCTGGAACCCTGAGTTCTGACGGAATATGCAGTAGGTGTTTTTAGGAAAACATTGCAGGAAAAATGGTATATGTTCAACGAGCAATTAATCTTTTTTACATTAAATTTTTAATTCTGTATTAAGATTTATTCTACAACCTTTCCATATTTTAAGACTATAAGTTATTCTTATTTTCAAAACAGAATGCAGTATTTGTACCATTACTGGTAAACCTAATACAGTGGACTCGCGTCTGTGCGGATATACAGGTTGGTCTACAGCTAGCCCCGCCCGAACGTGTAACATAAACAGGACATTTCAGGTATATAGTTTGGTCTACAGCTAGCCCCTTCCTAATGTGTAACATAAACAGGACATTTCAGGTATACAGGTTGGTCTACAGCTAGCCCCGCCCTAACGTGTAACACAAACAGGACATTTCAGGTATACAGTTTGGTCTACAGCTAGCCCTGCCCTAACGTGTAACATAAACAGGACATTTCAGGTATATTGTTTGGTCTACAGCTAGCCCCGCCCTAACGTGTAACATAAACAGGACATTTCAGGTATACATGATGGTCTACAGCTAGCCCCGCCCTAACGTGTAACATAAACAGGACATTTCAGGTATACAGTTTGGTCTACAGCTAGCCCCACCCTAACGTGTAACATAAAAAGGACATTTCAGATATACAGGTTGGTCTACAGCTAGCCCCGCCCTAACGTGTAACATAAACAGGACATTTCAGGTATACAGTTTCATACTTTTAACTTCATTTGGTATTCAATTGCGTTGTTATATTGTGGAAATTGATTGAGCCGTTCCGTGACAAAACCAGCATTATGGACTATGCGTAATGTATCGACCCAGATCAGCCTGCTTAATCAAAGCAGGCTAATCCGGGCCGAGACATTCCGTCTCAGAGGGATAGAGGCATAGAGTAATGATTCATGAAACAGATAATCCGCAGTAGGCGAAAAGTGTATGCCCGGATTAGCCTGCGACGTATTTTTCGGCTGATCATGGTCGATACTTTACGCAGAGTCAATAAAGTTGGTTTTCTCGTGGGACGGCTCAATTGTTAACGCCGACAAGAGCGTACACCATCAAGTTAACTGCTCAAATGTCAACTGATGTAAACAAAGTGCGATTTGAATACACACAAAGGAAAATATATACGGACGAGGTGATGTAAGGGTTAGAATGTCTAATCTCGAGAACGGGAGCCACAGGCCTCGAACCCGGGTTGGGTTATACAAATGATCTTAAACGTGGTTTCCCTGCCTGGCGATCAGGATTGTTGGGAAAGCTTTACAACTGATGCTCTGGTTTCAGAACTGGTAATGTACCTAGAGAAAACTGGATGTTCCTAGAGACAACTGGATGTACCTAGAGACAACTGGTAATGTACCTAGAGACAACTGGTACTGTACCTAGAGACTACATAGAGATAACTTGATGTACCTAGAGACTCAAAGACAACTTGATGTACCTAGAGACAACTGGATGTACATAGAGACAACTGGATGTACATAGAGACAACTGGATGTACATAGAGACAACTGGATGTACATAGAGACAACTGGATGTACCTAGAGACAACTGGATGTACATAGAGACAACTGGATGTACATAGAGACAACTGGATGTACCTAGAGACAACTGGATGTACATAGAGACAACTGGATGTACATATAGACAACTGGATGTACATATAGACAACTGGATGTACCTAGAGACAACTGGATGTACATAGAGACAACTGGATGTACCTAGAGACAACTGGATGTACCTAGAGACAACTGGATGTACATAGAGACAACTGGATGTACATATAGACAACTGGATGTACCTAGAGACAACTGGATGTACATAGAGACAACTGGATGTACATATAGACAACTGGATGTACATATAGACAACTGGATGTACCTAGAGACAACTGGATGTACATAGAGACAACTGGATGTACATATAGACAACTGGATGTACATAGAGACAACTGGATGTTCCTAAAGACAACATGATGTACCTAGAGACTACATAGAGATAACTTGATGTACCTAGAGACTCAAAGACAACTTGATGTACCTAGAGACAACTGGATGTACATAGAGACAACTGGATGTACATATAGACAACTGGATGTACATATAGACAACTGGATGTACATAGAGACAACTGGATGTTCCTAAAGACAACATGATGTACCTAGAGACTACATAGAGACAACTTGGTGTACCTAGAGACTACATAGAGACAACTTGATGTACCAACTTGATGTACCTGGAGACAACTTGATGTACCTAGAGACAACTAGATGTACCTACAGACATCTTGATGTACCTAGAGACTACTTAATGTACAAACTTGATGAACCTAGAGACAACTTGATGTACCTAGAGACTACCTAGAGACAACTTGATGTACCTAGAGACAACTGGATATACCTAGAGACAACTTGATGTACCTAGAGACTACCTAGAGACAACTTGATGTACCTAGAGACAACTGGATATACCTAGAGACTACTTGATGTACCAACTTGATGTACCTAGAGACAACTTGATGTACCTAGAGACATCTTGATGTACCTAGAGACATCCTGATGTACCTAGAGACTACTTGATGTACCAACATGATGTACCTAGAGACAACTTGGTGTACCCAGAGACAACGTGATGTACCTAGAGACAACTTGATGTACCTAGAGACAACTTGATGTACCTAGAGACATCTTGATGTACCTAGAGACAACTTGATGTACCTAGAGACAACTTGATGTACCTAGAGACATCTTGATGTAACTGAAATACTGTTGAAAGTGGCGTCAAACAATATACAAATAAATAAACAATTACTATTTACCATATGGAGATAACGTAAGTGTAGAGCCAATTGTTGTTCCGGAGTGGTCCTTAGCAACGACAGAGGAGGTCATGTGATCAGTGCAGTTGCTATAGACAACCGTCGCCATGGTACTGTCAGATGATATTGCCTGATAACGAAAAAAAATCACTGTTGACCATTTCCCTCATGCAAATGTATTAAAAACTTTGTGGACAAAAGAAATTGCTCATCACGAACAACGTATTGCCACTATGTTTTAAACTTTATTCAATATTTATACCTTTTTAGTTATAGAGATTTTCAATAGTTTAACCTAGATGATTTTGATGTCATTTGCGACATATTTATTGTATGTGGGAAAATGTTTAGGAATCTATAACATACTAAAAGTTTTAAACACATTGTATACACATTGTTTTCCCAAACGTTAGGCATGCACATTGTGTTCACAAGTTCACGCACATTTTTCAACACATTGAGGAAACGTTCGACAAACAAAGGGGAGCGACTGATGGAAACGTGATGAATGAAGGATCGACCATTAAATTTACGATTCGTTTCGTCTGTCACGTAACTTATGTATGCTAATATAACGGGAACGGGTTATAGGTATAAATATCAATTCTATGGCTTTTATAGCGACGTTGGTAGAGTGGTTGACCTATTCATAAAGTTAAGCAACGTTCATTGCGGTTAGTGCCTGGATGGGTGACCCGCGGTTGTTATACGCCGGTACACGTTACAAAGGGTGGCAGCGTTGGGATAACGCGGTAAATTAGCAGTAACACTTTTGCTACATAACTACTACTCAGGAGATCGATTCAGGGCCACGCGTGCCCTCTGTTTTGGAGAGGCAAAACTATTTTGTACATTTGTAGTTTAGGCCTTTTTTATATTAATCTGTTCAATCAGGCGGCATAAGAAAAGGCGCAAAATTACAACATTTTAAAACGACATTCTTATGAAAGTGTTTGTGTGAAAAGATAAATCAAGATAATTTAGCAGAACTGTGTATTCAGTGGACCACTACATGTTTTAAGTCTTATTGATTGGTTGAAAGTCGTAGAAACCAGGTGGTATCTAAAAAGGGAAACATTCAACGCGTTTAGCTTCAAAAAACATAGTATCCTTATCCACTGGACACAACAACAAGGAACGTTCTTTTGGCGGTCCTTTATTTATTTATGTTCAAAGATATGTGTTGAACTCTTATTTGTGCGGTATCTGAGAAAGGGAATAAAATGCCCAATATTTAAAATTCTTATCCGATTCCAAGGTTATTTAGTAGAAATGGTCCTTCAGAGACTCTCTACGTGAATTGGTCAAGCCATATCAATTGATTGAAAAAAGAGGAGCGAGGCGGCCTCAGAAAATATCAAAATGACAACATTTTTAAAACTCTATTCTTATTTGTTCCCTCGGTGATCCACTTCATAATTCTTTAAGCCATATTGATTGGTTGAAAGACAAAGTTACCAAGCGTATCAGAAAACGAGGGTAAATTGAACATTTAGCTTCAAATAACATCTCATCCTAATCCACAGGGCAAATTGCAAGAAAACCTCACAGGAATGTTCCTTTGGTAGTCCTCTTTCAAATGTGTTCAAAGATATAAATTATAAAAGCAACTTTTGTTGCAGGAGCAGGAAGGGAGCCAATGTCTAAATTGTGAAATTCTTCTTTTCTGAGTTTTTGTCTCAAATTTTTGTTCAAGCCATATTGATTGGTTTGAAGAGATAGCTGCCATGCTGCATCAGAATAGAGATTTTCATTTACAGTGTCCACTCCTAGCAGTTTCACTCACGCTCTTGATTACATTTCCCCCGATATTAGCAGTTACACTTTCACTCAGGAGATCGATTCAGGGCCACGCGTGCCCTCTGTTTTGGAGAGGCAAAACTATTTTGTACATTTTTATTTTAGGCCTTTTTTTTTTTATATTAATCTGTTAACTTTTATTCACATTTTCTGTCCAAAAAGAAGCTTGCAATTAATTTCGATTAACAGACACTTAAAGTAAAGTATAATAAAGGAGATTAACAACCAGAAAATCATTCAAAACACAACTGTTTTGGAAGTGGTAGTAGTAGTACACTTTACTGTCA
This sequence comes from Serripes groenlandicus, assembly GCA_031761405.1. Classification (NCBI taxonomy): domain Eukaryota; kingdom Metazoa; phylum Mollusca; class Bivalvia; order Cardiida; family Cardiidae; genus Serripes; species Serripes groenlandicus. Next base: position 54,138 of record JASEVX010000534.1, read on the forward strand.
TGAATGTTCTTGGTGGGATTTCCGTATAGAGCTATTGGGTAATATGATAACTAAAAAAGTACTATGTGGACCAAATGATATATTCGGAGTTGGGGTCCATTAATTTTCACAAGACCAACAAGAATTTATGATCTTGGAAATATTTCATTTTGGCCTGATACAGTATTATTTGTCTGTCATGGTAGGGATTTTTTTAGATAAATATTTCTATATGCACTTTTGCATCTCCTCTTAATCGATCACAAATCTACCTTTAGTACTTTCAGTACTTTGATTTTCATTGGACTTCATTTTGTACATGACATTCTTGCAAATTGTTGACTTTAATCATGGACCATTTACATTAAACGCTTGTTATAAGAACAACATAACAAATGCGGAATTAATTTCATCAACGTGTATAAAATAATACATAAGATATTAATAAAGTTCTTTTTATTTTTTGATCATCCCTCGTAAATATATCAATTATAATGGACACTTCATCAGAAAAACACCGAAAAGGTCGCTATAATTCATAAAGTTCTTATAGTTTTTAAAATAATATTTCACGTAGTCCAAATGTCTTTATAAGGAATTATTGATCGTTGATTTCGACATCGTGTCACTTGTATTAAATCCGTTTTACGATAATGTAATTAAGGGGTTTATGCACAGGAACTTTTGCTCCTCTAAAAATAGATATGACATACTCTATGCATATGTTAATATCTATGCATAGAGTAGGTCATATCTATTTTTAGAGGAGCAGTTCCTGTGGTTCATGCACAGCCAAATTTCTCTGATTGTTTTTGCCTTTGTTAAACAGAAAATCGCAGGGCCGATTTTGTTGGGGGGTGGGGGTTAAAAGCATCTGGTCCTTAACCCTTTCACACTCGTAGACAGATTCTTACGCATCTGCAGCAGACGACTTTTGAAAACATTGTGACAAAAAGGAGAAATTGCTCAAAACGAGCAATTTCTTCTTTTGCCACAATATTTTCAAACTTGTTTCAGTAATGATACCTTATTTTATAAAGGTTTCCATGTTTTGTATTGATTGTTTTCAAAGTCGTCTGCTGCAGTGTTGCTGTATGTGGGAAAGTGTTAAGTGTCAAATTTGGGGAAAGGTGATCTTACCAAACACGAGAATCTGTAAGTTGTACTGCCATCAACAGTGGCGTCAGGGTTGAAGAGCGCAACAACGGAATCTGTGCCAACAGTCTTACTGGCGATACAGTACACCGATCCAGCTATGGTTAAACAGAGGTAATATTTTAACAGAACAGAACAGTGTTTATTTTCTTTTGACTTGTACATAGAACATCGTCAAACAATCACATACAAAGTACAAAATATACATTACATCACATGAAAACATGAACACGAACGGAATAGAAATACAAAAAGAAAAAAAACAAAGGAGATAAAAAAGAGTTTACTACAAGATTTAGAGTACAAACAATTCACATTCATATTTAGATGCAGTATTGATGCGTTGGTTTGTACTGTACTACAAAGAACGTGGGTGAAAATAATATCTTGCGAGACTGAAGGTTGAAAAAAAAGAAAAAAGAAAAAAAGAAAAGAAAAATTGTAAAAAAGAATAAACGAAAGGAGAAAAAAAGAGAGTTTACTACAAGATTTAGAGGACAAACAATTCACATTCATATTTAGATGCAGTATTGATACGTTGGTTTGTATTGTACTACGAAGAGCGTGGGAACAAATAATAATGAAGGTTGAGTGAGATGTCAATTTTCCCACGCTCTCCGAGTAGTACAATACAAACCGAGTAACCGCTATTGCAACGTATTTTTTATATTTCTTATTATATAACATAACTAAGCCATGTTAAAGAAATAAGTGTGCACATTTCTTTATTTTCAATAACGAAATAAAACACGTTGTACATTAAACACATTTTATGAATGGTCTGTGAACTACATCCCACTACTGCATTTTGAATGACATGATATCATATTTCAATGAAGTCACATCATATTTCAGTTCACTACTTTACTTTCATTTTTAATTTGTCATTATTCAACTGCTGTAGATGAGGAACATGTTGGGTGAGGTTTGAGCCATCACTGTTATGATACTGATTTACTTACAAGCAAAAACAATTGATTTCCCAGTACAAGGTGTATCAAATGCGATTGTAGTCTTGTCGGTGCATACATTCATATGTTCAGGATTCGAGCCATCGTTGCAAAATTGTGTCCCTGAAGAATCTGTGTAGCTGAAGTCGAAACGACCCAACAGAGGGGTAGGACACTCCTTTTTGGCCGAACTTTCAGAACCTAAGAAATAATATACCATTTCATTTTAAATAAGAGCTACGTCTTGGCGCATGCAGTCTTTCTGCGTCCCCGACTTGGCATCATTTAAAGTTACATTGGTGTACATATAATGGGGCTAACGTTCCAGGTTTCTATCAGTAGATGAGCCGTCCCGCGAGAAAACCAACATATTGGACTCTGCGTAAAGTATCAATCCAGATCAGCCTAAGCATGCTGCGCAGGCATACCCGGATAGACAATTTTCGCCTCCTGTGGATTTTCTGTTTCAGGAATCATTACTATATACCTCTATCCCCCTGAGACGGAATGTGTCGGCCCGGACGAACTCATGGGAGAGTACTTTTGGGGTTATTTCCTTTGATGTCTTTTTGTGGGGTGCACCCCACAAGTATTCAGTTCATTCCGTAATTAACCCCCTTTTACGGAATAAATAACATTAATATGCAAATGAGATACCCGTTATAAAAAATAGAAAAAAACACGCACCCCACAACTACTCTCTCATGCGGACGATTGTACGTATGCCTATCAGACATAGTGTTATCTTTGAGCATTATTAAGCATATTATTCAAAGTGTGAGTACATTGGAGTGCCGCTAGCTATTATTGTTTGGAGGTCAACTAAGGATATACTCGCCCTATCTATAGAGCTTTGACGCTGTTTCCAAAAGACACGATTGTTTCAACGCCATCAATGATGGGTTCGAACTCATGGCCCATGGATTGATAGCGCGAGTTGTGAATGACTGTGCAACAGTCCGGGGTAAGCAACATAATGAAATCGGAATTATGTTATTACATTGTGACCTTACCTTGTTTCACCATGACAACGAAGGCTGATCCGGTTGCCATGGCAGTTGTGTTACAAACGATGTCTTTTGTAACTGCTTGTATTGTCGGTCTAACCAGAACTCTGTGCTGTCCGGCATTCTGTTCCTGATCTGATAATAGTAATGCAGAGGTCCAGATAAAGGGCAGGGTATAGCTCCTTTCCCCACAATATCTTTCATATTATCCAAGATAACCCTATGGTGTGGATACTCAAAATAATCGTCTCATTGAGACGATTCTTTTGAGCACCCACAACACAGGGTTTGCGGGTCAATTAAGGACTTTAGAACATATACTTGGCCCGTTATCTATTGCTCTATGATTAGAAGTGTTATTGTATTAATCATTCGCAAAAATAATGTATCTACATGTACAACATTTAAAGATCATATAAACCATTTCCCAAATGCAAAAAAAGATCCACAGCAGGTGACTTTGAATTCATCTATGCGACCATATGGCAAATCACTACAAAAGTAAGTATACTTCTTGAATATTGTTGAAAATGTAGTTGCAAAAGGAGAAGTGGCTCATCAGGAGCAATGTATATTTTTACCACAATGTTTTCAAAAGGTGTCTGCTTCCGATACGTGTAAATGTGTTTGCAAGAGGAAAACGGTTAAATGTTTAAATAAAGACACACACTAATAACAGAGATAGATATCAGTTAGCTGATTGGCAGAGTTATTGCCGCGTTACATCGAACAGTTTCTAAATATTCCAAGTTATCCCTGTTTTTATGAAAATTGTTTATAGAGTCAGGCCAGCAAACACATCCCAGCAGTCTGACTAGGCCTTATACTGGTGGCTACACAAACACACGATTTTTACATTGATATTCGAATGAAAATATGGACAAGTTTATTCTGAAAATTCAGCAGTGAAAGGGTTAACGAATAACCGACACAGAAGTTTCAGAGATCACAGTTATTAGTCCGGGGTAAACCAATACATTTTTGAAATAGGAACGGTATCCCAAGTGGTATTAGTGAGTGATAGCATAGATTTGAAACATAGCGTCCATGGGTTCGATCCCCTGTCGCGGCGGTCATGGTGGGGTAGTCTTGGGAAAAGCACATTTCCTAGCCTATTTACCCAGGGCTCATAAAATATTGTTTTAAACGTAATTAAACTCTTAACGTGATATAACTGAAATACTGTTGAAAACAATGTAAACTAATAATGATTACAACCCAAGTGATATTAACGCAAGTGTAGCAAACGCGTGTTTTATCCTGTCACGTCTAGCAATTTCGACCCGATAACAGGGTGCCGTATATTTCTTTTGATCTACGTCAGTTGGTCACGTGATAAGCTGGCGGGCACCTGCTAGCCGGGACTACTTTTTATTATGGATTTAAATCAAGAGGGGCATTTCTTTTCGCATTAAGCGTTCATAGTTAACTTCCTTAGAAGGCAGTGGTGCAGGGGTAGAGCGTCGGCCTCTCGCACCAAAGGTCGCGTGTTCGAATCCCGTGATGAGCGGGTTCTGCCTTTGGGATTTTTTTTCCATACAAACGTCGCGAGTACTGGTTATGTCTCCAGGAAGCAGACATCGAGCGTGATTAATATAAGCTTAAAAGTAAACTCCCTTGATAATTGCTGGGCGTCAACAACCCTCCCATGGACGTAGATAAGATCTTGGACAAACGCACAGACTTTACATACAAGTCAAATTATTTCAGCTCAAATATACTGACACGATATGCAACAAATTATCATTTTATCATCTATAAAGATAATTTAGCAAACAATTAATTATGAAAAGGAGGTGATGATTTTATAAGCTTTCCAGGTCACTAAATGTCATTGAATCAAACTAGCGCACTGCGTCGAAGTTACACTCGAGATCAGAAAGTGGCATATGAATTGTATTGGTCGAAACCGTAGTGCACATATTTCGACCATTTGCATCTAGATTTCTCCCATTTTGTCATAGAAATAATCTTGCCATAACTCTAGCAGCGACCTTGTTGGATGTTGACGTCCCAAAACTGCACAATAGGTGACACTTCAGGGAAGTATCGACTCCATCGCATTACATCGACGGTATTAGTTGCATGTTCAATCCACTATGGCAATATACGGCTGATAAGTAAGCATATGCTGCCCTTTAAATGACGTTTTATGTTAAAACATAAACATATGTTATGCTTGGTTCAGGGTACTAGTCTAAGTACCTTGATACCGCAAAATAAACTTAAAACTATTTATATCAGGATTTACATAACATATTCAAGATTAGCCAATCAGATCTTCGTACGTCATACGGGTACTTCTATCGCCATCTTTACAATTTATTTCGAGGGAGAAAAGCACGCTTTGCTTTCAAGAATCGGTAACCACGTTTAAGATTTTTATGGCATTAAATAAATGCCCATTTTCAGTCAACCTCTGTCTTATGTGTTTTATTCATGACATACAAGTCCAACTGCCTTTGGGCCGAATACTTAATTGCGCTACCTTCGAACCCATCTTCCCTGGACGAGGCATAAATGGACGGCCAACAGAAAGAATGGACCCGTTTTATCAATCAAATCGTGTGTTATCTACCACCTGACGTAAGTGTTGGAGTTGCGACTTCTGGGCATTGTTACATCTGCGTACAGTGAAGATTGTGATAAACCATACACAGTACCATAGCTACAAATTATTTTGTAATACGAAGTCGTTTTTGAAACATATATGTTGAAGCATCCTGTATATAACGAAGCATAAATATATATTGTATATATAAAATACTTAAACGTTCTCCATTTGTCACAATGTTTTCAGCTTTTTAGAGATGTCCCATAGTTTTACCTGGATGTTTTCAAAGTCGTCTGTGGGGTAAGGTTAAACGTTTCTCATTACTTTTCTATTCCATCACCTAGATAAACATAGTGTTCGAGTCAACGCAAATGTCGCTTGTAAATGTGGCGTTATTATACCAATAAATCAAAGAGAAAAGGCCGGATTTTCCCACACAAGTACTCGGTCACCAGGACGGACGAACTCATGGAAGTGTACTTCTGGGGTTATTTCCTTTGATGTTTACTTGTGGGGTGCACCCCACAAGTATGCAATTCATTCCGTAATTAACGCCCTTTTACGGAATGAATAACATTAATATGCAAATGAGATACCTGTTATAAAAAAATAAAAAATAACTATTTATCTAAGTGTCTTTATAAGGGTGGTGTGTGGGTTTCAGGAAAAACACGCACCCCACAAGTACTCACTCATGCAGACGGACAGACAGACGGACATCGCCAATCTATAGACCGGAATTGCTAGAGCAATCCGGCCAAATATAACGAACGAACGCATGTGCGCATCTACATTAGACCTCTTAGGTGGTACATCCGTTGTTTTCAAACACTAAATACGTCAGAAACAACATATTTAAGTGGTTATGGGACGGATTGAAGGATTCTTTCGCCTCAAATCTAACCTTATAAGACACCAATCGTACATGCACACAGTGTTCCCTCATAACCGTTCGTATCAGTGTAAGATAAAGTGTCGTGAAATTCGAGAAATGAGCCACAATGTTGGTTTTCTCGCGGGACGGCTCAAATAAATAATGCATTTACCAGCAACGTGATAGTAGCTGTACGAGTTAGAGCTGCTTTCTTCCGTCATGTCGAAACACAAGTAAGAATACCACGTATAACCAAACGACGTGAACGATATACTCGAACTGGAATTAAAAGATGAGATATTTATTTAAGGATTGATTCTTATTTTTCTTGCGTTCATGCAGTATGAGAGCTCGGCCGCCATTTTGCAAATCCATGAAGCGGTGCTCTGAGAAAACAAACATTCGAGCATATACGGCTAGCTTGCGCATCTTGATCTGCACTGGTCGATGATGTAAGTTATTGAAGGGTTATACGGTCGCATGTTGACACCTCTGAAGCAGACGACTTTTAAAAACATTGTGACAAAAGGAGAAATTTCCCTGTTTGCCACATTGATTTCATGTCTTTTTGATGATTATACTTTCATTTATAGAGAGTTGTCATGCTTCTAAAGTCGTCTGCTGCAGATATGTTGTATCGCACGTTCAGACGCTGTTTTAATTATTTGAAGCAGAAAACATTCTGGCATAACGAAAAATTGCTCATCATGAACTGTAAACTTTTTTTAAGGAAATTTCATTTCATTTATAGAGATTTTCCTCATAGATGTTTCAGTCGTCTGTTGCAGACTTGTTGCGTAGGCAGAAAGGTCAAAAGAGACCATACGGACTGTAGCAGATTGGCAATAATAAGGTCGTTACACTTACAGACTGCATATTATTAGTTATCTGGTCTGTTACTGACCCACTACGGAAAAATAGGGGGGACTGTGAAATTTATTTTCAGTAACAGACCAAATAACTGATTTATTTCATCGACATGGGCTAAGTCTATGTGGAAAAGCAGCCAGTTGCTTGGGAAGATTGTTGTGTGGAGTACTGGTGTGAGAAAACCAGGAAATGCATGAGTAGGTGAACTGGCCGCCGTGATATAACTGAGAAATTGTTAAAAAACGGCATTAAACCCCATTCAATCAATCAATCAATATTTAATCGACCACCTTTCCTGAGCAAACACAATTGATATTGTTTCATTTCATTATTAAAGTGGTGGGTGGAGTCATTTTAAAAATAAAGTTATATAAATAATCAAAACAAAATAATACTGATATTGTTTCATTTCATATGCATATCATATGGTTTTGATATAATGAAAAAGATAGAAGAAAATAAAATCCAAATTATTCGAACCTATGACATGAACGCGCGTTAGACAACCGTGGCATCCCATTGTACAGCTTTATCATAATATATATACATTTATTGATTTTTTTGTTATGGACAGGGAGGTAACGTTGCTTGAAAGGCAACTTCGTAGTTGCTATGATATTGTAAACAAATCACTGTTTTGTCGACTATTTTAGGATTAAAAAAGTGATTTTAAAGGAAGAATCGATGAATGGCGGTCATTTTGTCGACTATTGACTTCAAACTGACCCACTATAGAAATTTAGGGGGTCACCACGTGACTGCTTTTGTCTAATGAAATCGCTATTTTCGAGTGGGAGGTGAAATAAATATAATTCAATTTTAACGGATTTTGACTGTACAGTCGCCAGAAAAGGTGTGTGCACGGTAAAATAGTTCACCAATTCTTATTAAATAATCAAATTAGGCAAACGTCATGTGTAAATAGCTTCGTAATTACACAGTAACTGTTTAAAACATGCCTCTGGAAACACACTTATTTCTGGTTTTGATTCAGTATATAATGTTGCATATTAAACGAAATTCGGTGACTTCCGTGAGAGAGCCGGAGACACCCAAGTCACATATATGTAATCATGCTCAGTATTGGCGGAAGGATCCGATGTCAAGCCTTGTTTTGTTTGCGCCTCCGCCTTGGATAGATAAATATCCTGTCGAAAAATAGCCAATATATTTTATTTACTAAGGAATATAAGTTACATTTAGTTAGACTTTTGGGATCAGTAAATCCATGTCCAAATATAATCTGCAGTATGTCCTCTGCTGTTAGCACTTCCAGTGCTTTGATTTTAACGTGAACCCGACTTTCAGTACTGCTGAGTACTTTGATTTATGTAGAGGTTTTAGGGTCGTTTCATTTACAGTCATATAAGCAATTTATCTGACGTCAAAATGAATAATGTCGTTATATCTCCGACATATTAACACTTCATCTATACTGTCGTTAACAATTTGTATGACATAAAAGTTAATAAGGTCATTGTACTCACCGGAACATTAATAAGTTATCCGTATTGAAATATGATTCATCATAACAGTCCCATGAGGATAGAGTGTTGCCGTAAGCCGTAATGGAATAGCCTGTCATAACGGTGACAGAAAAGGACAGCGTCCCCTTCATACTATCGTGCCAGACCGTGTTCTGAAACACACTCGGAAACGTACATTGGGCTTCTGCAATGGGAATAACATGTAATTGTAATTAAGAAAACAGAAATGTAAGTTATATATATACGTAAGGAAACAGAAATGTCAGTTATATATTTGTAAGAAAACAGAAATTTGAGTTATATATGTGTAAGGAAACAGAAATGTCAGTTATATATTTGTAGGAAAACAGAAATGTAAGTTATATATTTGTAAGAAAACATAAATTTAAGTTATATATTTGTAAGAAAACATAAATGTTAGTTACATATGTGTAAGAAAACATAAATGTAAGTTATATATTTGTAAGAAAACAGAAATGTTAGTTACTTATTTGTAAGAAAACAGAAATGTAAGTTACATATTTGTAAGAAAACAGAAATGTAAGTTACATATTTGTTAGAAAACAAAAATGTAAGTTATATATTTGTAAGAAAACAGAAATGTAAGTTATATATATGGAATAAAACAGAAATGTAAGTTAGATTACTCTAACACGACGAGGGCTGGTCCATTGCTAGTCCATTGTTTCATCCTTCGGCAAGCACATTGCTGAGTGCCCGGTGTGTAAAGACACACTGAATACATGGGGGTATGTCGTCATGTGTGAAAAAAACGTGACTTGTTCTGAGTAGTTGCAACTGATGACTTTTAAAAACGTAGCGGCCATACGAGGAACTTCTCTTGATGAGCAATTTCCACATGTTGCCACAATGTTTTGAACTATATTCAATGATTATAATGTGATTTAGAGTTTCCACATATTGCAAAATGTTTTGAATTATTTCCATTATTTTGTCTACATGATTCCAAAGTCGTCTGCTGCAGCTTTTTGTTTACGTATGAATGGATTGAGCTGAGCTGCATCACGCGAGGTAGGTAAATGCATCCGCGTATAAAAAAAACCTCAGACGGACAAGTGCATTGGCACAGTCTCACCAGAGCCTTTACTGTCCGCCTTCTCAGTCGCATGAAGAATATAGAATAGTAACGATACAAGTCCGTTAAACGACGCTTTTTAAGATTAACGGGATTGTTAAGGAACTAAGAAGGGAGGTAATCCTTACCGAAACAACGTATTTGTGGTCTCTTCTGTCATTCCATGCACGATATATGTTTTGTTTAGTTGTTTGGCGTATGTCAAATTGATGGTTTTAACATCTTTGCCATGTGTAGTATATGTAAATTGTTAGTGTAATGTTCTAGACTTATGAAAATGTAGGTGTTTTTCTCGTCAATGTATATATGTTCATTTGTTAAACTGTCATATGTATATGTCTACGGCAATGAAAAATAACTTTATAAACCGAATAAATAAACTTGAAACTATATGACTTTATGACAAAAAACCCTACTAGAACTGTAGGTGTTTCGCCGATATCCCCTTTTGTGACACCGTAACGAAGTGTCAACAAGGAACCCTACTAGAACTGTAGGTATTACGCCGATATCCCCTTTTGTGATACCGTTACGAAGTGTCAACAAGGAACCCTACTAGAACTGTAGGTGTTTCGCCGATATCCCCTTTTGTAACACCGTTATGAAGTGTCAACAAGGAACCCTACTAGAACTGTAGGTATTACGCCGATATCCCCTTTTGTGACACCGTAACGAAGTGTCATCAAGGAACCCTACTAGAACTGTAAGTGTTACGCCGATATCCCCTTTTGTGATACCGTTACGAAGTGTCAACAAGGAACCCTACTAGAACTGTAAGTGTTACGCCGATATCCTCTTTTGTGACACCGTAACGAAGTGTCAACAAGGAACCCTACTAGAACTGTAGGTGTTACGCCGATATCCCCTTTTGTGACACCGTTACGAAGTGTCAACAAGGAACCCTACTAGAACTGTAGGTGTTTCGCCGATTTCCCCTTTTGTAACACCGTTACGAAGTGTCAACAAGGAACCCTACTAGAACTGTAGGTATTACGCCGATATCCCCTTTTGTAACACCGTTATGAAGTGTCATCAAGGAACCCTACTAGAACTGTAAGTGTTACGCCGATATCCTCTTTTGTGACACCGTAACGAAGTGTCAACAAGGAACCCTACTAGAACTGTAGGTGTTACGCCGATAACCTCTTTTGTGACACTATGACACTCTTCGTGGCCGAGTGGTAAGCGTCGCGGATTGGGAACCAGGCGTTCCGGGTTCGATCGTCAATCGCGGCGTTCATGGTAGGGTGGCATTGGGCAAGGTACATATCCTAGCCTAGTACTGGTTGGTTTACCCAAGGATCATGAATAAGTAAACTGTCGCCGTGAAATATCTAAAATAATGTTGAAAAACGGGGTAAATCCACCTAAACCTCAAATCGTCAGAAACACTCAATTTTAAAAAAATGAGCGCCAGTGCATGAGAAAAGGTACAGGTTGGCTCTTGTGAATAGTACAGACCCAGATCATCATTTGCATCTACACTGTCTGTTCGAGATATACACTGTTCACCGATTACTTACACAAGCTTGTGTGAATCTTCTGTCAACTTGTGTGTATAATCTGATAAGACTAAGCAGGTGGACACATGAAGCCTGGAACCACATGGTTAGGTGAACTCGCCGCCGTGATAAAACTGACACACGAAGCCTGGAACCACATGGTTAGGCGAACCCGCCGCCGTCATAAAACAGACACACGAAGCCTGGAACCACATGGTTAGGCGAACCCGCCGCCGTCATAAAACAGACACACGAAGCCTGGAACCACATGGTTAGGCGAACCCGCCGCCGTGATAAAACGGACACACGAAGCCTGGAACCACATGGTTAGGCGAACCCGCCGCCGTGATAAAACTGACACACGAAGCCTGGAACCACATGGTTAGGCGAACCCGCCGCCGTCATAAAACGGACACACGAAGCCTGGAACCACATGGTTAGGCGAACCCGACGCCGTGATAAAACTGACACACGATGCCTGGAACCACATGGTTAGGCGAACCCGCCGCCGTCATAAAACGGACACACGAAGCCTGGAACCACATGGTTAGGCGAACCCGCCGCCCTGATAAAACTGACACACGAAGCCTGAAACCACATGGTTAGGCGAACCCGCCGTCGTGATATAACTGACACACGAAGCCTGGAACCACATGGTTAGGCGAACCCGCCGCCGTGATAAAACGGACACACGAAGCCTGGAACCACATGGTTAGGCGAACCCGCCGCCGTGATAAAACTGACACACGAAGCCTGGAACCACATGGTTAGGCGAACCCGCCACCGTGATAAAACTGACACACGAAGCCTGGAACCACATGGTTAGGCGAACCCGCCGCCGTGATAAAACTGACACACGAAGCCTCGAACCACATGGTAAGGCGAACCCGCCGCCGTGATAAAACTGACACACGAAGCCTGGAACCACATGGTTAGGCGAACTCGACGCCGTGATAAAACGGACACACGAAGCCTCGAACCACATGGTAAGGCGAACCCGCCGCCGTGATAAAACTGACACACGAAGCCTGGAACCACATGGTTAGGCGAACCCGCCGCCGTGATAAAACTGACACACGAAACCTGAAACCACATGGTTAGGCGAACCCCCCGCCGTGATAAAACAGACACACGAAGCCTGGTACCACATGGTTAGGCGAACCCGCCGTCGTCATAAAACGGACATACGAAGCCTGGAACCACATGGTTAGGCGAACCCGCCGCCGTGATAAAACTGACACACGAAGCCTGGAACCACATGGTGAGGCGAACCCGACGCCGTGATAAAACTGACACACGAAGCCTGGAACCACATGGTTAGGCGAACCCGCCGCCGTGATAAAACTGACACACGAAGCCTGGAACCACATGGTTAGGCGAACCCGCCGCCGTGATAAAACGGACACACGAAGCCTGGAACCACATGGTTAGGCGAACCCGCCGCCGTGATAAAACTGACACACGAAGCCTGGAACCACATGGTTAGGCGAACCCGACGCCGTGATAAAACTGACACACGATGCCTGGAACCACATGGTTAGGCGAACCCGCCGCCGTGATAAAACTGACACACGAAGCCTGGAACCACATGGTTAGGCGAACCCGCCGCCGTGATAAAACAGACACACGAAGCCTGGTACCACATGGTTAGGCGAACCCGCCGCCGTCATAAAACGGACACACGAAGCCTGGAACCACATGGTTAGGCGAACCCGCCGCCGTGATAAAACGGACACACGAAGCCTGGAACCACATGGTTAGGCGAACCCGACGCCGTGATAAAACTGACACACGAAGCCTGGAACCACATGGTAAGGCGAACCCGCTGCCGTGATAAAACTGACACACGAAGCCTGGAACCACATGGTTAGGCGAACCCGCCGCCGTCATAAAACAGACACACGAAGCCTGGAACCACATGGTTAGGCGAACCCGCCGCCGTGATAAAACTGACACACGAAGCCTGGAACCACATGGTTAGGCGAACCCGCCGCCGTGATAAAACTGACACACGAAGCCTGGAACCACATTGTTAGGCGAACCCGCCGCCGTGATAAAACTGACACACTGTTGAAAACGGCGCGACATCAGCCTCTGCAGCAGATGATTTTAGAAAGCATTTGGTAAATCGAGAAATTGCTCCTTATCCTTTTTGCCGCAAAGTTTTTAACTCTATACAATTAAGCTTCCATTTATAGATGTTCACCCATATTTTAACCAGGTGTTTTAGAAGTCGTCTGCTGTAATTTTATTGTATGTGGGAAAGGGTTAAAGAGGTTTACCCTATTTTAACCAGGTGTTTTAGATGTCGTCTGCTGTAATTTTATTGTATGTGGGAAAGGGTTAAAGAGGTTTACCCTATTTTAACCAGGTGTTTTAGAAGTCGTCTGCTGTAATTTTGTTGTATGTGGGAAAGGGTTAAAGAGGTTTACCCTATTTTAACCAGGTGTTTTAGATGTCGCCTGCTGTAATTTTATTGTATGTGGGAAAGGGTTATAGAGGTTTACCCTATTTTAACCAGGTGTTTTAGAAGTCGTCTGCTGTAATTTTATTGTATGTGGGAAAGGGGTTATAGAGGTTTACCCTATTTTAACCAGGTGTTTTAGAAGTCGTCTGCTGTAATTTTATTGTATGTGGGAAAGGGGTTATAGAGGCTTACCCTATTTTAACCAGGTGTTTTAGATGTCGCCTGCTGTAATTTTATTGTATGTGGGAAAGGGGTTATAGAGGCTTACCCTATTTTAACCAGGTGTTTTAGAAGTCGCCTGCTGTAATTTTATTGTATGTGGGAAAGGGGTTATAGAGGCTTACCCTATTTTAACCAGGTGTTTTAGAAGTCGCCTGCTGTAATTTTATTGTATGTGGGAAAGGGGTTATAGAGGCTTACCCTATTTTAACCAGGTGTTTTAGAAGTCGTCTGCTGTAATTTTATTGTATGTGGGAAAGGGGTTATAGAGGCTTACCCTATTTTAACCAGGTGTTTTAGAAGTCGCCTACTGTAATTTTATTGTATGTGGGAAAGGGTTATAGAGGTTTACCCTATTTTAACCAGGTGTTTTAGAAGTCGTCTGCTGTAATTTTATTGTATGTGGGAAAGGGGTTATAGAGGCTTACCCTATTTTAACCAGGTGTTTTAGATGTCGCCTGCTGTAATTTTATTGTATGTGGGAAAGGGGTTATAGAGGCTTACCCTATTTTAACCAGGTGTTTTAGAAGTCGCCTGCTGTAATTTTATTGTATGTGGGAAAGGGGTTATAGAGGCTTACCCTATTTTAACCAGGTGTTTTAGAAGTCGCCTGCTGTAATTTTATTGTATGTGGGAAAGGGGTTATAGAGGCTTACCCTATTTTAACCAGGTGTTTTAGAAGTCGTCTGCTGTAATTTTATTGTATGTGGGAAAGGGGTTATAGAGGCTTACCCTATTTTAACCAGGTGTTTTAGAAGTCGCCTACTGTAATTTTATTGTATGTGGGAAAGGGTTAAAGAGGTTTACCCTATTTTAACCAGGTGTTTTAGAAGTCGTCTGCTGTAATTTTGTTGTATGTGGGAAAGGGTTATAGAGGTTTACCCTATTTTAACCAGGTGTTTTAGAAGTCGTCTGCTGTAATTTTATTGTATGTGGGAAAGGGTTATAGAGGTTTACCCTATTTTAACCAGGTGTTTTAGATGTCGTCTGCTGTAATTTTATTGTATGTGGGAAAGGGTTAAAGAGGTTTACCCTATTTTAACCAGGTGTTTTAGATGTCGTCTGCTGTAATTTTATTGTATGTGGGAAAGGGTTATAGAGGTTTACCCTATTTTAACCAGGTGTTTTAGATGTCGTCTGCTGTAATTTTGTTGTATGTGGGAAAGGGTTATAGAGGTTCACCCATATTTTAACCAGGTGTTTTAGATGTCGTCTGCTGTAATTGTATTGTATGTGGGAAAGGGTTATAGAGGTTTACCCTATTTTAACCAGGTGTTTTAGATGTCGTCTGCTGTAATTTTATTTTATGTGGGAAAGGGTTATAGATGTTCACCCATATTTTAATCAGGTGTTTTAGATGTCGTCTGCTGTAATTTTATTGTATGTGGGAAAGGGTTATAGAGGTTTACCCTATTTTAACCAGGTGTTTTAGATGTCGTCTGCTGTAATTTTATTTTATGTAGGAAAGGGTTATAGAGGTTCACCCATATTTTAATCAGGTGTTTTAGATGTCGTCTGCTGTAATTTTGTTGTATGTGGGAAAGGGTTATAGAGGTTTACCCTATTTTAACCAGGTGTTTAAGATGTCGTCTGCTGTAATTTTATTGTATGTGGGAAAGGGTTATAGAGGTTTACCCTATTTTATCCAGGTGTTTTAGATGTCGTCTGCTGTAATTTTATTGTATGTGGGAAAGGGTTATAGAGGTTTGCCCTATTTTAACCAGGTGTTTTAGATGTCGTCTGCTTTAATTTTATTGTATGTGGGAAAGGGTTATAGATGTTCACCCATATTTTAACCAGGTGTTTTAGAAGTCGTCTGCTGTAATTTTGTTGTATGTGGGAAAGGGTTATAGAGGTTCACCCATATTTTAACCAGGTGTTTTAGAAGTCGTCTGCTGTAATTTTATTGTATGTGGGAAAGGGTTAAAGAGGTTCACCCATATTTTAACCAGGTGTTTTAGATGTCGTCTGCTGTAATTTTATTGTATGTGGGAAAGGGTTATAGAGGTTTACCCATATTTTAACCAGGTGTTTTAGAAGTCGTCTTTTGTAATTTTGTTGTATGTGGGAAAGGGTTATAGAGGTTTACCATATTTTAACCAGGTGTTTTAGATGTCGTCTGCTGTAATTTTATTGTATGTGGGAAAGGGTTATAGATGTTTACCCTATTTTAACCAGGTGTTTTAGAAGTCGTCTGCTGTAATTTTGTTGTATGTGGGAACGGGTTTAGGTTCTTTATATTCGATGTGTATGCACACGAGAAGAAAGAAATTGATCCTATCACGGGCATTGATTGTTTCTGACGCAAATTCAGCTGATGTCTTTTTTAAAACATTATGGAAAAATGGAATTATTGGGATTGTCCTGAGATAACGATTTAATTTTCTCAAATGTTTTAGTTTTTTCTTCAGATTTTTTTCTTTATGATTTGATATACGGGAGGGGAGGTGGGTTGAGAAGGGGTATATACTATGTTCGAAACAAAAATCACCATATAAAACCTATATAACATCACTCTTTTCAAATGCGAATTCACCTCTCATATGATATTTACATTTTCCCACTTACAACAAATGTGTAGCAGACAATTTTTAGAACATCTAGTAAAAACAATACGTATCATATCTATAAATGAAAAGCATAAATATTGAGTAATCACTAATATCTTAACCCTTTCAGCGTCGAATTGTTTAAAGTAGACTCTTCCATGTTCAAACTCAGACGGCTCTATTTTCATGTTTTAGGATTTTTGGAATTTTTTAATAACTCACAGTCAAACAATGCAGATTTCAGGTGAGACAGCTCGTTACGAGCTGACTCACCTGAATCTGTATTGTTTGCAAAAAGCTCAATATTGCCTTTGGCGCTGAAAGAGTTAAGTAGTCTACATCAGTTGCGTCAGAAGGCGGCTGTAAGTTGGGGACGAAAAGGGTTAAGCACGTTTCACGTGAAAGGCCTTTTTTTCTTACGTCATTTTGAAATAAAACCCTAACAAATCAAACACAATAACATACGTATATAAGTTTATGATAAAAAACTAATTATCATTCTGCTAAAGCGATCCTATTCATACGATTGTTCTGTCTGTATTATTCATTCGTCTAAACATTATATTGATTAAATTTAAACCATAATCTGAAATATTATTAAACCCTTTCCCACATACAGACGCTTCATGAAGTCTCTGCAGCAAAGGACTTTAAAAACATTGTGACAAAAAAGGTAAATTGCACATGATGAGCAATATTTTCTTTCTGTCACAATGTTTCCAACTCTGAGACATAGATTGATAAATATTTTCCGCAGTTTTCAAAGAAGTCTGCTATCGTCGTGTGTGAGAAATGGTTAAAACCCAGTCGTTCGAAAATCACAAACTGAAATGCGCAGCTCACAGAAAAAGACCAATATGCTGGGAAAAGTCCTTAGACTTTTCCTACATGCAACACATCTGCAGCAGACGACTTTGTATAACACACCGGAAAAACATGAAACATTTCTATAAATGAAACTATAATTATTATTTGTAGTTGAAAACATCTTGGCAAAACGGGAGTTTGCCCATAATAAACTATTTCAACTTTCGTAACATTGTTTTCAAAATACATCCCCTGGCTATATTGTTTGTATCTAGAGTATATATTGATCTGCCTTGTGCGTGCGTGCATCCAAATTTATTCACATTTCGTCTGCTGGTTTTCATTTCCATTTGGTCTACAGTCGTACGTCTGTCCCTGTTTTGACACCTATTATCGTTTCGGTCTACTGGTTTTCATTTCCATTTGGCGAACTGTCACGTCAAGATGTGTCTATATATGGGAGAGGGTAAAACCCTTAACTTTTTTA
This sequence comes from Serripes groenlandicus, assembly GCA_031761405.1. Lineage (NCBI taxonomy): Eukaryota > Metazoa > Mollusca > Bivalvia > Cardiida > Cardiidae > Serripes > Serripes groenlandicus. The sequence goes on from JASEVX010000534.1 coordinate 72,141, forward strand.
AAAATTAAAAGTCATGGCATTAACGCTTTACTTGAAACAGACGACATGTGACGCCTTTGCGGCATACTGAATGTTGAGTGGTTAATCGAAAATTAAGGCCGTTTTCGGAATTCTGGTTATATTATGGCGGCCAGTTCACTAACGTGGGTGTCTAGACTGTCTCGCACCTGTTATACACACGACATTATTCCCAGATAACTAGCCACCTTCCCACATATAGACTATTCCGAGCCCACTAGTAGAACACGGACTTTTTGCTGTCAACGGAAATAATCAATGCCCGTAATCACGACCCTCGGACTGATGGCCCTAGTCGTTACAGACTGAACAATCATGACGCTCGGTGTGATAGCCATTATCGTTACAGACTGAACAATCACGACCCCTAGTCGTTACAGACCGAACAATCACGACCCTCGGATTGATGGTCATAGTCGTTAGAGACTGAACAATCACGACCCTCGGGTTGATGGTCCTAGTCGTTACAGACTGAACAATCACGACCATCGGATTGATGGTCATAGTCGTTACAGACCGAACAATCACGACCCTCGGATTGATGGTCATAGTCGTTACAGACTGAACAATAACGACTTTCGGATTGATAGTCCTAATCGTTACAGACTGAACAATCACGACCTTCGGATTGATAGCTCTAGTCGTTACAGACTGAACAATCACGACCATCGGATTGATAGTCCTAATCGTTACAGACTGAACAATCACGACCCTCGGATTGATAGTCCTAATCGTTACAGACTGAACAATCACGACCCTCGGATTGATAGCCATAGTCGTTACAGACTGAACAATAACGACTCTCGGATTGATAGTCCTAATCGTTACAGACCGAACAATCACGACATTCGGATTGATAGCCATAGTCATTACAGACTGAACAATCATGACTCTCGGATTAATAGTCCTAATCGTTACATACTGAATAATCACGACTCTCGGATTGATAGTCCTAGTCGTTACATACTGAACCATCACGGCCCTCGGATTAATAGCCATATTCGTTACATACTGAACAATCACGACCCTCGTATTGATAGCCATAATCGTTACAGACTGAACAATCATGACTCTCGGATTAATAGTCCTAGTCGTTACATACTGAACAAACACGACTCTCGGATTGATAGCCCTAGTCGTTAAAGACTGAACAATCACGACTCTCGGATTGATAGTCCTAGTCGTTACAAACTGAACAATCACGGCCCTCGGATTGATAGCCATAATCGTTACAGACTGAACAATCACGACCCTCGGATTGATAGCCATAGTCGTTACATACTGAACAATCACGACCCTCGGATTGATAGCCCTAGTTGTTATAGACTGAACATTCACGACTCTCTCATTGATAGCCATATTCGTTACAGGCTGAACAATCACGACCCTCGGATTGATGGTCCTAGTCGTTACAGACTGAACAATCACGACCCTCGGATTGATAGCCCTAGTTGTTATAGACTGAACATTCACGGCCCTCGGATTGATAGCCATATTCGTTACAGACTGAACAATCACGACCCTCGGATTGATAGCCCTAGTCGTTACAGACTGAACAATAACGACTCTCAGATTGATAGCCCTAGTCGTTACAGATTGAACAATCACGACACTTGGATTGATAGCCCTAGTCGTTACAGATTGAACAATCACGACCCTCGGATTGATAGCCCTAGTTGTTATAGAATGAACAATCACGACTCTCGGATTGATGGTCATAATCGTTACATACTGAACAATCGCGACACTCGGTGTGATAGCCATTATCGTTACATACTGAACAATCGCGACCCTCGGTGGGATAGCCCTAGGTGTTACAGACTGAACAATCGCGACCCTCGGTGTGATAGCCATAATTGTTACAGACTTAAGAATCACGACCCTCGGATTGATAGCCCTAGTCGTTACAGATTGAACACTCGAGACCCTCGGATTGATAGCCATAATCGTTACAGATTGAACAATTGAGACCCTCGACATTTTAGCCCTAGTTGTTACATACTGAACAATCATGACCCTCGGTTTGATGGTCCTAGTTGTTACATACTGAACAATCATGACTCTCTTATGGATAGCCATTATCGTTACATATTGAACAATCGAGACCCTCGACTTATTAGCCCTAGTCGTTAAAGACTGAACAATCACGACCCTCGGTTCGATAACCATAATCGTTACATACTGAACAATCGCGACCCTCGGTGTGATAGCCATTATCGTTACATACTGAACAATCGCGACCCTCGGATTGATAGCCCTAGTTGTTACAGACTTAAGAATCACGACCCTCGGATTGATAGCCCTAGTTGTTATAGACTGAACAATCATGACTCTCTGATTGATGGCCATAATCGTTACATACTGAACAATCGCGACCCTCGGTGTGATAGCCATTATCGTTACATACTGAACAATCGCGACCCTCGGTGTGATAGCCATTATCGTTACATACTGAACAATCGCGACCCTCGAATTGATAGCCATTATCGTTACTTACTGAACAATCGCGACCCTCGGTGTGATAGCCATTATCGTTACATACTGAACAATCGCGACCCTCGGTGTGATAGCCATTATCGTTACATACTGAACAATCGCGACCCTCGAATTGATAGCCATTATCGTTACATACTGAACAATCGCGACCCTCGGTGTGATAGCCATTATCGTTACATACTGAACAATCGCGACTCTCGGATTGATCGCCCTAGTCGTTACAGACTGAACAATCACGACCCTCGGATTGATAGCCATATTCGTTACAGACTGAACAATCACGACCCTCGGATTGATAGCCATAGTTGTTATAGACTGAACAATCACGATCCTCGGGATTGATAGCCCTGGTCGTTACATATTGAACAATCGAGACCCTCGGATTGATAGCCATAATCGTTACAGACTTAACAATCACGACCCTCGGATTGATAGCCCTATTTGTTACAGACTGAACAATAACGACCATCGGATTGATAGCCCTAGTCGTTACAGATTGAACAATCACGACCCTCGGATTGATAGCCCTAGTCGTTACAGATTGAACAATCACGACCCTCGGAGTGATAGCCCTAGTTGTTACAGACTGAACAATCACGACCCTCGGATTGATAGCCATAGTTGTTATAGACTGAACAATCACGACTCTCGGATTGATAGCCATAATCGTTACATACTGAACAATCACGACTCTCGGATTGATAGCCATAATCGTTACATACTGAACAGTCGCGACCCTGGGTGTGATAGCCATTATCGTTACATACTGAACAATCAAGACCCTCGGTGTGATAGCCATTATCGTTACATACTGAACAATCGCGACCCTCGGTGTGACAGCCATTATCGTTACATACTGAACAATCGCGACCCTCGGTGTGATAGCCATTATCGTTACATACTGAACAATCGCGACCCTCGGACTGATAGCCCTGGTTGTTACAGACTTAAGAATCACGACCCTCGGATTGATAGCCCTAGTTGTTATAGACTGAACAATCATGACTCTCGGATTGATGGCCATAATCGTTACATACTGAACAATCGCGACCCTCGGTGTGTAGCCATTATCGTTACATACTGAACAATCGCGACCCTCGGTGTGATAGCCATTATCGTTACATACTGAACAATCGCGACCCTCGAATTGATAGCCCTAGTTGTTACAGACTGAACAATCGCGACCCTCGGTGTGAAATCCCTAGTTGTTACAGACTGAACAATCGCGAACCTCGGTGTGATAGCCATAATCGTTACAGACTTGAGAATCACGATCCTCGGGTTTGATAACCCTAGTCGTTACAGATTGAACAATCGAGACCCTCGGATTGATAGTCATAGTCGTTACAGACTGAACAATAACGACCCTCTTATTGATTGCCCTAGTCGTAAACAGATTGAACAATCGAGACCGTCGGATGATAGCCATAATCGTTACATATTGAACAATCGAGACCCTCGACTTTTAAGCCCTAGTTGTTACAGACTGAACAATCATGACTCTCGGATTCATAGCCATAGTCTTTACAGACTGAACACACGCGACTTTCGGATTCATAGCCATAGTCTTTACAGACTGAACACACGCGACTTTCGGATTGATAGCCCTAGTCGTTACATACTGAACAAACGCGACTTTTGCATTGATAACCATATTCGTTACACACTGAACAATCACGACCCTCGGATTGATAGCTTTAGTCATTACAGACTGAACAATCACGACTTTCGGATTTATAGCCATAGTCTTTACAGACTGAACAAACGCGACTTTCGGATTGATAGCCCTTGTCGTTACATACTGAACAAACGCGACTTTCGGTTTGATAGCCATAGTCGTTACAGACTGAACAATAACGACCCTCGGATTGATAGCCATAATCGTTACAGATTGAAAAATCGAGACCCTCGACTTTTTAGCCCTAGTTGTTACATACTGAACAATCATGACCCTCGGTTTGATGGTCCTAGTTGTTACATACTGAACAATCATGGCCCTCGGTTTGATGGTCCTAGTTGTTACATACTGAACAATCATGACCCTCGGTTTGGTGGTCCTAGTCGTTACATATTGAACAATCGAGACCCTCGACTTTTTAGCCCTAGTCGTTAAAGACTGAACAATCACGACCCTCGGTTCGATAACCATAATCGTTACAGACTGAACAATCGAGACCCTCAATACTTTAGCCATAGTCGTTACCACATCAGAATCACGACCCTCGGATTGATAGCCTTAGTCGTTACAGATTGAACAATCGAGACCCTCGGATTAATAGCCCTAGTTGTTACAGACTGAACAATCACGACCCTCGGATAGCCCTAGTCGTTACAGACTGAACAATTACGACCCTCAGATTAATAGCCCTAGTCGTTACAGACTGAACAATTACGACCCTCGGATTAATAGCCCTAGTTGTTATAGACTGAACAATCACGACCCTCGGATAGCCCTAGTTGTTATAGACTGAACAATTACGACCCTCGGATTGATAGCCATAGTCGTTACAGACTGAACAAACCCGACGTTCGCATTGATAGCCATTATCGTTACATAACTGAACAATCACGACCCTCGGATTGATAGCCCTAGTTACATAACTAGTTAACCACATAATTATCACGATACTTATCTGACTAACTAGTTAACCACATTATTATCACGATACTTATCTGACTAACTAGCTAAACACATACATATCTTTAGATATATGTTTAAGTGATTAACGTGTTAATCAGATAATTAACGCAATAAATATCACGATACTTGTCTGACTAACTAGTTATATAGCACGTTAACCAATTAATAGATATCAAAAATGGCATTATGTAGGTATCTTTTGGCAGTAGTGGGCAGTAACATAGACTTCTTCGTGTTGACATAAGTATCTGTTAAAGCTACAGTCATACATCGAAGCCGGACCCAACACGGAGCACCCTGGATTAATACGGAACACCCCGGATCTTGATCCGGGATGATCCTGGTTGAGGTTGAGTCGTAAAACATCGTCACACCAAACCAGGCGGTGCCCAACACGGCACCACAACGGATGAAGACGGATCAACACGGATCTGATCCCAGTACCAACATGGCGTCGCCACGGACCGTCTCGGAATGACCCGGATCAGCTACGGACTATCCCGGACCCAACACGGACCGCCCCGGACCCGAAACGACATGCCGGATCGCCCAGGATCAACACAGTGCCACTACAGACCTTCCCGGAGCCAAAACGGTCGCTACACCGACCGTCCCGGAGTACCCCGGATTGAACAATCCTCCCGGACGGTCCCGGATGACCACGGCAATTATAAACTGTTTAAAATTGCCGTTGTGGTGTCCCGGACCATGACGGACCATCCAGGATCATTCCGGCCTGTCCCGGACTGTCCCGGATAAGTCCGGACCCCGCACGGATCCAACACGGATCTGACTCCGGATCGGCCAAATTACAGTCCGGGACGCTCCGTGACAGTCCGGGAGGTCGGTGGGACTGCACCTTAACATACACATTGACGCGTTAATCAGATATTTATGATGATAATTAAGTGACTACCTAGTTATATAATGTGATAATTAAATGGTTATGTGGTGGCAGAAGTATGCCACCATAATCCAGTCTTTTGCTTTTCTACAAACAACACATCTGCAGCAGACTATTTTAAAAACACCCGGGTAAAACTACTTGTAAAATCTCGGTAAATGAATGTGTAATTAATGAATAAAATTGAATTGCTTATTATGAGTAATTTCTCCTACTGCGGCACTGTTTTCAAAAGTCGTATGCAACACATCAGTCAATGTTATGTTTATGAAGGTGACAAGGGTTAACGTTGCACTCTTATACCCAATGTAGCTTCAATGACATGGGGTTACACGCAGCACTTTAAACTATTTCTTATTTAAGTCCCAATTGGTTCATAATTTCGTTAATTGTAAGTTAGATTAGATATTAGCCGTTCCACACGAGAAAACCAACATTATGGATTTTTTCAGTTATATCACGGCGGAGTTTCCTTGGTAAGTTACCAGTACTACTGGTCCATTCTATTACAAGGCAGTCAGTCGTAATGCTAACCCAGCAAACATGAGCACAAAGGATGGCAGCCATTACCACCATCTTTACAGTATTTGGTATGACCAGGACGGGGATCGAACCCCACAACATCCCGCACCAGAGGCGGATGCTGTACCACTACACCACCGAGGCGGTCATTAAGATGAAATCACATAGATATAATACGTAATTGATTTGTGACAAGTAGAGTGTGATATATGAACATAAACACAAATGTGAACCGAAACTAAACGTAAGTATTTTTGCATTAATCTGAAAGTCACTAAAACAATCATGCTCATCAAGGGGACCTGTGATTTCATTGACATGTTGCAATTAGTGCCTGAAAAATGACATTTTAGCAGATTTAAATTGAACTTAATTAAGTCAGTTTTGCATTTAACTAAAATTATAGTGAAAATCAATCTTACTAATAGTGGTGCAAATTACATTGGCAAGTTATTATATAATAGTATACGTCACTTTCAACAATTCTGACACAAGTGAGTCAGTCGTAATGCTAACCACACAATACTGAGCTACATGGAGGGAAAGCCATCACTAGCATTAGTTTAAAGGTTTTGGTATGACCCGACCGGGTATTGAACCCGCAAGCTCAACTGACGTAAAGAGATCCGGACAGTCATCGTGAATCCATAAACAATATTATTTGGCCAAAAATTAGCAGTGCACATGAAATTTTAAGAAGAAGAACAACAACTACTTGCCTGTAAAGTAACATCTCAGTGAGACCAAAATGACGAAGAATGACGCTGTAATCATTGTTGATTTCCACTCTGATAATTAATTGTAACTATATGGTCATGTTAACCAATGCCTGTGAAACATGTATGCGCAGAAAGTAATTAAACATTAAATTGTAATATATCAACCAAGTCGGTTTCCCTAAATAATGTTTATGAATTATGAAAAAACAAAATAGTAACAAAATTAAAACACACACACATACACGCACTAAAGGCGGTTGACAATATCAGACACAAAAACCGTCACATTAGATGTCTTTGATATCAAAAAACTTAATAAATAACATCATTTATTTTAAGAAATGTTTCTTTTGAGTTATTAATGAAATAGACACGTTTCGAAGATTATTATTTTTCAAAAGATATGTTGATTAAAAAAATATGTTAATACATATAGATCTACTCGTTTATAAATAAAAACAAAAATGGTCTTTAACAAACAAAAAAAGCTTTATGTATTCCAAACTCGTTTCTCTATTCTGATCCAGACAAAGGTATCATTGCCAATTGTTAAATGCCCTTCGATAAAAAGAAAGTTGACACCGCCTTTAAAAGGAAAAAAAATACGATTAGCCCTGTAAAATTCCATTAATTCGTTCCGACCGCATTCAGACGCCTTTTGAAACATCTTAAGCATACGATTTTTGAAAACATTGTGGCAAATGAGAAATTGCTCTTTATGAGCATTCTCTCAACAATATTATCAATAATATTAAATCATTAACATTGTTGTTATATAGATAATAGAGCTATCCAATTGTCCAACGTGTTTTTTTTAAAAGTCGTCTGCTACATATTTGTTCTATGTGAGAAAGGGTTAACGATGACTCTGACGACTTAAGGGGATTATTGTCCTATGCTAAGACAAATACATAAATAAAGTATCACAAGTGTCATCACTGTTCGTTTCTCTGACCCCAATCTCATTAAAATCAGAACAAAATACTCCACTGTGAATCTGACGACAGTGCATATAATGTCCTCTCGAATTGACCATAGATATTCACAAACAGGTGCTCGGTTTACTGGCCAATGAAATTGCACCATACAACCGACGCTTGGTTTTGCTAATAAAATGGATACTCTGTTGATTAAAGCATTAAACTTCAATCAATCACGAACGGTTGTTGTAAAGTAACCCTCGACTG
>JASEVX010000534.1:85627-91956 GCA_031761405.1 Serripes groenlandicus
GTATCCTCGTATAGTTTATGTTTAAATATTGTAACAGATAACCATATATATGTAATAAATATAAAATATATTATAATTCTTTTGTACATAGAAGTTTATCCTTTGGCTTATAAAGTAAGCAAATCACACTGTTTTATACACTAAAACTACAAACAAAGTTGTGATTATACCAGCTAATAGCTATATTTTGTCTGTCATCTGGCAATCTAGGATATATGTGTCAAATGCCTTAAAAGAAGGAGGTCTTGGGTGCTTTGGATAGGAAATTGACATTTACAAACCAGACCCCTGTATGACATTGGATAGTTTTCCCCTTGCCGCCCTGTGCACCCTACAATGTAGCAGAATATGCTCTGTGGTATTTCGCTGAATTACATCTTGGGCATATAGGAGAAACTTCCTTAATGTATTGACCAATGTTTCCTTGCAATAGGGTGTTATTTAATCTGAGGCGCGTCACACACTTATCAATTATTTGGTTGGTTGAATAACCGTGTGGCGGTCTCAGATTGATTCCGTGCTGAGGAATAGGCTGATTTTTTTTTGGCTGTTCAGCAAGCCTTTTTGTCATTTTCAGCTTTTTGTGGCTTCTAATGATGGAATAGATTTCGGTAATTGTCAAGGGAATGTTTTCACAATATGAGGGAGGTAACTTATCAAGCTATATCAATTATGACAATGATCCAGCCTATTGGTTGTTAAAAACAAACGCCCACCACTTAACACAGATAATATGTATTCCATGTTATCACAAAAAAAGGTGGGATATATTCAGATTATCCTATTAATCCAACCGAGAAGTCAGGTGTCTTCAAATTACTAGGGCAATCTCAATACACCCCAGATCCCTCTTTATTCCATCGAAAACAAATCATGAATACATAATCGTTCTAATTGTGTTTGTTTATTTATTTACAGGCGATGCAATCAATCTGCTTGTGGTTATGACTAGTTTATGTTTTCTGTATGTGTTAAACAGATGCTCCTAGAATGCACCAGATGCAATGTTGGATTTACAAAATGTCAAGGTGGAGCATGCACCCGGACCCCCTAGCATGTCTGTGCGTATACTTGATTTAAATCCAGGTGCGCCCCTGGGTGTAATACTATTTGCGAATAAACCTACGTCAGTACATCAAAAAGTGTATTTTGTTCTTTGCTCTTTCTTTTTGCATTGTTAAATTGGGTTCTTGCTTGAGCGAATGCTTTTCTATTAATATCATTTCTCTCTCTATAAAACGTGTTTCTTTATATTTCAAACACTTTTTTTTGTTTCTATACATTTTGCATCAAACCAGTGACATGTATACATAGTTAGGTTTACTTGTATTTTTGTTATGATAAGTTTTACAAAATATATCGAGCGACTTCTTTTTCAAAAAGCTCGTGAAGTTTTCAATCACGTGATGAATACTATTGCTATGCGACTCTGTGATAAGCTGTTGTAGCTGCTCATTGTTATTCATAAGTTGATATAAATATACATTGACTTTGAACTCGTTCCAAATCAGTTTTGTAATATCGTACTTGTTTCATTTTTAAACGAAGTCTCATTTTCTAAGATTGTACAAGTATTAATAGAAAAAGAAATAGGTGCATGGTCTGAATACTCGTTGAAATCAAATATTTAAATGCATTAATAAATTTAAAGTCTGAATACGATGTCATGACATAAGCTACGTTGCTCATAGCCCCATGCGAGCAAAATGTAAACTTCCCATTTCCTTCGTCCTCTTGGAGGCGACCATTGACCAATGAAAATCCGCTGACTTGACACAGCTCCAAAACTCGCCGCCCATTTTGATCTAACACGTGATCTGAATTAAATCGCCATGGCAGTTCAGAAATGTCAACTAGGGGCACATCCTCACAAGTATGATTATAAACAAGGATAAAGTCATCGTCAGAAGATGTGCGTCCATTAAAATCTCTACATATAAACACTATACCTAAAGCATTGTATTTAATTATTCTTAATTCTAATTCTTAAAAAGAATCTATGTCATCATGGACGACTTTTTAATTGATCGGAGGCATGTTGAGACAACAAATATACACATCCTCATTAAATTTCGAACACCATATCATACATTTTTCAAAAAATGTTAAACATTTTTTCAAACAATCTTTATAATAAAAGCTTATACCACCACAATATCGTCCTTGTTTTAGTGTTTTTGGCTTTATTGCCATAAATGACCCTTAACACCATAGTACAGATGTCTTTAACTGATAACCACGTTTCGCTTAATAATATATCGTCATATATATAAGTTAGATAAACATTCTAAGAAATCAAGTTTGTAGGTGTGTGAAGTTAGCGCGTAGATCGTAGATCGTAGCTCAACCAAAAAATGTAGTTGGCTGACCTGGGTCGTAGATCGTAGCTCAGCCACTGAAAAACATTGCGAATTGTCTGACTTGGGTCGTAGATCGTAGCTCAGCCGCTGAAAAAAACATTGCGAATTGGTTGATCTGGGTCGTAGATCGTAGCTCAGCCATGGCTGACTTGGGTTGTAGATCGTAGCTCAGCAATTGAAAAAACATTACAAATTGGCTGACCCGGGTCGTATCTCGTAGCTCAACCACTCACAGAAAATAGCAAACTGGTTGATCTGAGTCGTAGATCGCACCTCAGCCATTGAAAAATCATTGCAAATTGGCTGACCTGGGTCGTAGATCGTAGCTCAGCTATTGAAATAACATTGAAAATTTGCTGACCTTGGTCGTAGGTCGTAGCTCAGCCACTAAAATGAAAAAACATTGAGAATTGGCTGATCTTGGTCGTAGGTCGTGGTTCAGCCACTGACAAAACATAGAAAAATGGCTTACCTGGGTCGTAGATTGTAGCTCAGCCACTGAAAAAACATTGCTAATTAACTGATCTGGGTCGTACATCGTATTTCAAACGCTTAAATAACATTGCGAATTGGCTGACCTGGTTCGTAAGTCGTAGCTCAGCCAATGAAAAAAAAATGACCTGGGTCGTAGATTGTAGCTCAGCCAATGAAAAAACATTGCGAATTGGCTGACCAGGGTCGTAGATCGTAGCTAAACCACTCAAAAAAAAAAAAATAGCAAATTGGTTGATCTGGGTCGTAGGTCGTAGCTCAGCCACTGACAAAACATAGAACAATGGCTGACCTGGGAAAAAATATTGCGAATTGGCTGACCTGTGTCGTAGATCGTAGCTAAGCAACTGACAAAACATAGAAAAATGGCTGACCTTGGTCGTAAATCGTAGCTCTGCCACTGAAAAATCATTGCAAATTAGCTGACCTAGGTCGTAGATTGTAGCTCAACCACTGAAAAAACATTGCTAATTAACTGATCTGGGTCGTACATCGTATCTCAAACGCTGAAATAACATTGCGAATTGGCTGACCTGGTTCGTAAGTCGTAGCTCAGCCGATGAAAAAAAAATGCGAATTGGTTGAATAATGGCTGAATTGGTCGCAGATCGTAGCTCAGCCACTGAAAAAAAAAGATCGGAAATTAGCTGACCTTGGTCGTATATCGGAGCTCAGCACAGACAAAACATTTAATAATGGCTGATCTGGGTCGTAGATCGTAGCTAAGTCACTAAAAAACATTGCGAAAATGGCTAACCTAAGTCATAGATCGTAGCTCAACCACTGACAAAACAAGAACAATGGCTGACCTGGGTCGTAGATTGTAGCTCAGCTACTGCAAAAACATTGCGAATTGGTTGACTTGGTCGTAGATCGTAGCCCAGCCACTGAAAAAACATTATGAATCAGTTGATCCGGGTAAAAGATCGTTGCTCAGCCACTGAAAAAACATTGCGAATTGGCTGACATTGCGAATTATTCAATGGCTGAGCTACGACCAAGTCAGTCAATTTGCAATGTTTTTTCAATAGCTGACATTTCGATCAACAACCCAGGTCAGTTAATTTGCAATGATTTTTCAATGGTTGAGCTACGATCTACGACCCAGGTCAGCCAATTTGAAATGATTTTTCAATGGCTGAGCTACGATCTACGACCCAGATCAACCAATTTGCTATGTTTTTTGAGCGGTTGAGCTACGATCTACGACCCAGGTCAGCCAATTTACAATGTTTTTTCAATGACTGAGCTACGATCTACGACCAAGGTCAGCCCAATTTGCAATGGTTTTACAGTGGCTGAGCTACGATCTACGACCCAGGTCAGCCAATTTACAATGTTTTTTCAATGGATGAGCTACGATCTACGACCAAGGTCAGCCAATTTGCAATGGTTTTACAGTGGCTGAGCTACGATCTACGACCCAGATCAACCAATTTGCTATGTTTTTTGAGCGGTTGAGCTACGATCTACGACCCAGGTCAGTTAATTTACAATGTTTTTTTCAATGACTGAGCTACGATCTACGACCAAGGTCAGCCAATTTGCAATGGTCTTACAGTGGCTGAGCTACGACCAACGACCCAGGTCAACCAAATGGCAATGTTTTTAGCAATGGTCGAGCTAAGATCTACAAGCCAGATCAGCCAATTCGCAATGTTTTTTTTTAGTGATTGAGCTACGATCTACGACCAAGATCAACTAATTCGAAATATTTTTTTTCAGTGGCTGAGCTACGATCTACGACCCAGGTCAGCCATTTTCTATAATTTGTCAGTGGCTGAGCTACGATTACGACCCAGGTCAGCCTTTTTGAAATGTTTTTTCAGTGGCTGAGCTACAATCTACGACCAAGATAGCCACTGAAAAAACATTGCGAATTGTTGACCTTGGTCGTATATCGTAGCCCAGCCACTGGAAAAACATTGTGAATCAGTTGATCCGGGTAAAAGATCATAGGTCAGCAACTGAAAAAACATTGCCGAATTGGCTGACATTGCGAATTATTCAATGGCTGAGCTACGATCTACGACCCAGGTCAGCATCTTTTTTTATGATTTGTCAGTAGCTAACCTGGGTCATTGATCGTAGCTCAACACTGACAAAAACAAGAAAAAAGGCTGACCTGGGTCGTAGATCGTAGCTCAGCCACTGCAAAACATTGCGAATGGTCGACCTTGGTCGTAGATCGTAGCCAGCCACTGAACAACATTGTAAATCAGTTGATCCGGGTTAAAAGATCGTAGCTCAGCCACTGAAAAACATTGCGAATTGGCTGACATTGCGAATTATTCAAATGGCTGAGCTACGACCTAAGACCCAGGTCAGTCAATTTGCAATGTTTTTTCAATGCTGACATTCGATCTACAACCCAGGTCAGCTAATTTGCAATGATTTTTCACTGCTGAGCTACGATCTACGACCAGGTCAGCCAATTTGAATGATTTTTCAATGGCTGAGCTACGATCTACGACCCAGATCAACCGATTTGCTATGTTTTTTGAGCGGGTTGAGCTGCGATCTACGACCCAGGTCAGCCAATTTACATGTTTTTTCAATGGCTGAGCTACGATCTACGACCAAGGTCAGCCAATTTGCAATGGTTTTTCAGTAGCTGAGCTACGATCTACGACCCAGATCAACCAATTCGCAATATTTTTTTCAGTGGCTGAGCTACGACCAACGACCCAGGTCAACCAAATGGCAATGTTTTAACGATGGTTGAGCTAAGATCTACAAGGCAGATCAGCCAATTCGCAATGTTTTTTCAGTGATTTAGCTACGATCTACGACCAAGATCAACTAATTCGCAACGTTTTTACAGTGGCTGAGCTACGATCTACGACCCAGGTCAGCCATTTTCTATAATTTGTCAGTGGCTGAGCTACGATTTACGACCCAGGTCAGCCACTTTGCAATGTTTTTTCAGTGGCTTAGCTACAATCTACGACCCATATCAACCAATCGCAACGTGTTTTCAGTGGCTGAGCTAAGATCTACGACCCAGACAAACCAATTCGCAATATTTCTTCAGTGGCTGAGCTAGGACCAACGACCCAGGTCAATCAATCGCAATGTTTGTTCAATGGTTGAGCTAAGATCTACGACCCATCAGCCAATTCGCAATGTTTTTTTCAGTGATTGAGCTACGATCTACGACCAAGATCAACTAATTCGCAATGCTTTCAGTGGCTGAGCTACGATCTACGACCCAGGTCAGCCATTTTTTGTAATTTGTCAGTGGCTGAGCTACGATCTACGACCAGGTCAGCCCATTCGCAATATTTTTTCAATGGCTGAGCTACGATCTACGAACCAGGTCAGCCATATTTCTAAGATTTGTCCGTGGCTGAACTATGATCTACGACAAAGGATGTCTTTTTCTATTCCATTATTATGTAATTTCTGGCCGTAACATTACAATATCAATGCAGTTTATCCCTGATCCAGACGGATTCCGCAGTGACCATAGCATCC
>JASEVX010000535.1:0-91421 GCA_031761405.1 Serripes groenlandicus
GACTATCCTCTGGGAACGGTTGATCCCGGTAGGCCAGCATAGGGGATTGATTTATGAAATCAACTGAATCTCTCCCATGTAATACCGTCGGACATCGACTCGTCCCAACAATTGGTACGATGGGTATTACTTGGGAGGAGTGTAGTCCCTAGAGACGCACTCTCTCCTCCCTGGGGACCGACATAACTATTTGACCGGTACTCCCCATACCCGATGGCCGACTGTTTAATCGGCTATGTCTCAGCATACTGCCCGATTGACTGCCGAAAGGTTATGTCTTAAGACATTACCCGTTTGACCGGTGCCTTACTGGCTATGTCTAAAGACATTGCCCGATCTCCAAATGACTGTGTCCGAGGACATTTGTCAATTGGAATACTGTTGAATTCCGAAGAATTCATAGTTGAATTTTTTTGTTTTCACGGTGACCGTTTGCCCGGTAACCGTTTATGCCCAGTTAAGAGTTTGACTGCCCTGTGAACGTTCACGCGACAACCGTTTATGCCCAGTGATTAATTGAGTACTCGGTAGGCATTTGACTCATTCTCTAGCACTATCGACTCATTACATTCATATGAGTGTAAGGAACGACAACTCTGCGAAGGAGATTTTCACTTGGCTGTGTTCGAAAACACCCGGTTGTCCAATGCTTATGTCATAATATTGACAAAACGGTTGGAGTCAACTTGACTTAACGACTGCTCGTTACCCAGCTCTGGGAACGTTCAGTAATGGTAGCTCTCTCTGACCATTACTGACCGGTTGACTAATGATAGGCTGAAGTGAGGCTGCTCTATCACTAGTCTCCAAAAACTTTAGACATTATAACTTGGCACTCTGTAGCAGTCCGAAGACTGCTGTACTGCAGAGTGTAGGTTTTGCTCGAAATCATTATAGGTTTAAACGACGTTTAAGCGTCAACCTTCGGGCAAACGTATTAGGCACCACCCTAAGTACTTCCTTAATGTTCTGCTGTAGAGGTCAACGCTCTACAGCCGGCTCGTAATCTGAAGGGGACTGCCCCCCCCCCCCCCCCGCCCCCGCCCGTCAGACGAGGAGGTGGGAGAGTGTCGAGCCCTACGATGCTTGACTCTAATCCGTCTTTCAACTGAAAGACACAACAGTCTTATAAAAGTAAGAGAAAGGATTGAAAATAATATTCAATCTTGGTGTACTTTATTGTTGTGTTAACCCTTTCCCACATACATCTAATTTGCAGCAGACGACTTTAAACATATTTTGTCAAAAAATGGAAAATCTCTATAATTGAATGGATAACCAATGACTTGAAGTGGAAAACATAGTGGCAAAAGGAGAAATTGCACGTTTTGTGCAATTTCTTCTTTTGTCACTGTTTTCAAAAAGCTGTCTGCTGCAGAGGCGTCAGAAAGCGTCTATATGAGGGAAAGGGTTAAGGTGTCGATCGTGTGATATGAACCTCCTCTCTCCGCAGTAGAGAGAGGTCGCACTGGATCGATCGTCGGCGCCGAACTAACCGTATGGGACGGTCTCGACCTCCCTTTCACGGAAAACCTGAGTTATTCCGATCGGGGGTTTTCCTTCTAAGGACTGCCTCTTCGAGAGGTGTCCTTCCGGGAACAGTGAATTCCCATCAGGTGGGTATTGCTGATCCCGGTAGGCTTGGTTAACCCGCCTATCACCGATCCGTTACATCTTTTGAAACGGAGCTTTGTATCGGGGAAGGAGTGTAATCTCTAGAGAAGTACCATGTTCCACTTGGAGACACGGAAACATTTCTCTGTCCTGTACTACCTATAACTGGATATCTGGGCCTTGTGCGTAATGACCAGTGTTTTGAATATCCGTACTCTTCTATTCTCATTCTTTTGAGGAGTGTAATCCCTACAGAAGAACACTATTCCCCTTGGAGAAAGGAAAGATTTATCTGTCCTGTACTCCTTATAACCGATGTTAGACGGTTGGATATCTGAGCCTGGTGCGTAATGACCAGTGTTTTGAATATCCGTATAGACCGGTTGTGCGAAGAACGAGTGGTACTAGCTTAACGACTGCTCGTTACCTTGACTGCCCACTGCCCGGTCGCGTCATGTTAAACTGACTGATAATTTGCCCGGTCGCGTCATGGCTTAATGACTGACCGGTCGCGTCATCGCTAAATGACTGCCGGATTTGCCCGGTGACTGGTCGCGCCTAGGCGAAATGACTGACTGGTTGCCCGGTACCCGGTTACCCGGAGTCATATAGGTTTTGCTCGCAAGCATTACCCGGTTGACTAATGATAGGCAGTTGTGAAGCTGCTCTATCACCGGTCTCCAAAGAATTCTGTCCGCAGACATTATAATTTGGCACTCTGTAAGCGTCCGAAGACTGCTTACTGCAGAGTGTGGTGTTAGAGGTGGCCAATCAGTGAGGTTTCCCTTTGATTGACCCATGGCGTCTCCCGAAGGGTCAGCCCCAACACCTGGCGTCAGATAATGTCGTTCAGCAGACGGTTGCTCACTCTTGAGGCCAACCATCACTGTGTCCGTACGGTTTCTGGCCCGAAGGCCTTTGTTTCCCGACGGAATAACAGACATTAGCCGCTGCCATCCGCTCCTCCATGTCCCGCGAAGGACCAGCCGAAGCTGAGGGGGAGCGGTCAGAGCTCCAGATAAGGGGCGTATGCATGTCTAAAATCCTCATTTGACCCTCTTACCCTATGCTGTGGGTATTGAGAACCCACAGCATAGGGTTTGTTTCCTAAGAGGGAATTTGTGGGGAAATTAGCTGATTACACCTCCTAATCTGGACCTCTGAGCGGTTGTGCGGAGTGAAGAAGGAACAGCTCTGACCTTCTGCTCACTCAACACAGCCGCGGAGTCTGATTGTTGGGAGAACCCCTCAAACTCCGCTTCACTCGTAGAGCTAAGAGAAACCTTTTTAGGGGTCTTCTTACTCTTCCAGCTTTTGTGAGTCCTCCTCAACCCAGACTGTTTCCAAATGGAAGCAGGCCAGGAAGAGAAGTACTCACAGGGTGAATCCTGTGTGTACTTAGTGAACGCAAAACAGGACAGACGCGTGTCTCATACAGCCGTTATGAGCCACGCCTCTGATCACCACTATGTGACATAGAATATATATGAAACAAAACAATTTATACGATTCAACAAAAAATATAATTTTTTTCTATTTTTTATTTTCTACTATACCCGTTGATCACGGAACGTATTTCAATGAAAAAGATTTTACAAATATTTTCCAAAATTGTTCATGTTTAATTAATATACATAATGTAATACAAGGCGATAATAATATATTATCGCTAATAGGGTCGGTGTAACTATAACTTCGTTGAAAGAATGAATGGCCATTACCGCACCCGATACGTAACTGAAATAGTGGGTGGGGTAACCCACCCGTGACTTCTCAGTTAGTTGTGTTCACAAAAAACAACTTAATTACAATTAGTAATTTACCCAATTATGTTGTTAGGTTGTTAATGTAGTTGAATAACTGAATGAAAATAACTTGTTTAAGGCGAATGCCTTAAACAGACCAAGAAATAAAATATAAAAATGAAATAAATTCTTAGCTGTCAGTTGGTGTGTCCAGAAATTAAAAGTGGGGGTCACATGGCCCGTGCGCCGGTATTACCGGCGGCCGTGTGTATCACACACGCGTGAGGGCTATGCATGGCTGCGCGAGCTTCTTTTCTGGATGAATTAACGGTGTTGAGATTATATATCAGGTATTAAATGACTGGTAATGTATTTTTGACATAAAAATAGCCCCACCCCCCCTGGCGGCCATGTTTTTCGACCAATCAACATGGCTTGAAGGAATCTGATAGAGGGTCACCCAAGGAACATTTCTACAAAATTATTTGAAAATCGGCCTTACACTTTCGGAGGAGAAGATTTTTTAAGTTTTCACTATAGCCATATAAGGCAAAATAGCCCCGCCCCCCTGGCGGCCATGTTTTTCGACCAATCAACACGGCTTGAAGGAATCTGATAGAGGGTCATCCAAGGAACATTTCTACAAAATTATTTGAAAATCTGCCAACCAATTTGGGAGAAGAAGAATTTTGAAGTTTTTTCGGTTTCGTTGCCATGGAAACCAGAATTTTGCATGGATCCCAAAAATTTGAAGGAATTCTGGTGAGGTCAATGAGAGGATGCTTTCTGTGAAGTTTCATCCAAATTGACCCACTGGTTACAGAGGAGAAGAAGTTGACGCACGACGCACGACGGACGACGGACGCCGGACAAAAGGCGATCACAATAACTCACCTTGAGCAAAGCTCAGGTGAGCTAAAAATGAAAAAAGGTCTGAAAGCCTAATTTCATACATCATTTAATTAAGCTTGTATGAAAAAAAGCAAACCATTGTTACAAGAACTAACCTTTTTTATTCTTAACCCTTTCCCAAATATATGTACATCTCTTCAGCAGCTGACTATTAAAAACATTGTGACAAAATGAGATATTGCCTGTTGATGGAGGTAATGATGGTGAACAAGTACTGTCAGTGCATAAGCTATATCTCTAATGGTTTTAAAAAAAAGTGAGGTGTCGCGAAAATCTTAACCAAAATTCTAAGTGGAAAAAGAGCCATAATTTTTACAAAAACCTTGACAGAGTTATGTACTCTATAGTCTATTGAAGGAGGTAATGATGGTGAACAGGTATTGTAAGTTTCAAAGCGATATCTCTAACGGTTTTGAAAAAAAATGAGATGTTACAAAAAATTTAACCAAGGTGTGAAATCTGAACGCCAACGGTGACGCTGAGATAATAGGATAACTTGCCTTTCTTCGAAAAGTCGAGCTAAAAATGGTAGTAATGGCTTTTCCTCCTTGGCACTCAGGGATGTACCATGATATAACTTTAAAAAACTTGAAAGCAGCGTAAAACACTATACAGACAAACATCATTAGCCTTGCCTAGCTTGATTTTAATCTCTTTCAATCTGCATACCTTAACACAAGTTCCATGATACATATGACTTTTGACAGCTCTATATATAGCAAACTGCATCAAAAGATTTGAAGGAATTTATTATTCGGAGCAACATGTTCTTTCCTCATAATACCTTTAATTGACTCTCGGAGCAAAATAATGTTTTTTTCATTATATGAATGAATATATCAAAAATTCCTTTGTAGAACTCTATTAGCTATTAAAATGGTGTCCGCCCAGCCATGTTTATTATAATTCCAATCATTGTTAACAATTGTACACGTGACTGTACCGACAATCAAAGAAAAAAGCCGGTGTTGTCCACTTAGTTTTCTCTATTCAGAAAGTCATGTAGACAACTCTTATTAGCAAACAAAGGTTTCAAATTGAAGGGTATTTTACATTTAAAACATTTTTGTTCATTTGATATTCCAATTAACTGGCTGTTGACCTACAGTTTTATTTGACTTCAATCTTTTTCCTTTTTTACTTCACCCGGACCGTAATCTGTCTTTAACTTTAGCAAAAAAAGCCATTTACTTTGAGAACATATATGTATCAAAAAAGATTTGTTTAGTAATTGAAAATTGATCAAAAGTGTTGAATACATTGTAGGAAAAGGGAAAATTGCAAGTTTGTGAAATATATGAGCCAACTTCCAAGAGAAAACCAACATTATGGACTTTGCGAAAATGTGATACCCAAGTAATGCAATATGCTACTTTTGCACTCTCCACATACAAATTTTGAATATGTGCATCTCCTCTTTGGTACTCTTAATCTTGTATGTTCAATGAATTCCAGCTCGCACTCACTGTTGCTGAAAAATAGGCCAGGAATGAAAATGTGACAAAGGGACATATAATACAATCATGTATAAGTATGTTTGGACACAATGCAGGGATCCGTTTGCCCAAATGGCTAAAGAGTAACCTCAATTAAAGATAGGGTTAACCCTTTCCCACATACCACTTTGAAAACATCTTGAGGGAAATGTTAATCATCTCTTAATGAAAGTTTATTTATTTAATAGAGTTGAAAACATTGTGACATATATAAGTCGTCTGCAGCAGACGCGCTTAAAACAGTCTTTACGTTGGAAAGGGTTAAAATACATGTAAATAAAAGATCAAGTTAATTAAGCTTTTACTAATGAAATTGATTATTCATTAAGAAACCTGAACCTCCATACTACACATATTAAAATAAATATTAATTACATTGCTGTTTTAATGGCTATTTCAGTATAACAAAGATAAAGAATATTTTAATATTTTAGCATCGGATTCCCCCACTTTTTGGAAAAAATTCAGAAATTATTTTTGTTGGGCCAGCTGGTTTAGGATACATAAAAAGGTCAAAGTGAATTGTCCTTTTTAGGTCGAGTTCAAGTTGTTTGCTTTTTGATGCTTAATACATGGCTGAAACCCAACCCAGCGATAACAAATTAGCTCTTGGTATGTCTCAATCCAATTTAGATGTTTTATTAGCCCGAGTAGGTATATTGTTACCCTCTATCAGGTGGCCACGTAGACGGACACTACCTTACTAACAATGGGCACACCATTAAATGTGTCAAACCTCATCTGTAGCGAAAACAAATTTGAAATTTCACCAGGCAATGTTAAGGTTAACCCTTTCCCACATACAGACGCTTTCTGAAGCCTCTGAAGGAGACGACTTTTGAAAACATTGTGAACAATGGAGAAATTGCTCAATTTGGCCACAATGTTTTCAACTCTACTCAATTGCTACACTTTCATTTATAGATATTTTCAATATGTTTTCCCAAACGTTTTCAGAGATGTCTACTGCAGATTTGCTGTATGTGGGAAAGGGTAAAATTGTATTGCAGCTTTTTGGTATGATGGAATGGTATTTTCTTTCTTTTATTAGACTTTGGCAGGGAAATTAACATGCCACCTTTGGTTGAAATTACTATTATACTCTTTTTTCTTGACAACTGTTTTCTTTAATACCATTTTTATAATGCATAATAAATTAAAGTTAAAGGAATGCGGAAAGTTAAAACATTTACCCTTTCCAACATTCAACAAATATGTAGCTTTAACAAGAGGGCCAAGATGGCCCTAAATCGATCACCTAATTGATAGTAAATTAGTAGCAAATATTTAACTGCAAATATCTGGAAAATTTTGTCAGGGAGTGCAAATGAAACTGAAAGGAGTGGACACTTCTCAAGAAACAGCTTATCAGTAAAGGCCATTTATATCTTGAAATCTAACAAGAACTTTAATAAGAATGGAATTATAAAGTTTTTGTCATTTTGCACCTTTCCTGATGCCGCCCTGTTTTTCAACGAAATCAATATGGCTTCAACAGTTTATTTAGAGGGTCACTTAAGAAACATTTCTACCAAATTATCTTGCAATCGCACAAGTAGATTATGGAGGAAAAGGATTTTAAAATTTGGGTATTTTTCTCACTTTCTGATGCCGCAGCAACCAAAGTTCTCAATGGAATTTAAATCTTTGAACAATTTTGAAAGAGGACCACCAAAGGAACATTCTTGTGATGTTTTGTGGAAATTGGTCTATTGGAATGGTAGGAGTTGGTTGTCATTTGTAGCTAAAAGTTCAATTTACCCTTTTTGTGATGACGCCTGGTTGATATGATTGTGTAACCAATCAAAACGGCTTAAACAAATTAAATAGAGGATCATTACAGTAAGATTCGTATTATATTTTCTTAAAATCAGACAAACACTTTCATAAAAATGGAATTTTCAAATTTTGTCATTTTGCCCCTTTTCTGATGCCTCCTGACTGCCATGTTTTTCGACCAATAAGTATGGCTTGAACAATTTTTATAGAGGGTCACCCAAGGAACATTTCTACCAAATTATATTTGAATCTGACAGGCAGATTCGGAGGAGAAGATTTTTAAAGTTATGACATTTTGTCCCCTTTCTGATGCCGCAGCAACCAAAGTTCTCATTGGAATTTTAATCTTTGAACAATTTTGAAAGAGGACCACCAAAGGAACATTCCTGTGATGTTTTGTGGTAATTGGTCTATTGGAAGGGTAGGAGATGGTTGTCATTT
The DNA here is from genome assembly GCA_031761405.1 of Serripes groenlandicus. Classification (NCBI taxonomy): domain Eukaryota; kingdom Metazoa; phylum Mollusca; class Bivalvia; order Cardiida; family Cardiidae; genus Serripes; species Serripes groenlandicus. The sequence continues at coordinate 7,988 of JASEVX010000535.1, forward strand.
GTAGCTAAAAGTTCAATTTACCCCTTTTGTGACGCCGCCTGGTTGCTATGATTGTGTAACCAATCAAAACGGCTTACACAAATTAAATAGAGGATCATTACAGTAAGATTCGTATTATATTTTCTTAAAATCAGACAAGCATTTGCATAAAAATGGAATTTTCAAATTTTGTCATTTTGCCCCTTTTTTGATGCCGCCTGACTGCCATGTTTTTCGACCAATCAGTACTTGAACAATTTTTATAGAGGGTCACCCAATGAACATTTCTACCAAATTATATGTGAATCTGACAGGCAGATTCGGAGGAGAAGATTTTTAAAGTTTGGACCTTTTGCCCCCTTTCTGATGCCGCAGCAACCAAAGTTCTCAATGGAATTTAAATCTTTGAACAACTTTGAAAGAGGCCAACCAGAGGAACAGTCCTGTGATGTTTCACGGAAATTGTCCTTGGAGTTTGGGAGGAGATGATGTTTAAAGCTAAAAGTTAACGCCGGACGGACGACGGACAAAAAGTGATCAGAATAGCTCACCTTGAGCCTTCGGCTCAGGTGATCTAAAAACCACTATGAACAAATATGAAAAATCTCTGAATAGATAAATATAATCATTGAATAGATGTTTGAGGACATGGTGGATAAAGGAGAAATTGCTTATCACAAACGATTTCTCCTTTTGCTACTACAATAGCTTCAAAAGTCCTTTGCTAAAGAATTGCGTCCAATTGCAAAAGTCACATGTACAGTCTCACCAGTGCCTTCACTTTCCTCTGATATATCATATAGACCAATTAACCGTAAGATACGGCTAAAAAGGCATATTTCCTCATAAAGGAGTATGTAGAGTTCTGATTTCCTCTGTGGAATGTTTCTATAAAGCATGCCCACTAAGCCTCCAGTGACCTTGACACTTGACCTTGAAAATCGGTAGAGAACTTATGTTCACAGTTGGGAACAGGCAAGCCAAGTATTTATATCCTCATAGGTAAAGTTTTTTCTTAATCATGCGGGACACAAGAAATGAAGACATATGCCGCCTTCAGTGACCTAATGAACATATATAGGGCACACCTTTTCACAATTTATCGGGGATCAAGTATGCCAAAAACCCTCAATCCTCTGAGTGGTACAGTTTTCTCTTCATCATGCCCGAAAAAAAAATATTGATATACGTCTCCAATGGCCTTGATCTTTGAAGTCTGACCCTAAGAAGCAATAGGGGCACATCCTTTTACACCTTGGAACAAGTTGGATAATCATCACTGAACCAATGCTATTAACCCTTTCACACATACAACAAATCTGCAGCAGACGACTTTGAAAGTATCTTGTGAAAAGCATGGAAAAGCTCTACAAATGTAGGTATACTTACTGAAAAGGAGTTGAAAACATTGTGGCAAAAGGTGAAATTGCTCGTTTTGAGCAATTTCTTATTTTGTCACAATGTTTTCAAAATGGTGTCTGCTGCATAGGCGTCAGGAAGCACCTCTATGAGGGAAAAGGTTACCTCCTGTGAGGTGCCGATAAGAAATCATTCTACTTGAGAGAGACAGAAACTATTTGGCAGATAACCTTTGAAATCCCTGCAGAAAAGGAAGAAAGCAGTGACAAATATTTCTCCTTGTAACATTAACTCTTCACAAAATGTATATAATCAAATTTTCCACAGTCATGTTCTCAATGCAGATGAGTCTTAAAATGTATAACCAGATAATTAAACCTTTCCCACATACAGACTCTTTCTGACGCCTCTACAGCAGACGATTTTTGAAAACATTGTGGCAAAAGTGGAAATTGCTCATGATGAGCAATTTCCCCTTTTGCCATTTTCAATCATATATATTTTTCCTATATCCGTCAGTATGTTTCTGCTGCAGATCTGTTGTATGTGGGAAAGGGTTAAACTCATGTCTGTATTAATTATCAATACATCTTTGCAAACTCTCAATTCAAACTTATTTTTTATAAGATGAGACATTCAATTTCAATCAATGTCATTCCCATTAACAAAATCTACAATAGTGATTAATGTGATATTTAGAAGGCGCATGTCTAGCATGTCTAACCTGGTATCGTGTGAAAGCTGAATAGTAGCATGCAATATTCGTATATATCATACCTGTTAAGGTGACATTTGATGATATCAGTTTAATTTCATTCACTTACTTGTTACTTTTTAAGGAGGTTTAATCTAAATTGTAAATCTATGACCTTATGTCAATTAAAAAGGGGTCCCTAATTACTTTCTCTTACAGTACCTACTTTTGGTTACCTTAGTTGTGCTGCAACAGACAATTTGTTGATAATATTGTGAGATTAGTGTGAAGAACCTCCTTATGATGCACTATTTCTCCCGTTTCAAAATGCGTCTTTGATATCAAAATATATTTTGTCTGACTTTGAATCTGTTATTGACGCCTCTGCAGCAGATGGCTTTTTGAAAACATAGTGACAAAAGAAGAAATTGCTCAAAACAAGTAATTTCTCCTTTTGCCACAATGTTTTCCACTTTTAGTCATCGATAGATTATCCATTCAATTATAGAGATTTTCTATTTTTTTGACAAAACTTATTCAGTCGTCTGCTGCAGAATTGTCATATGAGGGAAAGGGTAAATGTGGAAAAAAAGACTTAAAAGAAATTTAGCTTATACTTACTTAACCCTTTCCCTCATATAGAAGCTTTCTGACGCCTCTGCAGCAGACGGCTTTTAGAAAACATAGTGACAAAAGAAGAAATTGCACAAAACGTGCAATTTCTCCTTTTGCCACAATGTTTTCCGCTTTTTGTCATAGGTTATCCATTCAATTATGGAGATTTTCTATTTTTTGACAAAATATGTTCAAAGTCGTCTGCTGCAGAATTGTCGTATGAGGGAAAGGGTTAACCCGTATGAATGTATGCTTAGTAACTTAACCTTTTACCACATTGTGATGCCTCTGCAGCAGGCGACTTTGAAAACATAACTGTGACAAAAGATAAACTGCCAATTACGAAAAATGTCTTCTTTTACCTCAATGTTTTGAACTCCATTTGAAATAATTATTAGTCGCCGGGCAGAAGCCCGCGACTTCTATTTTTAATAGCTTTTCGGAAATCACATGGGAGGGCGGCTTATTATTAGAAAGAAACAAATCTAGATGATTTGAACATATTACAATTGTGGTTGTGTACGAACACTAATAAATGACACATCTAAAATGAAATAAATATTCCGATTTTTTAATGTTTGCAGTTTTTTTTATTTCACTCGCATTTAAGTTTTTTGTCTTATTTACGAAGACAAAAGTGGTCCCTTCAAGACGTGAACCAACACCCCCTAATGCAGACTCTTATGTGTCATCATTGAGGTCAATTTCGGATTCTCCTTTTAATAGCAATTTTAACTTACTAAATGTTGTTTTCATGTTCAAAGAGATGTCTTGATTTGTGTAGAATTCATTTAATAATGTTAATCCATGAATATCTAAAGTAGGAACTGTTTCTAAGCTAAATATAGACCCTATTCTGTTGTGTAGGTTCGTGACCTTTAACATCGATTTTCGCGCATGCGCATTTCGATATGAAAAAGCGAGTGATATTATTTTATTTTAGACAAGTACAAGACGAATGTTTGACGCAAAGCGTCAAAGAGAAGCCGCAATATTTCGTTGTACATGTAGAAATAAGAAAAAAAGAACATTTTTAAATCCACAAACAATAGAACAATTTAAACTGTAGACGGTAATGCTGATATATTTCTCCTTTTGAAGACTTTTGTTTTCTTCAAATTACCTCCCTTTAAAGCAATACCAGGATATTTACCTTGTGATTCGAATAAGATTGACAAACATTGAAATTATATGAATGAATACTATTATTTAAATAAGTAACAACAGCAAAATTAAATTTAAGCCAAGATAAATGTGTACACATTTCGTTAATTTTTTATAGATACCCTAATGTAGGTATGAATATAAAATTTATAAGTAAGTGTTTTCATTTCAACATTCTTACTGTTTGAATAGACTAAGGAAAGTCCAGAATACATAAATAAATCAATGCAGTCTTTTCCGGCGACTTTGATGCCTTGCATCAACTTTCTCTTGTGTGTTCATTTAAAGAGATTTTCAATGTTACTGTCTAGATGTTTTCCAAGTTGTCAGCTGTAGATTTGTTGTATGTGGGAATGATTTGCATATGCCTTCAGAGTGTTTCAGTATAAATGCAACAGCAGCTCTTGAGAAGGTGCAGTTGTAGCCCTGTTAGGTTTGGGGTATGAATCTTCATTCTGTGCTATGAAAAGTAAATACTCTTAAATGATGACCTTTTTACAGTGTCCCAAAATACATTGTGGATTAAATTCCACGTATGTCAGATTCTATAAGGTCTTCTGAGGTATCACATTCAACTGTGAATTTGGTTAATCTTAAAATCTCTCTTTAAAAAAAAAATCTGTTTACACAGACTGATATTAAAACCACAGGTCTCATTATAAAGTAACAGCTTGGTATCTTTAACCTTTTCCTCAGTCGGTAGCAACGCAGGCTGTCAATACAGGGGTTGCGAGGTCAATTCCCAGTCACTGTGACAAGCGTAATCCGTCTTTCACCAATGGGCTAACAGTCTATGTGGAAAAGCAGCCAGATGCTTGGAAAAAATGTTGTGTGGATTACTGGTGTGAGAATGCTAAGAAACACCCGAGTAGGTGAACTGGCTGCCGTGATATGATTGAAAAATTGTTGAAAATTACGTTAAGCCAAAATCAATCAATAAACTAGAGATTGCTTTTTTGAAAGCGCTTGTCTCCCCATTTGTGTGGTCGTAGGGGAGGAAAAGAAATGATGGAGTAAAAATCAATAGGGGTCATCTACAGGTTAGGACCAACCTGCACACCAAGTATGAAGTTCCAGGGCATAAGTGTTTTCGAGTTATTGAGTAAAAACGATTTTTCAGCTGAAGGTTACTGTGACCTTGACCTTTGACCTTGTGATCTCAAAATCAAACAAAATCAATAGGGGTCATCTACTTATTAGGACCAACCTGCACACTAAGTATGAGTAATTGAGTAAAAAAAATTGTTCAGGTGAATGTTACTGTGACCTAGACCTTTGACCTTGTGACCTCAAAATCAATAGGGGTCATCTACTAGTTAAAACCAACCTGCGAATCCAAGTATGAAGTTCCTCAACATAATCATTCTTTAGTTATTGAGTGGAAACCATTTTTCAGCTGAAGGTTACCATGACCTTGACCTTTGACATAGTGACCTCAAAATCAATAGGGGTCATCTACTGGTTAAGACCAACCTGTGAATCCAAGTATGAAGTTCCTCGACATAATCATTCTTTAGTTATTGAGCGGAAACCAATTTTCAGCTGAAGGTTACCATGACCTTGACCTTTGACCTAGTGACCTCAAAATCAATAGGGGTCATATGCTGGTGGTGACCAACCTGCACACCAAGTATTAACTTCCATGGCCAAAGCCATAAGCAAAAACAATTTTTCAGCTCATTAAATTTCAGCTCAAGGTCACTGTGACCTTGACTTTAGATGTACTGACCTCAAAATCAATAGGGGTCTTCTACTGGGCATGGCAAACCTGCATACCAATTAAGAAGTTCTTCGGCCTAAGCGTTCTTCAGTTATTGAGCGGAAACCATTTTTTACCTCACAAGGTCACCATGACCTCGACCTTTGACCTTCTGACATCAAAATCAATAGGGGTCATCTACTGGTCATGACCAACCTGCATACCAAGCATGAAGTTTCTATGACGAAGCATTCTTCAGTTATTGAGCGGAAACAAGTCTGATGGATGTGACCTTGACCTTTAACCTAGTGATCTCAAAATCAATGGAGGTCATTTGCTGGTAGTGACCAACCTGCACACCAAGTATGAAGTTCCTGGGCCCAAGCAAAAACAATTTTTCAGCTCATTGTCACTGTGACCTTGACTTTAGACATACGGACCTCAGGGGTCTTCTACTGACCATGACCAACCTGCATACCAAGTATGGAGTTCCTCGGCCCAAGCGTTTTTCAGTTAATGAGCGGAAACCACTTTTTACCTCACAAGGTCACCATGACCTTTGACCTTCTGACATCAAAATCAATAGGGGTCAGCTACTGGTCATGACCAACCTGCATACCAAGTATGAAGTTCCTATACCGAAGCATTCTTCAGTTATAGAGTGGAAACAAGTGTGACAGACAGAAGGACGGACGGGCAAAAACAATATGTCACCCCCATGTATGGGGGAGACATAATTAACCTTTTCCTCTGATTTAAACAGCATTTAATGCTTCTACAGCAAATAAATTTAAACATCCTTGAAGAAAAAGAAGAAATTGCTAAAACACTTGACTGAGGCGGACGGTCTACTATTACACCACTGAGGCACTGAGTTTCTGGTGATTTGGAGTCTCATTGCTTACATTTGGGTTCAGTGAAGATTTGTGTAGCGATGGTTTTATGCAAAACAGTTTTAACTACATGTTGAACAAGATGTAGTTATAATCGTTTTGCATGAAGCCCTCGATATGCACATTCTCAGCAGATGCTCACCGTCTGCTTTATTGCCATTGAGTCCTAAATGCTTCTTCTGACAGGTAAAATTGACGTGTAGCTCCATTAGTTTTATGCCAATTCACCTTTATGTTATCATGTTATGTAGACCCCCATTATCTATTTTATATTGACCGGATACAGACAACTGCTGATGATGGCATCATAGCTGAGCAGAAGGAACATATTACTGCATAAAACAGCTAGTTTCTCACCTTTTCAAAGCATGCAGCACTAGATATCATATCAGGTAACTCATACACCCTTTCCTACTTACAAAAAGTCTGCAGCAGATGAGTTGAATTCTTTTGGCAAATATACAGAAAACCTCAATAAATGAAAGTATAATTTTGTATTAAAGTTGGAAACATTTTGGCAAAAGTTGTCTTATGCACATGCAAGTGGTAAAGAGGGATACAATAAAGTTTTCCGACAAGTTCATCAACTTCCGCATCAGAATGATAAAAAAGGTAATGTTGAGGACAAAAATAAGGCAATGACACACACTAAAAGGCAATTAAAACTAATTAAAGAAACATACAAAATATGCATTATGCAAATGACTTATTTTATGTATGTAATAAATCTTAAAAATAATGCACTTAGTGTTGGGAATATTCAATCTTTTTTAAATCTTTAACCCTTTCCCTCAAATAGATGCTTTCTGATGCCTCTGCAGCAGACGGCTTTTTGAAAACATAGTGACAAAAGAAGAAATTGCTCAAAACAAGCAATTTCTCCTTTTGCCACAATGTTTTCGACTTTTAGTCATAGGTTATCCATTCAATTAGAGATTTTCTATTCTTCGACCAAATATGTTCAAAGTCATCTGCTGCAGATTTGTTGATGAGGGAAAGTATTAATTGTGTGTGGGTAAAGGTAATATTGGTTTGCATGATCGAGAAATTTCTCTTTTCTTATTCACAATCAAAATATATTATTATATTTTAATCCCTCCAGAAAATGTTCAATTTTGTATGAATTTATTAATGGCAGTCATTATGTATTTCTTATATTTCCTCTTATGTAATGAGTTACATGTCACCCAAGATGTTTGGATTTGTTTTGCATAATGAAAACCTGTACCTTCATGCATTTAATCCTCAAAAATTACAACAACTCACAACATGAAATGAGAACAAAGAGCAATCCTCTTTCTTCACACTATTTTAAACTATGACAAACATGAAATAAGGATTGTTAAATACAGGTGTAGATGGTTTAGTATAAAACCTTTATAACACCTGCATCTTGATAAAATGGTAAAATATTTAACTTGGGGTGCTCAAATCATTTTTTGCAAGATTTTCCCTTATTTTACACTTTCCCACATACAACAAAGCTGCAGACGACTTTGAAAACATACCCACAAAAAAAAAACTTCTTTAAATGAAAGTACATTATTGAACAGAGTTGAAAGCATGGTGACAAAAGGAGAAATTGCTTCTTTTGAGACGCCTTTCTGACGCCTCTGCAGCAGACGGCTTTTTGAAAACATAATGACAAAAAAAGAAATTGCTTAAAACGAGCAATTTCTCCTTTTGCCACAATGTTTTTCACTTTTAGTCATAGGTTATCCATTCAATTATAGAGATTTTCTATTTTTTGACAAAATATGTTGAAAGTCGTCTGCTGCAGAATTGTCGTATGACGGAAAGGGTTAATTAACACTGGTGAAATGCAAGATACTGAAAAAACATCAATTAACAATCAAAGTACTTACAGCTCACTATGTGTTCACCATTTTACACAGATTTATTCGAGAATACTGTCACTTCTGAAAATATAAAATCCAAAATAACAATTAATTATTTTCTGCTATTCACTTGAATCTTTCTCCAAAATGGGTGCAATTATTGACACATTGTAAGTTTTTCTTTAATATAAACACTTTCAATTAAATCAATTAGAAGAGTTATTTAATTTGCACCCAGTAGCATCCAAATTCTTTTCCACAATGATAAACGAGAAATTATTTTCACATTCAACACTTTTAAAACACTTCTCTATTATGTTTTCTGCATCTACCAACATCTGAATAGTTTGTCGGTAATGAGACAACTTCCTTGCTGTGACTAATCAAGACATTTTAATTAGGATCTTAGCTTACAGGGCATCACCCTCGACCCTTTTCAAACATAAAACAGGGAGACGACCTTGAAAACATCTCTGCAAAAATTATTGAATAAAGATGGAAAAATTGTGGCAAAAGGAAGAATGGTTTGTCATGAGCATTCGTTCACAGCAGATGTATAAAAATGAGTCTGTAAAGTCTGGAAAGATTGAATTTAAACTGAAAGGTCTTCATTGCCAAAAAATGTTTCTATTAAACTTCTAATATTTGAACATTAAACACAAACATAAATTTACATTTATTTAATCTTTGTGAACATTTAAGCAATAACCCTTTCCCACGTACAACAAATCTGCAGCAGATGACTTTGAAAAGATCTAGAAACAATTAAAGAAAATCACTATTTTGGAAAGTTTATTCATTGAAATTATTAAAAACACTGCATGTGTGCTTTGAATAATGGAGAAATTGTTCGTAATGAGCAACTTCTCCTTTTGCCAAAATGTTTTCGAAATTAGTCTGCTACTCAGGCATCAAAAGGTGTCTACATGTAGGAAAGGGTTATAAGTTGTTACCATCATAAATTTTCAAGACAAAACTGCAAATATGCAAACTTAGTTTTGTTTTTAAAAGGGTTATGTATTCGAGAATACGTTGATATAGCTGCATGTTACTTTCTATCTACAGTTTTTACAAACCAGCAGAAACCCAATATGCCCAGTTTCATGCAGTATACACCTTTTTCATTACCTCCTTGTATCATTGTGTATAACAATCGGCAAAAGAATATACAATCAGCCAAACAATATACAACAAGAGAAAGTTGATGCAAGGCATCAATGTCGCCGGAAAAGACTGCATTGATTTATATATGTATTCTTGACTTTCCTTAGTCTATTCAAACATTAGGAACGCAGTTATGAAAACATTTGCTTATAAATTTTATATACATACCTATACATTAGGGTATCTATAAAAAATTAACGAAATGTGTACACATTTATCTGGCTTAAATTTAATTTTGCTGTTGTTACTTATTTAAATAATAGTATTCAATCATATAATTTCAATGTTTGTCAATCTTATTCGAATCACAAGGTAAATATCCTGGTATTGCTTTAAAGGGAGGTAATTTGAAGAAAACAAAAGTCTTCAAAAGGAGAAATATATCAGCATTACCGTCTACAGTTTAAATTGTTCTATTGTTTGTGGATTTAAAAATGTTCTTTTTTTCTTATTTCTACATGTACATCGAAATATTGCGGCTTCTCTTTGACGCTTTGCGTCAAACATTCGTCTTGTACTTGTCTTAAATAAAATAATATCACTCGCTTTTTCATATCGAAATGCGCATGCGCGAAAATCGATGTTAAAGGCCACGAAACTACACAACAGAATAGGGTCTATATTTAGCTTAGAAACAGTTCCTACTTTAGATATTCATGGATTAACATTATTAAATGAATTCTACACAAATCAAGACATCTCTTTGAACATGAAAACAACATTTAGTAAGTTAAAATTGCTATTAAAAGGAGAATCCGAAATTGACCTCAATGATGACACATAAGAGTCTGCATTAGGGGGTGTTGGTTCACGTCTTGAAGGGACCACTTTTGTCTTCGTAAATAAGACAAAAAACTTAAATGCGAGTGAAATAAAAAAAAATGCAAACATTAAAAAATCGGAATATTTATTTCATTTTAGATGTGTCATTTATTAGTGTTCGTAAACAACCACAATTGTAATATGTTCAAATCATCTAGATTTGTTTCTTTCTAATAATAAGCCGCCCTCCCATGTGATTTCCGAAAAGCTATTAAAAATAGAAGTCGCGGGCTTCTGCCCGGCGACTAATAACCAAGGTCAACTTCCCGCACAGCAAACTGATTTTTGACTTCGTTTTAAGAGCATCACAGCTAAAAATCATACAATTATTGGGAAACACTCCCGAGCTGATAAGTTTACATGGCGCCACTTAAGATTTCCAAGCAAACTATTATGCACTCACACATAAATGAGAAGTAATGTAAGTTGAGCTGAAAGTGTGATTGAACAAAAGTACATTGATAGTTTTATTTTTTAAACATTATTCACATTTTTTACCACAGAAATGAACATTTCTACCCTGGGTGGATGTATATCGGGTTTAGTGTTCGAGAATGTTACTCATACAAGCTTTACTGTATCCAATGGATGGGAAATAAAAACTAACATTTACTGAACCAGCCATTATCATTATTTAATAGGGGCTTTTAGGTGTTTTTTCCACCAGTAATTGGTGTAATTGAACACAGACAGATTGGCCTACCCAACTGTTGTTTGCCGTTCCTTTTATTAATCTTTCTAATTCAAACGGCTTTTGAATTAGTCAGCAGACAACCCATCTTTCAAGAAATTACTCTTGAGTAATTTCTTCTTTTTCTGCAATGTTTATTTCCAACTCCTTACTATACTGACTGAACTTGAAACATGTATCATGTTGCACGCTAACATTTACGTAAATATATAATATTATCTCTAGGCAATACCAAAACATAGATGCAATAAAACAGCTTTTAATATACCCAATATGACAATTACATTTATTTAGATATTACTATTACAGTTGTAACTTCCAATGTGAAGTTCAGTGTTGCAGGACTACCATCATCTTTAAAAAGGACTATGAATACTCAGATCAAATCGAAAGTGGAAAGCAGTGGTGCAGAGGAAGATTGTAGGCCTCTCGTACAAAAGGTACTGGGTTCAAATCCCTTGATGAGTGGGTTCTGCCCTTGGGATTTTTCTACACAAACACCCGCGAGTACCGGTTAAATCTCCAGGAAGCAGACATCAAGTATGATTAATATAAGCTTAAAGCTTGTTTCGTAATTCATGTTAAATAAATAAGTTTAAACTAAAGTGGATGTATTGCATTCAATTTTAGGTGTTTTTTTACGCTCACAAACCATACACATTCTCCAGTTAAATTTGATTTTGTAATTGGTTTCACTCACGTAAAACCCATTACAGAAGGAATGATTGAAAACCAGAACCACAGATGCCTGACTGCAATCTGTAAAATAAGCATCAATCAATTAAATCATCCTTTTTATTAATCCTCAACTTATTATTTTTGTAGCATCTGCAGAACTGTTTAATCCCTTACTACATACAACACAATTTGCAGCAGGCAACTCTGATTAAACATACCAGCTCAAACATGAACAATCTCTCTAAAGGGAAGTGTCACTGAAGATGATAAATACCCCCTAAACAGCCCCTTGACCTTCACCATAACTTAATAAGTAAAAGGGCCATAACTCTGTAAAATAACATGCAATTGTAACCCCTTTAAGATATGCACATCTCCTCTTGGTATAGAAGCTTCATGTAAATATTTTATTGAATTCCACCCAGTGGTTTGTAAGAAATAGGCCGGACAAAATATGGCTTCCGACCGACCGACAGACAGCCCGACACAGTGACTCCTCATAATATACCCCCTCTTCTTCGAAGGAGGTATAATTATTGAATAGGGTTGAAAACATTGTGGCATTTTAAGAAATTGCTCATCATAAGCAATTTTCCATTTTCTTATTTAATTATTCTGCTTTAAGTATAAGAGATTTTCCATCGATTTTTTTAAAAGTTAATTGTCTGCTGCAGCTGATTAAGATATTTGAACCATTATCTCAGATACATCATTAAATGATGCTTTGCTCTCAAATGACATCGGCCTCTCATCCTCAGGATTTTGGGGAGAGCATTAAATGATTGTGTGGCGTTTTACATCGCTTTCAACCCTTTTTCAGTTATATCATATGATTTTATGGGCAAGTTATCAGTACTACTGGTCCATGTATCTTGACACCAGCCAGTCAGTCCTAAGGCTACATAACCGCCAAGGAGGTCAGTCATTACTACCATTTTTTTAAATTCTTGGACAGCATTTAAAAAGACGTACTTGTGTCAAGATAAACTAACTTCTATCTAGTACTTGTAGTTCACCAAGGGTATATATGCTGCGACAGGACTGAAGTACTGGGAAAACAGCTTTCATTAATCGATTACTTCACACAGACGACATTTAACACCTGCCATTGAACATGACTTTTGAAAATATTGCAATAAAAGGTAAAATTACTCAAAATGAGCAATTTTATTTATTGAAATATTTTCAAAGCTTTATCAATATTAATTTTTCAGTTTCTAGATTGTTGAAATTGTTCCTGTGATGATTCTAAATCAGACAACCTTTTAAACTTCATGTGAAGTAAATGGGTTAAACATTCAATTTGGAAGAGTAAATATTGTATCTATGTTACAGTGGGTTCAAGTTGAGTTACCTGACTGAAACTGGAGATTTGACAATCAACACCCTCCCTTACATCAGTCAGGTCCTGGGTTCTATTTCAAATAAAGCGTACAGGTATTCTCTAAATGGAGAACAAATTGAAAACAAATATTGTATGACAGTCCATTGGAAAAATCATGGGAGCCCTTTCACAATAATGGTTCAGACTTTTGAACATTTTACGGGCAACAAAATGTTCAAAACTAAGAAATTGCTAAAACTAATCAAATTCTCCTTTTTTCAGAAAGCAAGTTTTTTATACTGTATCAAAATTATAGTTTCACTTGATTCAATTTATTATTTTTGTGTTTTATTGGGGTTTTATCAACATCATTTCAGTTATATCACGGCGACAGTTAAGTTTACATGAACCCTGGGTGAAAAAAAACTACCTAGGCTAGAAAATATACCTTGCCTTAAAGCCTGCACTCCACCATGACCATCGTGCAGTGACTGTGGGTCAAACCTGGGACGGGTGGTTTCAAATACCCGACCACTGAGGATTCCGAATAAAAGTATGAATTTCAATAAGAGTACATAAACAGAAATGAAGTAAATGGTTGATTATAGCCTCAGTTAATGAAAAGAACTAATTCAACAGGTGATACATTCTTTTTTGTCTCACCTGCATCAAAGTTTTTACATGACAAACCCAGCCAGGGAGGCTCATCAGTGACTGTCAAACTTTTTTAGGTATGATATAAGAAACAACTGTTCCATTGATAACTCATATAACAGTTCTAAATATATTAGACATTTGCTATTTAAAGAATTTAGACTCATTTGATTGGACATGTGATCATGATCTTTGCAATACAAAGTGTCATGAAATCCGACACATTTTATAGAAATGGAGAGATGGCAGAAAAACACATAGTAACCTGTTAGCTGACTCCATCTATTAGACTTCTTTTTTTTTCTTTCTAACGCCGTTTTTTAACAATTTCTCGGTTATATCACGGCGGCCAGTTCACCTACTCATGCATTTCCTGGTTCTCTCACACCAGTACTCCACACAACAATCTTCCCAAGCAACTGGCTGCTTTTCCACATAGACTTCGCTCATTGGTGGAAGACGAATGACGCATGTCGCATTGACTTTTGTCAATCGTCGGAAAGAAAGTTGGCCGAGCCGGGATTCAAACTCACAACCCCTGAATTGACAGCCTGCGTCGCTACCGGGGCTCGGCCCATCTATTAGAAATCATGGCACTATAAATGATCAAGCACAAGAGCATTTTTTATTTTTTTAATCTTTTCCCATATAAATACGCATTGATTTCAAAGACTTCTGCTGCATTTTTTTGAATTTGGGAAAGGGTTAAATGATGTCAAAGCAGAGAGTGGTATTAACCCTTTCCCACATACAACAAATATCTGCAGCAGATGATTTTGAAACCAGTGACAAAAACCTGAAAAATCTCCATAAAAGATAGCTTAATTGTTAAATAAAGTTGAAAACATTGTAGCCAAAGGAGAAATTGCTCATGATGAGCAATTTCAACTTTGGCCACAATATTTTCAAAAGTTGTCTGCTACTATTAAGTCAAAATGTGTCTGCAGGTAGGAAAGGGTTAAAAAACAGACCCTTTAAAGATAGAGCCGTGATTTATCATTCCTCTGTCAAGGGAGATATACAAACACATGGGGTACGAAAAAACGTAACCTTTCACCCTGGAACAGCGTTGGGGTTCAACAATATAACACAGGGCAACACATTTATTGGAAGCCTTATCAGGGTTTTATTGTGATTTTATACTGTAATATCTGTCTGTCTGTGTGAAAAAAATAAACATTTGCATACTCAAACTATATATTAGGCCCTTTAGATAATCACCATGCCATACATATTTATACGGAAATATTTACCCATTACAAATTTTAATCTTCCGATTTGAAAACTACATTGGAACGAAAAAAGGTAAAGTCAAGAGTATGAATTATAAGATGCATTGGAATATATAGGGATATTTAACTCACATCAGTTTCAATAAGGAGTCATCACTTCTTATTTATATTAATGTCATTAAAATTATATGAAACCTCTGTTATTCATGAAACAAGGTGGAAGGGCTAATCACATGAGATTTATTTATAAACATATTTAGGCTACAACCTGACAGCATGACATGCAACATTCAGGCATAATGTATATAGCTAAACCCATTCCCTGTTGACACTTCTGCAGCAGACAATTACATTGTCCCAGAAGGAGAAAATATTTATTAAACCCTTTGCAACCTATAGACTTATTTTTTAAACATCCTCAGCCGACGAATTTTAAAATTACATGTATTGTGGCATAATGAGTTAATTCTCCTCAATATTTTCTACATTATTGAATAATTATTCTTTCATTTATAAAACCTAGCTGTCTTTCAAGACCACCAATTGGTGGAAAACAATCTGGTCTTTGATCACAGATGGTCTTTAATTTCAGGGACATTTATGCAGAACTTGAGTTATTTGGAAATTAAAAGTGTGGTTGCTAAAGACAGTGAATTGCTATTCAAAGGTGGTCTTTAGCCCATGTTTGACTGTATACACCTATACACATACACTATCAGGTCATCAGTTAACACTTATTGCCATCCAGGAATTCATATAAAAAACAAACTATTTCCAATCTCTGCACACCTCTGCAGGTAGCACTCTGTCGATTAAGAGTTCATTTCCCCCTTTATCAACCGTTAATCTCATCACCTTTCCTACACTTTTTACACGAAATGAATAATGGATGGGGGTCTACATTGACTTGATGGGGAAAGCACATGTAAGTAGTCGCTGTGGCATGATAAAGCTGTAGTTCTACAGCGATTAACCCTTTCCCACATGCAGACGCTTAATTTCTGAAACCTCTCCAGCAGACGGCTTTTGAAAACATTGTGACAAAAGGAGAAATTGCTCATGATGAAATTATAAAATTGCTTGTTTTTATGCAATTTATCCATTTGCCTTGATGTTTTCAAAAATCATCTGCTGTAAAGCTGTCAGAAAGCTTCTGAAAATCATCTGCTGTAAAGCTGTCAGAAAGCTTCTATGTGGGAAATGGTTACTACAAGTTGTACAAAACTTGGCCTACAAATCATCATAAATTTAGCAAGTTTACATAATCTGGCTTTTTATACTCAAGACCTGCAACAGCCGCAAGGAAAGTTTCAATGTAATAAATCGTAAAAGATTTAAAGAAAATGTTCAAATTTAAAGAAACATTTCTTTTTTCTTTACAAAAATAGCATTTTCAGAATTAGTTTCCGCAATTTTTCTTTAAATATTTAGAATGCTAGACTGAGCTATTTGGGTTCTGTGGTGATTTATATAAATACATCATTTTCAGTTTATGCACCATGGAATCATTCTAAGCGGAGCTATTATAAGGTTACAAGAATCGTTACTTCAGGAAATAAAATTGTTGCAGCGAGTGACTGGTATTTGAATATTATACAATTATGGACTTTTCAGCTGTTATACATGATGTGATAATGCACCAAAAAAATTGTTTTTTTTCGATAGCCGAGGTCAATAAATATTTTTTGGTACATATCAACATCATGTATAACAGCTGAAAAGTCCATAACTGTTTTATTATATAACCCTCAATTTATCAGCTTGCTTCGTAGCTTTCTTTGTGTTAAGTGCATCTTTAACTTCCATTATACTAAGCATTTCTTCCTCCGAAAGGTTCGCAAAGCGCGTTGGTGGCAGTTCATTTTCCATATTGACAGTTACACAGGAAAACATCAATGGAAGTCAAACGCTTGATTCCATTTAATCATGATCATCCGAACGAGCTTTGGAAGTTTCCGTGGTCATTCGGAACGCGCCTCGGCAAATTCCGTAGCGTACGGATAAAGGCGAAGGATATTAATAGGCGACTCGTGGGAATTTTCCGATCTGCCCCTGTTACTATTTATAAAACTGGTGAATATCGCTAGATATTTTTTCTAAAAAAATTACTTTTTAGCCAATGAAAAGGCGTCTATTTATAGGTTATATAATAAATGCTGCTATCATCCCTACCTGATAAAATCAAAGTATATAATCCTTTCCCACATACAACAAATCTACAGCAGACGACTTTGAAAATATCTAGGCATAACTATGGAAAATCTCTATAAATAAAGGTATATAAATACTAAAAAAGTTTTTTAGAGCAATTTCTCCTTTTGTCACAATGTTTTCACAAGTCGTCTGCTGAGGCTGCGTCAAAATGCGTATACAGGTGGGACAGGATTATAGTATATCACAATCTATTTAAACCAAAATTCCCACATACAATAAATCTGCAGCAAAATACAAAAAACATCTTGGCCAAAATAAGAAAAATCTCTGTAAAATCGATGTTTACAAATGTCTTCTGCTTGAATTCATCAATATGTGTCTTCAGGTGGGAAAGGATTAAAAGAATTAATTGAGATTATCTTTTTTTGTACTATCAATTAATTCATATTCTACCTTTTTGCAGGTTAAAAAAATGTCCATAAAATGTTCTGGATGTCTTTTGTAATAGATAAGGGCCATAAAACACCATAATGTAATGATAATATTGCTTTAGTCTTTACAAGATAACAATAACCCATAACTGTCATGTCTCCTATCAAAAATGTATGTATTTTGTCCTCCCCCAGGAAATTATTGCTATACTTCGTGATAATGTAAATTGTAATTCAGTCTGAAACACCAGTAACTATAATATATGACAAGAGCTCTAAATAAGGGGCTAAAAATGTATCAGATGTTTTGCTGGAACAGGATATTATTGATTTTTCTTTTAATTGTTTGGTGTTTTATGCCACTTTTAACAATTTTTAAGTTATAACATGAGGTTTCCTGGGTAAATTACTAGTACTACTGGTCCATTTATCCTGACACCAGCCAGTCATGCTTACCTGGCAACCCCGAGCTCCATGGAGGGCAGTCATTTCTACCATTTTAAAAGTCTTTGGTTACAACATTACAACATAATGACCGTGCCAGGGATTGAACCCATGACCTCCCACACCAGCGACCGACGCTCTACCGCTTCACCACTGAGACACAATTCTTTTGAGTACATGTCACAACAGTGGGTTTTAGTTTGGTAAGAAGGGAGATACTTGGGTCAAAGACCGGTTTACTCCTCCTTAACCCTTTCTCACATACAGACGTTTTTTGACACCTCTGCAGGAGAAGACATTTGAAAACATTGTTGCAAAAGGAGAAAATGCTCAACCAATCAATTTCTCCATTTGCCACAAATTGTTTTTGACTCTATTCAATAGTTTTACATTCCTTGATAGAGATTTTCCATATTTTTGTCCAGACATTTTCTTCTGCAAATTTGTTGTATCTTAAAATCCTATACATGGATTTATCTAAACGAATATAATACATTTTGTTGTTGGTTCCATGATTTATTTAATATGAAGAAAGGAAAGGAAAGGTCACCAGGAAATATTGTCACATTTAGAAGTAAAACTTGGGGAAAAGGGATGGTCATTTGCATGCAGAACTGGTAATTTGTGAACAAACAAGCTTGTAATCTGCCAACTCACAAATTACCATATAAATATATATCTTAACGGTAACATTCAGCCATAATTTCTACATTGGAGTCATCAGGAGTAAAAAGGGCAACTGCAGCTATATATCATTTACATTTTTTTAGCTCACCTATGCACGAAGTGCAAGGTGAGCTTTTGTGATCACTGAATGTCCGGCGTCCGTCGTCGTCTGTTAACAATTTCCTACAAATGACTTCTCCTACTAAACCAATAGACCGATTTCAAAATAACTTCACAGGAATGGTCCTTAGGTGGTCCCCTTTCAAAGTTGTTCAAAGAATTTAATTCCAAGTAGAACTTTTGTTGCTGCAGCATCAGAAAAGGGGAAAACTGCCAAATCTTAAAAAATCTTCTTGTTCATAAGTGTTGGCCCGATTTAAAAATTATTTTGCACACATGTTCCTTGGGGCACCCCCTACCAAGCTTGTTCAAATATTTCCGATCCGTTGAAAAACATGGCCGCAAGGGGGTGGGGCTTGTTTTCATTATATGTGCATTGTTAAAACTTTAAAAATCTTCTTGTCCAAAAGTACTGGCCAGATTTCAAAATAACTTCACAGAAATGGTCCTAAGGTGGTCCCCTTTCAATGTTGTTCAAAGAATTAATTCCAAGTAGAACTCTGGTTGCTGCGGCATTAGAAAAGGGGGAAATTGCCAAATCTTAAAAAAACTTCTTGTCCAAAAGTGATGGCCCGATTTAAAAATTATTTTGCACAAAATTTATGTTCCTAAGGGCACCCTCTATGAAGATTGTTTAATTATTTCCGATCCGTTGAAAAACATGGCCGCAACGGGGCGGGGCTTGTTTTCCTTATATGTACATTGCTAAAACTTTAAAAATCTTCTTGTCCAAAAGTACTAGCCAGATTTCAAAATTACTTCACAGGATGGTCCTTAGGTGGTCCCCTTTCAAAATTGTTCAAAGAATTTAATTTCAAGTAGAACTTTGGTTGCTGCGGCATCAGAAAAGGGGTGAATTCATGTTATTTCAACACTTTACATCTATTACAGTTAAGAGAAATACTATACCTTAAAATCTACATGCTTCATATTATGAATCTTATAGATCAGGTGAGCGATCCAGGGCCATCATGGCCCTCTTGTTTACTCATACTACAGACTAATTCCAACTTTCCAGGCAATGGTTTTTAAACATTGAAGGAAAAGAAGAATTTGCTTATCATAATTCCTTGTTTTGGCACAAATTAGGCTTTCCTGTCTAACCCTTTGCCACAACTGATAAATTGCAGCAGACTACTTTGAAGACATTTTTTTTTGTTTTAAATTGATTGATTGATTGATTGGGGTTTAACGCCGTTTTTAACAATTTCTCAGTTATATCACGGCGGACAGTTCACCTACTCATGCATTTCCTGGTTTTCTCACACCAGTACTCCACACAACTATCTTCCCAAGCAACTGGCTGCTTTTCCACATAGACTTAGCCCATTGGTGGAAGAGGAATGACGCATGTCGCATTGATTTTTGTCAATCCTCGGAAAGAAAGTTGGCCGAGCCGGGATTCAAACTCACAACCCCTGGATTGACAGCCCGCGTCGCTACCGCCTGAGCTACCGGGGCTCGGCTTTTGTTTTAAATGAAAGCATATTATGGAATAGACTTGAAATCATTATGATCAATTTCTCCTTTAAGTGAGTATTCCCAATGATTTCAAAAGCCGTCTGCTTCACAGGTGTCCTAATGCATCTGCATCTGGGAAAGAGTCATCCCTTTCTCACATACAGCAAATCGAGGGCTTGGCTTGAAACGATTGTAACTAAAATTGATATTTTTTTAACAAGGTTAATCACCTCGCCATAAAGTCTTTTATAAGCGTTAAATCATTTTTTTGGGTAAACAATGGAAATTTAGGTGTCATTGCTCGTTCTGAGCAATGGCACCAAAATTTGCATTGTTTACACAGGGATCAAAACTGCCCCTAAACCAGGGATCTCAAAATAGGTTTTTAGTTACAACCGTTTCATGCCAAGCCCTCGAAATCTAAGTGATGACTTTGACAAAATTGTATAAAAGAAAATATTATTGAAGAGAAATTTCTCCTTTCGCCACAATGATTTCAAAGGCATCTGTTTCATATATATAGCCATCAGACTGTCTGACAGATGGACAAAGGAAGGATAATATTTATGAAAAAGAATTTCAATTAATCATGCATTGTTTTACAGTATCGCAAGGGTCTAACAATATCATGGGAAGCAAAAGCAAAAAGGATACACATATCTAATCTTTGATGCATATATTCCAAGGGTTTTAATATATTCTTGTTTTATATCCAATTTATGCATAAACTGGCATAAATTGTTATCTTATCATATTTTTTGTTCATTAAACACCAAATCCTTTTCCCCCCAGACGTGTTCTGCCGTAAACTATGTTATATTGGACCTTTTTTCCTTCTGCAATCTGCAATTAATTTTGCCAATCTTTTGTATATGAAATGGGTGTATTTTTCAGGATAAAGTACAATGTAATTCTATTGCTATTTTGAATTGTGTTTCATGTTTCTTTGTACAATATATAGATGAAGACCTTACCCAGGATAACTTACAAGCCCAATATGGCACTTCAATCACAAAGTTATTCCTACTCTGCATGCCAAAGTTCCTTGGAACCCTTAGTCAGTCAACTTGCATTTTTGAAGACTCAAGTCCAAGAGCTCTATAATTATAAGGTGAGACTATTTCAAATTCCAGAACCCTAATTTGACACTCAAACCCAATCCTATGTAGTGGGTACTCAAAAGAATTCTTTTGAGTGCCCACAACATAGGGTTTGGTCGAGTCATAGGAGAAATAAAGGTGGAAGAATACCAGTTTACTCCTCCTTATCCTCTAACAGCTAGCTAGGGATCAAACTTTGACCTTCTTCAGTCAAACTGGACTCACAGATTACATATGTTTTAGTTAAAAAACTTATATGGACATATTCAGACATTATTTTTTTTCAATTTAAAAAACTAAATATCAGTTATTCTGTAAAAGGTATACCTTAACAATATTTGGTAATGTTTCAAAAGTAAAATTATTGAAAAGATTTGAAAACACGGCAGAAGGAGATAAATGCTTATTTTGAGCAAATTCTTCTTTTGCCACCATGTTTTCAATGGCATCTGCTGCAGATGCATCACAATAGGTTTACGTGTCAAGATTTTTTACTTTTAATCCTTTCCCACATACAACAATTCTGCAGCAGCAGATGACTTTGAAAACTTATAGGCAAAAGAAATGCCACAATGTTTCAAATGTTGTCAGCTGCAGAGGCATAAGCAAGTGGGAAAGGAGTTACCGTAAATATCAATTTTCAATTTCACAGGTGAAGTCATGAAAGTGATCCAACATGAGGCTGTAATGTGCAATAACTTTTGCAACTTAATCAAGTTGATTTCCTCACCCTCTACAGTTTCATATTGCAAGTATATATAATCCCGGTGCGATACATTTTGATACCCTTTTTATTCACTCACAGGATGTCTGTTTCCTGAACTGGTCACAACATGGGAAAATAGAACAAAGTGCCTATCTGTCCAGAAACACACATTTTAAACACAATTGGCGGCAGATAATATGTCTGATTGCTTGTTTGGTATTTTCACTGCTTTCAACATTTTTTCAAATATATCATATGTCCTGGGTAAGTTACTGGTCCATTTTTATCCTGACACCAGCTTGTTGGTAGTTAATGCTAATCCCCCAATCCTAAGCACCAAGGAGTTTCACCCCGGAAAGCCATTTACTACCATTTTAAGTCTTTGGTATGACCCAGCCAGGGTTCAAGCAAAAAGACATACGCTATGTACCGCTACACCACCAAGGCCCTCGAAATTTGTATGCATATTGGTTACAGAATAAAGATAGGCTTTTAGGTGTGACTTGGCTCAATTATCAAATTCAAAGGCGATGCAGGTGAATTTAATGCACCTTACCCTTCCCTTAATCCTTTCCGTCATACATACGCTTTCTGACACCTCTGCATCAGACGACTTTTGAAAACATTGTGGCAAAGGCAGAAATTGCTCATGTTGAGCTATTTCTCCTTTTGCCACCATTTTTTCATCATTACTTAATAATTAAACCCTTGTTTATGGAGATTTTTAACGTTTTCTCAAAAAGAAAATTGAAAGTGATCTGCTGCAGATTTGTTGTATGTGAGAAAGAGTAAATCTTTAGAAAAGAAGATTCTACTTGTGATGATATTTCCTACTGAATCATTTAAGTATGCCAAGAATTTATATTCTTTCTTAACCCTTTCCCTCATATCGATGCTTTCTGACGCCCTCTGCAGCAGACAGCTTTTTGAAAACAGGGCGGCAAAAGAAGAAATTGCTCAAAGCAAGCAATTACTCCTTTTGTCACATGTTTTTTTTAACTCTATTAAATTATTGTACTTTCATTTACTCCGGGTATATTTTCAAAGTCGTCTGCTGGAAAGCATTTAAATGTGCTTGAATTGATTTGAGTCCAGAATATCATAAATATGTTTTAATAAGTGAATGGAGTATTGCAATCAATACAAAAGTCCCCTACCGACAAAAAATTATAAGTTTAATTAACCCTTTCCCACATATATACAACAAATCTGCAGCAGACGACAAAATTGTGTGTAGTAATATCAAAATCCAGGCAAGTATGTGAAACACAGCCTTGAAAAATCAGAAAAGCCAGAGAATTTTTAAGCCCAAATTGTGACCTTGACCTTGGAAGTAGGAGGCTGGGTGATGTGCATGAGATATCATCTTGTTATGGACAATAATTGTGTGTGTGAAGTAATATCAAAATCCATTCCAGCATGTAGAAGATACAGCCCAGACAAGAAATTGTGGATGAACATTATTTGAGCCCAAACTGTGACCTTGACCTTGGGAGTAAATTTCGGACGGACAGACAGACGGACAAACTGTGACATTGACCTTGGGAGTAGGTGACTGGGTGATGTGCATGATGCATCATCTTGTTATGGAAAGTAATTGTGTAAAGTAATATCAAAATCCATTCAAGCATGTGGAAGATAAAGCCTGTACAAGGAATTTCTGAAAGACTGACGGAGGATGCGAGCAAACCTATAGTCCTTGAACGGTCTCCTAACGGTAGGGGACTTAAAAGCATGTGCCAAATCCAGCAAAAAGGTTTCAAAATAATTTGTGTCATAAAACTTAATAACACACAAAACATTTCAAAATAGCTGGTATGGTGTATTCTTTATTTAAGTCCCCTGTTGCGGATTCCTCAACATGAGTCTGCTAGTGGAGAGGCTCAATTGTTTACCATTCATGATTATCTAACAGTTCAAGCTCTATTTCAGTTTAATCATGGAGACATACATTTATCCATATGACCTCTATGCGTGACTTTAACCAGTATTACACTTAATGGGCCTTACCCAAGGGTACTGCAACAATTGGGCTGTAGCAGTGATTAAACAGGTAAAGAATAAAATGACAGTGAAACTGAACTCTATAAAAAATGATGACTTGACAAAAAATAATATTGTGCAGAATTTCATACAATATTGTCATTGATATTATCTGTTTGTAAGATGACAATTCTTCCATCATAAACGTCAAAATTATCTTTCAAACTCTTTTAAACTGTATAAGCTTTAACGAAATGACAGTGTAATCCCTCTATTTTCCATGCATTTAAATTAGTATAACCTTAAAAAATAATCAATTCACAGTAATTCCCTACTGTTTTGTCTTCAAATATTTTTGATGAAACTGAATTTTTGACATTTTTTAATGTCAGCTCTTATTTTAGCCCGGGGTTAACTGATAATGAAGTTAATTTTAAACTTTATTGTCCATTGTTTGAAAAATTTAGTTTTGAACTCTTTACCACAGCATCCGTGTCAGTGATAGATAAATATTTGACATGTTCTTATATAAGTAACAAAAACATCATGACAAGAGACAGAATCCTCTACTTGAAAGTGTCATTTGCAGCATACAGATTGTGTATATTATGTATATGTGTCATAAAAAGTTCTTACAAAGGATCTCAAATATGAAAATTATATTTGGGTGTCTATTTTGAAATTCTACAAAAGTGCCTAATATACCACTTAACCCTTTCCCTCATATAGACGCTTTCTGACGCCTTTGCAGCAGACGGCTTTTTGCAAACGTAGTAACAAAAGAAGAAATTGCACAAAACATGCAATTTCTCCTTTTGTCACAATGTTTTCCACTTTTAGTCATAGGTTATCCATTCAATTATAGAGATTTTCCGTTACTTGACAAAATATGTTCAGAGTTGTCTGCTGCAGAATTGTCGGGTTAAACACATGAAGGGTAACAGTTGTACAGAGCCTTATTAGCTTGCATACAAAACTTTAAATCCAAATCCTAGGCTATGCAGTGTCAAACCTTTTAATATCACAGCTTTACCAATTCATGTCAGGTTATTTACAATTTAAAACCCCATTTCGTCTTACAAATTCAATATTTCAAAGGTCTATTCAGACTTCATTAGTCTGTGATTCATCCAGACATGTCCTGGCAGCAGGCAATTCAGCTTAACCCTTTCCCACATACAGACGCCTCTCTAGTAGACAACTTTTGAAAACATAATGAGCAATTTCTACATTCGCCACAATGTTTTAAACTCTATTTTTTATATTTCATACTTTCATTTACACAGATTTTCTATAGTT
This sequence comes from Serripes groenlandicus, assembly GCA_031761405.1. Lineage (NCBI taxonomy): Eukaryota > Metazoa > Mollusca > Bivalvia > Cardiida > Cardiidae > Serripes > Serripes groenlandicus. The sequence continues at coordinate 33,158 of JASEVX010000535.1, forward strand.
TTGCAAATGTATTTTCAAAGTCATCTGCTGCCAACGACCTTGGAAACATGGTGACAAAAACCTGAAAAATCTCCATAAAGGATAGCTTAATTGATAAATAAAGTTGAAAACATTGTAGCTAAAGGTGAAATTGCTGATCATGAGCAATTTCACCTTTGGCCACAATATTTTCAAAAGTCGTCGGCTGCTATTGCGTCAAAATGCGTCTGCAGGTTGGAAAGGGTTAACACCCAATAGTACAGAATTTAATTCAATTATACCTTCTCCCTGATACAAGCAACTTTTGACACCTTTCACCACAGCAGACATATTTAACCCTACAAATCTGTAGCAGATGTACATCTTTGAAAACATATTAGAAACAATATGAGAGTGCAATCAATGAATATTGTTGAAAACATTTTGGCAATTGGAGGAAAAGCTCACTTTGCCAAAATGTTTTCGAATTGTGTCTGCTGCAGATGTGACAAAATGCGTTTGCAAGCAGGTAAGGGTTAACCCTTTCCCACATATGACAATTCTGCAGCAGACGACTTTGAACATATTTTGTCAAAAGATTGAAAATCTCTATAATTGAATGGATAACCTATGACTAAAAGTGGAAAACATTGTGGCAAAAGGAGAAATTGCTCGTTTTGAGCAATTTCTTCTTTTATTACTATGTTTTCAAAAAGCCGTCTGCTGCAGAGGCGTCAGAAAGCGTCTATATGAGGGATTTAGGGTTAAAGAAGAAAACTTTACAGTAAATAAGTGCAATATATAATATAATATACTAAAATGGATAGCTTGATGGGACCAGGAACACCCCCAATGTGAACACATGCTTTCAGAATATTGATAATGACCTATCTATCCTTTTATCACCAAGTTTTCCGAAAGTTTCTACTGAACCTGCAGATGCATCAAAAAGTATTTCTACAAATACAGTATATATGGTGCAGTTACGCAAGCATGTTATATGTATATCCTACCAAAAGTATAAAACAGAAGTGTGAGATATCTTTAACCCTTTCCCTCATATAGACGCTTTCAGACGCCTCTGCAGCAGACGGCTTTTTGAAAACATAGTGACAAAAGAAAAAATTGCTCTATACGAGCAATTTCTCCTTTTGCCACAATGTTTTCCAATTTTAATCATAGGTTATCCATTCAATTATAAAGATTTTCCATTTTTTGAGAAAATATGTTCAAAGTCGTCTGCTGCAGAATTATCGTATGAAGAAAAGGGTTAATTGAAAAGTACTCAGGTGTGAATAAATGCTTGCTTAAACACTTTATCTGTGTAGAAAATCTCCAATTACCGATGACAAATATTGCACAATGTATGGGGGGGGGGGGGGGGGGGGGGGGGGGGGGACAAATTGTTCAAACAAACTGTAAAACAATACTTGTCAGTGTTGATTTGTAATTTTGGCAGATTTCTTTTTGTCTTTTCATTGAGGACTTGGGTCCAGATGGCACACAGATATAAGTCTGGTTACCCTTTTCTTTAAGATACTACCTTGTGTCATCTATGCAGAAAAGGATTCTTGAACAAAATAGTTAGAAAAGGACATATTTACCCATTCCCACTTACAACAAATATGCAGCAGACAACTGGTTTATAATGTTGAAAATCTTTGCTAATGAAACTGTAACTATAAAATAGAGTTGAAAACATAATGAGCAATTTCTCCTTTTGTCACACCGAGTCCCGATAGCTCAGTCGGTAACGACGCGTGCTGTCAATCCAGGGGTTGTGAGTTTGAATCCCGACTCGGCCAACTGTCTTTCCGACGTTTGACATGCGTCATTGCGACATGTGTCATTCGTCTTCCACCAATGGGCTAAGTCTATGTGGAAAAGCAGCCAGTTGCTTGGGAAGATTGCTGTGTGGAGAACTGGTGTGAGAAAACCAAGAAACACATGAGTAGGTGATCTGGCCACCGAGATATGACTGAGAAATTGTTAAAAACGGTGTTAAACCCGAATCAATCAATCAATCCTTTTGTCACAAAGTTTTCTGCTGCAGAGTATTCAGAAAGCCTCTGTATGCAGGAAAGGTTTAACCCTTTCCCTCATATAGACGCTTTCTGACGCATCTGCATTGTGGCAGACGACATTTTGAAAACAATTTTTAGTTACAAAAGAAGAAATTGCTCAAAACGAGCAATTTCTCCTTTTGCCACAATGTTTTCCACTTTTAGTCATAGGTTATCCATTCAGTTATAGAGATTTTCTAATTTTTGACAAAATATGTTCATAGGTTATCCATTCAATTATAGAGATTTTCAAATTTTTGACAAAATATGTTCAAAGTCGTCTGTTGCAGAATTGTCGTATGAAGAAAAGGGTTAAGTCATAATGAGCTAAATGCATGTACATAAAAATTGCCCTTTTCAACCCTTTCCCTCATATAGACGCCTTCTGACGCCTCTGCAGCAGACGGCTTTTTGAAAACATTGTGACAAAAGAAGAAATTGCACAAAAGGTGCAATTTCTCCTTTTTGATAACCTATATAATTATATATATGTTTTGACAAAATACGTTCAAAGTCGTCTGCTGCAAAATTGTCGTATGAGGGAAAGGGTTAACTTATCCAAGGATCATTCAACATTTTCAAACAGGAGAAATAGTTATTATAGCCATTTTCTCTTTTCTCAAAAATGTTTTTGTATGTCATCCTCTGCAGAGGTATATAACCCTTTCCCACTTGCAGAAGCATTTTTACACAATTATTCTGTAGCAAACAACATTTGAAAACCATTGGCAAAAGGAGGAAATGCTAATAATGACCAATATCCCTGTTTGCCGCAATGTTTTAAATCTATTAAATGATAATACTTTCATTTAACCCTTTCCCACATACGACAATTCGGCAGCAGATGACTTGAAACATATTTTGTCAAAAAATAGAAAATCTCTATAATAGAATGGATAACATATAACTGAAAGTGGAAAACATTGTGGCAAAAGTAGAAATTGCTTGCTTTGAGCAATGTCTTCTTTTGTCACTTTATTTTCAAAAAGCTGTCTGCTGCAGAGGCGTCAGAAAGCGTCTATATGAGGGAGAGGGTTAAAAAAGAGATTTGAATATTTTTGCAAAGAATATTTTAAAATTGTCTTATGCAGATATGTTGTTTGAAGGAAAGGGTTAAAAGTATTCTGTATCAAGAAAAGGGTTAAAAGACAATCAGACATAATTAGATGAGGCAATCATGTTATCTCTCATCTCTATTGTATTCTACTATGCACTTGAAAATGGACCTGACAGGGAGTTGCTGTTCTTTACAATCAATTCACATTATTGGCAATTTTGAAGCCCCCAAAATGCTACCCTTCTTGATGTAGTAGTAACCAACGAGTAACAATGACATTTTTGCTTTACCCAGCCATCATTCCCCCCCCCTTCCAATTGTCTTGCACCAATAATCCACAGAATGACATAACATTCTTCTAAGGAAACTCATCTACCTTCATGTATTGACTTATAAGCAAAATTTGTAGCAGACACATGATGGTAATAGAACTGACTTTTGCCTATCCTCTGAAAGAATGCCATTCATAAGTGTCAAGGTTCAAACTTGAAACCCTGGCTCAACAGCAAGCTGAATTTGCAGCGATTATCGATGGCTGCATATTTAGACTTTATTACAAAGAGAAGTGTTATAAATCTATTTGTACAATGTGTTATCATGTGCACAAAGCCTTCAATGTTGAAAAGGGTAAAATTGCATTTTCCCATAATTTATCCAAAATAGATATATTATACCTTTTTAGATATATTATACCTTTTATTAATGTTAACATGTTTTTATGAATGGAAAACATCAATAGATTGATAAGTATACATGCTTTAACCCTTTCCCTCATACGACAATTATGCAGAAGACGACTTTGACCATATTTTATCAAAAAATAGAAAATCTCTATAATTGAATGGATAACCTATGACTAAAAGTGGAAAACATTGTGGCAATAAGAGAAATTGCTTGTTTTGAGCAATTTCTCCTTTTGTCACTATGTTTTCAAAAAACCGTCGGCTGCAAAAGCATCAGAAAGCGCCTAAATGAGGAAAAGGGTTAACCCTTTCACAAATATGACAAATCTGCAGCAAATAAATTATAGTATACATAATATGAGGTAATAGTAAATGATTTTGACACCTACTCAGCAGATATCTTTTGTATTGTGTTTGAAAAGGAAAAATAACTCGAGAGCTCTCCTTTTCCTACAATAAGATCAACTAATTCTCAAATGTTGTGTGTATTTTATTCATTCAGCCTTCTAGATTTTCCAAATTTTGGCTTTGGATCTTTTTGATTAGTGAGAGTTGAACATTTGCATATCAGATAATGTGCTAAAACCACAAACTTGTAGAGCAATCCACAATATTTGCACAGTTTACACTTCAATTTACATTAATATTTTCTTACAAATTGTGGTTTTATCTTTTTAGAAAGGAATTCTTCACCTGCAGAATATCTATAAGATCCCGACAAAATGTGTTGAGCAAAATTATTAATTCCAGTTAAATAAAACCCTTTTATAGACATAAGCTGTTAAAGCAGACGGCGTTTTGAAAACGTTAGTGACAAAAGAAGAAATTGCACAGAACGTGCAATTTCTCCTTTTGTCACAATGTTTTCCACTTTTAGTCATAGGTTATCCATCTGACAAAATACGTTCAAAGTCGTCTGCTGCAGAAATGTCGTATGAGGGAAAGGGTTAAAACGCATTGACCCTTTCCCACAAAGTGGTGACTTTTGAGACATCTCAAGCAGGAGTCTGTTGAAAGTGTTGTGGGAAAAATGACACGGGGGACAGGAAAGATGGAATTGGTCCAACACATTAACCCTTTCCCTCATACAACAATTCTGCAGCAGACAACTTTAAACATATTTTGTCAAAACATTATAAAGATTTTCTATGACGAAAAGTTGAAAACATTGTGACAAAAGGAGAAATTGCACGTTTTGTGCAATTTCTTCTTTTGTCGCTATGTTTTCAAAACGCCGTCTTATAAACATTACAATAGGTATAAAACCAATACTGTTCTTATTAATGAGCATTCTCTCCTTGGCTTTTTTTGTCTATAGAGATTTTTTCATTTTTTTCCTCAAATGTTTTCAAAATCACGTGCTGTATGTTTTTCTTTGTGGGAAAGGGTTAAAGTTCATTAAGTGTTAATGCCAAAAGAGCAGACATTGATTACAGTTAGCTTCTAAAAAGGTTGATTATAGAGCTAAAGAGTTTCTACAAATGATGTAAGACTCGCGATATGTCAAGAAAATACCATAACAGTCTGGTACAATCTATGACAAACATAACTACCAGAGGTCCATTTAGGTTGGCGTGTACAGCTCTTTTTCCAACAATATCTCTCTTATCATCACACTAAACCCTATGGTGTGGGTACTCAAAAGAATCGTCTCATTCAGATAATTCATTTGAGTACCCACAACATAGGGTAATATGGTAAAATAAGGATTTTAGAACATGCAAAACGCCCCTTTTCTAGAGCTCAGATAAAGAGTCAGTGATATCTCTTATTTTCATATCGTAAAATACAAGTTTAATTTAAAAATATATTTTTAAAAAATTATTCAAATTCAGTGATTGTCAAAAAAGTTGTTTAACCCTTCCCCTCATATTCTGCAGCAGACGACTTTGAACGTATTTTTTCAAAAAATAGAAAATCTCCGTAATTGAATGGATAACAAAAAGTGGAAAACATTGTGACAAAAGTAGAAATTGCACATTTTGTGCAATTTCTTCTTTTGTCACTATGTTTTCAAAAAGCTCTCTGCTGCAGTGGCGTCAGAAAGCGTCTATGAGGGAAAGGGTTAACTTTCAACTATCATCAATGAATATATGTATGCTATCTAAAACTTTGCCTAAAAATAGAAAATCTCTATAATTGAATGGATAACCTAATGACTAAAAGTGGAAAACGTTGTGGCAAAAGCTTGTTTTGAGCAATTTCTTGTTGTTTTATGTTTTCAAAAAGCCGTTTGCTGCAGGTGTCCGAAAGCGTCTATATGAGGGAAAGGATTAAATTAAAGCACATCCTAACGGTGCCTTTGTGAAATAACTTGCATCTTAGACTATTTAATGTTACATTAAAAGTTACATTAACCCTTCCCCTCATATAGACGCTTTCTGACGCCTCTGCAGCAGAAAGCTTTTTGAAAACATAGTGACGAAAGAAGAAATTGCACAAAAGGTGCAATTTCTCCTTTTGCCACAATGTTTTCCACTTTTTGTCATAGGTTATCCATTCAATTATGGAGATTTTCTATGTTTTGACAAAATACGTTCAAAGTTGTCTGCTGCAGAATTGTCGTATGAGGGTTAATTATACATTCACCTGAAACAATGAATTCAGGGAAGGGGTTAAAGTCTTATGGTTGCAAATGAGGTAAAATGCTTCATAGCCATTACTATAAATATCACACACAAATTTAATAATGAAAAATCATCTAGCCCCTTATCTAGTCTATTTTTGACAAATATTTTAATGACATTTTGATTACATGCCTTTTCCATATCAAGTATTTATCAGTTTTCGAAAATCACATTAACTATTTGTCAAATCATTTTGACTTAACTTAAAACCAAGTCAGGTCGTTCAGTAGTAACTCTTTCTGCTGACACACAATATTAACCCTTTTCCGCAGACAAAAAAACCACAGCGGACGATTTTGATTGCTAACCAATTATATGTAAAATTCTCTGTAAGGGAAAGTCTTAACATTGTAAAAAGTTGAAAACATTGTAGCAAAACGTGAAATTGCTCATTATGTGCATTTTCGCCTTTAGTCTCGATGTTTTCAAAAGTCGCGTCTGCTGTAGAGGTTTCAGAAAGTGTCAGAAAGGGTTAATTAATGCCTCGGTCAAATATCCATTTGATGTCCATACGGTTCCACAATTTTTTAAAATCTGTAGTCTCCGTATAATCAAAGCTTCTGGTCACATGCCTACAGGTCCCGTAGAATATTTTGGAGGATGCAATATTAGGATATCCGTACAGACATTGCTGACAAGTCAAACACTGAGCTTTAAAATGAGCTCGGACGTACCTCGTACGCTGTACGTGTGTTCGTACAATGTCCGCACAGTGTCCATACATCAATAATAAACCAGTCGGAAGCACCGTAACAACCACCGCTTTACCCAACATGTACGCCTCTGCCGACTTTGTCTAGCATTCATTTGCTCTTCTAGCAATAGTCCTTTGAATATCATGTCATACTGGGCTCCAGCTTGGTAAAGAGCGAGCTGCAAGTGCATCAGTCTGAGATGCTGCAGAGCAATTGCCATCCTGTACCATGCCTCGACAGTACTTTGAGAAACTCAAAAGATATTCCTGGTTTTATACCACCCTTGAATTGTCAAGGATGTCATAAAGAACCCAAAAGGCGAACATAAACCTCTGTGGGCCCTGTGAGGACTTCGCAAGTTCCCTGCCCAGTGGCAGTAGTATCCATTGAAGTTGCGACTCCCCTGCGATAGTCGTGCAATCACCAGCAAGCTCTTATGTGTGCTTGGTGTGTTCCAAATCCGCATGGACATGGTGCAATGCCCGTACGAGCTCAACCGGGACCCTTGCGTTACCATTGGGCATTACAATATAAATCAATCATTAAGATACTTGGTCTAGTCAAAGAGTACCAAGAAGCTAAAATTTACTTGCATACAGTCTGCTCTTGATTTGAAATTAGACAACTTTCAAAGATACCAATGACTTTTGACACAACTGCAGAAGATAACTGCTCACAATTAGCAACTCCTCACTCTACAATAATGATTTCAACTTTATTCAACAATCATACTTTCATTTATAGAACTGTTTCATATTTTTGTCTTGATGTTTGCAACATCTGCATAGTTGATGTATGTGAAAAGGGTTAATAATTGTATCAATGCTTCACTCATAATTTGAGATTAGGCAACACAATTTATTCATGAAGCTTAATGCCTCCTTTCCCACCTGTAGACTAATTTTGTAGCATCTACAGCAGAGGACAATCGGGGCAAAATAAGTTATTTTTTTTACTTTCCAACTAAATATTTTCTAAATGCCCAAGATTTACTGTATATGGTAAAAGGTTAAATGGAAAAGACACATTAATAATGTATCTGATTTTCGTGTCAAATAAAACATTTTATATCAATGAATTAACTCTTACGCTCACTGGTGTGAGACCATAGTAATTCAGAAAAACTGTCTTTGCATTTCATTTAGATATCAAAGAGGAATGGCACCCATGAATCAGCGGAGTGTAGAAAGGTGGGAAAATTGCTGAAATATGGAAATTCCTCATAGGGAGAAATAGATTTTTCCTTTCATACTTTATATTGCCAGATGCAGAAGTGCCAATGGTGTATGAAAAATCTCTGTAAATTTAAGTATAACAATTTAATTTAAGCTTTGATAACATTAAGTCAAAAGGCGAAAATGCTTATTATAATGGGCCATTTCTCCTTTTGTCACAATGTCTTCAAAAGTTGACAGCTGCAGAGACGCCAAAAACGCATCTGTAAGAGAGAAATTAGTGTTTTTTGAAATGTGGTTATTCTATAGGGGATGCAGAATCTTTTATAGCAAGATCATAAATAAAGACTCAATGTCATTTGTTCCAAGTTTACTCTTTTACTTAGACATTCAGGCAAAGGTTGGAACTTCATAAAAACAATTTTAGACAACCCTTACAGAATGCCTTCACAGGGAGAGTGTGGGGTATTCAAACATTTATATTCAAACTTATTCTGGTAATAACTGTTTCAGACCCATTTATATATATATCTGTAGCAGATGGCTTTTGAAAACTTTATGGCAAAAGTAAAAGTTTCCCATGATGAGCAATTTCTGCCTTTTGCCACAAGGTAAAATTATGCCAAATACAGCCGCTGTCATGCTGATCTACACCCAAATGGTCCCTAAAAAAAACTTTGGTTGCGTAGAATTGAGTGTATACCATCAGAATGCACTGAATATATGACATTGAGTTTAAAATCATTGTAAATGTGTATAGGATGTACTGAAAATTATTTATTTGATCACTTTTAATATTTTGACCTTGTTTGAAAGTGAAAGTAGAGAATGCTAAACACCGGTTTTGTCCGGGCCCAATTTGGTCCAAAATGACGGTAACCATTTTCGCCTGGCGAGTTCTTTCTTGCATTATACATGACCCCCCCCCCCAATTTCTTTGGATTGTTTTAAAGCTTTGAGGTAACTCTTTTCATTGATATATGGTGTTCTACATGAGAAACAACGCTTAGGAAGTGTGACAATTGAGGACTGAAACTGGTCAATTTACATGGAAACAAAGAAGGAGTTTATTTGGTATATTATAACCACAAGGAATTCAATTCCATTCAATCATCTTACCTGCATTTATATAAACATTTTCCATAGTTATGCCTTGATGTTTTCCAAAATTGTTTTTGCATATTTGTTTCATGCACCTAGGATAACCAATTCAGTCAATGGTACTGAATGAACCGTCTGACCAAATGCAGCTTTGAATAAACAAAATAGATCCAATGAAGCCAGGCAAGCATTGTATTTTAACCATTTGCTTAATACTGATGACTTTCTGTAGCAGACAACATCATAAAAACTAGAGGGCCATCATGGCCCTGGATCGCTCACCTGAGTAATGCAATGTAATTTGTCATGGCAACCACAATAACTCATTTTGCAATTAGGTAATGTTGTCTGTCTTTTGTCAAATTAATATGACTTGAGAGAACTGATGGATCACCAAAGAAATATTTATGTACTGGTTAATTTTTTCAAAACCTGCCATACATTTTCTAAGAAGATAGTTGTCCATATCTTTCATTCTGTGCTTAACCCTTTCCCTCATACAACAAATCTGCAGCAGACGACTTCAAACATAATTTACCAAACAATAGAAAATCTCTATAATTGAATGGATAACCTATGACTAAAAGTGGAAAACATTGTGTCAAAAGGAGAAATTGCTCGTTTTGAGCAATTTCTTCTTTTGTCACTATGTTTTCAAAAAGCCGTCTGCTGCAGAGGCGTCAGAAAGCGTCTATATGAGGGAAAGGGTTAAAGGGTAAACTAGCCTAAGCCCCTGATGGTTATGTCTTTTGATCAATCATCATGGCTTGAAGAAAACTCGTACAGGGTCACCCAAGGAACTTTTCTACAAAATCATTTGGAAATTGACATGATACTTTCGAAGGAGAAGATTTTGAAAGTTTTCACTTATAATAGCCATATAAGGCAAAATAAACCCGACCGCTTGCGGCCATGTTTTTACGACTAATCAATATGACTTTAAGAAATCTGATAGATGGTCAGCCATGGAACATTTTTTCAACATTATTTGAAAATTTGCCAACCAGTTTGGGAGAAGTAGAATTTAAGGCATTTTAGTGAGGACATCGAGTAGTTTGCTGTGAAGTTTCATCCGAATACTTAGGAGAAGTTGTTGCTGTACAGAGAGCGATGACATTAACTGACCTTGAGCACTTTGTGCTCAGGCGATTTTAACCCTTTCCCTCATATAGACGCTTTCTGACGCTTCTGCAGCCGACAGCTTTTTGAAAACATAGTGACAAAAGAAGAAATAGCACAAAACGTGCAATTTCTCCTTTTGACACAATGTTTTCCACTTTTTGTCATAGGTTATCCATTCAATTATGGAGATTTTCTATGTTTTGACAAAATATGTTCAAAGTCGTCTGCTTCAGAATTGTCGTATGAGGGAAAGGGTTAAAAGCTTAATGGCAGCTCTATACTATAAGCTAACTTGTAGGAATATTACTGATGTACACTCAAAACAAACCAAGCCAATCATCATCAAGCATAACCAGATATAGAGGACTTTTTATATCTCTATAACGTACTACCATAAGTACAGTTGTGAAAATAGGAGAAATTGAACATTATTTCTCCTTTGCACACATCATTTCTAATTCAATCCAAAATTGTTTCCTTCTAATTTACCAGATTAAAATATATTTCATTCAGATCTACTCAAAATTGTTAACTTTGATATTAAACATAATAATACTATTAGCTAGACATTTAAAGGATAATAAAATGGATAACATCTAGTCAAAAAGAGTGGCCAATCATGATGCACATAAATTCAGCAGAATTAAAGTTAACCTTTTCCCATATATACAACAAATCTGCTGCAGACGACTTTGATGACATATAGGCAAAAATATGGAAAATAGTTCTAACTGAAAGCAGGGACATCCCTGCTGAAAGTTTAAATATTGAATTGTTGCAAAAGGATAAATTGCTCGACATGATTGTTTTCAAAAGTCTTCTCCTGCAAATACATCAAAATGTGTCTGCATGTGTGAAATGGTAAAAAACCCTGCTAAACTGTATGGATACCATGACCCATAATTTTCTCATTTCCCTAACCATTGTCTGGGGCAATTTGTATTTTTTGCACCATTATTTACATTACATATTCACATACTTGAACAAGCTCCAACTGCCTGTACCAAGTGTGTTATTTACACAAAACTGTTACGTCAGCAGAGATTTATGTATGTCTACTCAGTATCCTTGGAGCCCAGTGGATTTAGCATCGGTGATTTAGAACAAGGCATTCTGGGTTTGATCTCCAGTCGCGATGGTCATGGTGGAGTGCCTTTTCGCAAGGCTCATTTCCTAGCTTAGTACATGTACTGGTTTGTTTACCCAGGGATCATGAATAAGTGATTTGTCGTCATGATATAACTGAAATAATGTTGAAAGCTGCCTAAAACCCCTTCATTCAATTCTGCTGCTAAAGGTGTCAGAGGTAGTAGTCTGTTTCAACCTTTCCCTCATATAGACGCATTCTGACGCCTCTGCAGCAGACAGCTTTTTGAAAACATAGTGAAAACAGAAGAAATTGCTCAAAGAGCAATTTCTCCTTTTGCTACAATGTTTTCCACTTTTAGTCATAGGTTATCCATTCAATTATAGAGATTTTCTATTTGTTGACAAAATATGTTCAAAGTGGTCTGCTGCAGATTTGTTGTAGTTGGGAAATTAAGGGTTAAGGCAACCGGTTAAATGGAAATGAAATGATCCAATTAGTTGAGGATGGTAAAGTATATTTTTACAAGTGAGTAATTTAAATTTGTAGCGATTTATACATAACAGTAAAAGTTAAATCCATTCATAAATCCTTTAAATTATCCCCTTAACCGAACCGAAACCAAAAATAATTTAGTTAATTTCCTTGGAAAATAATTACCCTTTTGCCCCTTTATATAAGAGAACAGAAGCGATTTCTAACTTTTGCCACAATGTTTTCAAAAGTTGTCTTTTCAAAAGTTGTCTCCTTCAAAATACATCTTATTTGGGAAAGGGTTAAAACAATTAACCTGTCATACCTTCAAACATCTGCTCATAATTTGATACAAAGTTGAAAACAAAATTGGAAAAGGAGAGATCATTCTTTTTAAGCAAACCTTTCTTCTAAATTTTGCCGCAATGTTTTCAAAACACATCTGCAAATGGGATTTAGGCTTGAAAGGAGGGATAATTTGTGTCTTTGTCTATGATGAAAGAAGAATAATGGTTTCAATTAAAGCATTTCGATGGTTTCATGCAAAATGGTTGAAACTAAATCTTGAACCAGGTATATAGTAACAACCATTTCGCATGAAGCCCTTGATTTGTGAATTGTTCATGAATGTCAGCCGATCCAGAGAAAGTTAAACTAGAACTATCACTGAATGTGATTAATACCCCCGAACGCCGCCCTGATAGGAAAAGTTGTGAAATATTTAGAAACCCCACCTTAAAAGGACAATGTTATGGATCGGGTTATTCTTGTTTTGTTCATTTTTGGATATGTAAATTAGAGTTATGGTTCTTGTACACTGCACTTCCTCTGATTATGCTCTACCGTTGTATGTAGTTTTATTAGATTCCATCTGTTAGTTATTAAATAATTCTCCGGACAAGAAAAAGTAACAAAGGGCAATTAATCTGTATTTAGGTAAATAAGAGTTATGGTTCTTGTACACTGCACTTCCTCTCATTATGCTCTACCATTGTATGCAGTTTTATTAGATTCCACCAGTTAGTTATTAAGTAATTCTCTGGACAAGAAAAAGTAACAAAGGGCAATAACTCTGTATTTAGATAAAATAGAGTTATGGTTCTTGTACACCGCACTTCCTCTCAATGTGTTGTATCATCCTATGAAGTTTTAATAAATTCCAACAATTTGTTTTAAAGTTATGCTCCGGACAAGACTCTACGAACAAGAAAACGTAACAAAGGGCAATAACTCTGTAATTATGTAAAGTAGAGTTATGGTTCTTGTACACTGCACTTCCTCTGATTATGCTCTACCATTGTATTTAGTTTTATTAGATTCCATCTGTTAGTTATTAAGTAATTCTCCGGACAAGAAAAAGTAACAAAGGGCAATTACTCTGTATTTAGGTAAAATAGAGTTATGGTTCCTGTACACCGCACTTCCTCTCAATGTGTTGCATCATCCTATGAAGTTTTATTAAATTCCAACAATTAGTTTTAAAGTTATGCTCCGGACAAGACTCTACGAACAAGAAAACGTAACAAAGGGCAATAACTCTGTAATTATGTAAAGTAGAGTTATGGTTCTTGTACACTGCACTTCCTCTGATTATGCTCTACCATTGTATTTAGTTTTATTAGATTCCATCTGTTAGTTATTAAGTAATTCTCCGGACAAGAAAAAGTAACAAAGGGCAATTACTCTGTATTTAGGTAAAATAGAGTTATGGTTCCTGTACACCGCACTTCCTCTCAATGTGTTGCATCATCCTATGAAGTTTTATTAAATTCCAACAATTAGTTTTAAAGTTATGCTCCGGACAAGACTCTACGAACAAGAAAAAGTAACAAAGGGCAATAACTCTGTAATTATGTAAATTAGAGTTATGGTTCTTATACACTGCACTTCCTCTGATTATGCTCTACCATTGTATGCAGTCTTATTAGATTCCATATGTTAGTTATTAAGTAATTCTCCGGACAAGAAAAAGTAACAAAGGGCAATAACTCTGTATTTAGATAAAATAGAGTTATGGTTCCTGTACACCGCACTTCCTCTCAATGTGTTGTATCATTCTATGAAGTTTTATTAAATTCCAACAATTAGTTTTAAAGTTATGCTCCAGACAAGACTCTACGAACAAGAAAAAGTAACAAAGGGCAATAACTCTGTAATTAGGTAAATTAGAGTTATGGTTCTTGTACACTGCACTTCCTCTGATTATGCTCTACCATTGTATGCAGTCTTATTAGATTCCATATGTTAGTTATTAAGTAATTCTCCGGACAAGAAAAAGTAACAAAGGGCAATAACTCTGTATTTAGATAAAATAGAGTTATGGTTTCTGTACACCGCACTTCCTCTCAATGTGTTGTATCATCCTATGAAGTTTTATTAAATTCCAACAATTAGTTTTAAAGTTATGCTCCGGACAAGACTCTACGAATAAGAAAAAGTAACAAAGGGCAATAACTCTGTAATTATGTAAATTAGAGTTATGGTTCTTGTATACTGCACTTCCTTTCATTATGCTCTACCATTGTATGTAGTTTTATTAGATTCCATCTGTTAGTTATTAAGTAATTCTCCGGACAAGAAAAAGTAACAAAGGGCAATAACTCTGTATTTAGGTAAAATAGAGTTATGGTTCCTGTACACTGCACTTCCTCTCAATGTGTTGTATCATCCTATGAAGTTTTATTAAATTCCAACAATTAGTTTTAAAGTTATGCTCCGGACAAGGAAAATCGCAACGGACCAACCGACCGACCGACCGACCGACCGACCGACCGAACCGACCGACCAACCGACCGACCAACCACAGGGTGACTCCAATATACCCCCTCTAAACTTCGTTTATCGGGGGTATAAAAACCTCGAAATTGTGAATGAATACCGGCTGACGCTGCATGATTCAACCAGACATAATTTTCTCTTTATATTCTTTGTAAAATAGCTTTTCAATGACAATTGATGTAAAACAACAGGATTTGATCCATTATTTTGCAGTAAATTACAAGAACACGGTGAAATCTGAACAATTTGAGATAGTTATCTGGGTCCCATAAAACACAGATCATATTTAACTAACAACCCTTATACCTTAGCTGTACACAACATTTGCTTATAAGGCCACACACAACTTTTAACCCCCTTTCCCTAGCTCATACATCAAATCGGCAGCAGGCAACTTTGAAAACCAACCCACAAAAATATGCAAAATCTCTATATAGGGATGTATAACCATTGAATAGAGTTGAAAACATTGTGGCAAATGAAGAAATTGCTCATCATGAGCAAATTTCTCCATTTGCCACTATGTTTCCAAAAGTCGTCTGCAGCAGAAGCGTCAGAAAGCGTCTGAATGGGGGAAAGGGTTTGTACAACAAATCTTTAGCAAATCACTTGGAAAATGTTTGGCAAAAATGTAAAAAATCTTAATAAATGAGAGTTCAATTATTCAATAGATTTAAAAACATTGTGGCGAAATGAGAAATTGCTCATCATGATAGACACATTCCTGGTGCATTGTTGTAATTTTATCCTACCATTCTTCAGCTCCTTTCTCACAAAAGACAAGACTTAAAGACTCCAGTAAAGTGAAATAAAATCCATCAAGACCTCAAGTTATATTATAACTCATTTCAAATTTCTCATTCATGTCAATATGCAGTGGCTCCATTTCCTCAAAATGTGATACATTTCTGAACCAATTGCCAGCAAGAATATTTCAAATATATCAATCAGTATGAGCAGTTTTAACCCTTACCCATATAAAGACGCTTTTTGACGCCTTGAACGCCTTTTTGAAAACTTTGTGACAAAAGAAGAAATTGAAACTGCTCCAAACAAGCAATTTCTCCTTTTGCCACAATGTTTTCAACGCTTTTCAATAATTAAACTTTCCCTTAAAGAATTTCCCCCAATTTTTCCAAGATGTTTTCAAAGTCGTCTGCTGCAGATTTGTTTCTAAGAGAAAGGGTTAACCCAAATAAGTTAATACCAAAATTTGAGGTCTAGTTTAACAGCTATGATAATCATGTTTTATGAAATGTTAAAATAGTGCTACATGTATTTACTGTAAACCTTATATGATTTTGTTTGACGTCACCTTAGCTTTTAAAACATTGGCAAAAAGTGTTTGAAAAGAAGAGGGCCAATTTTTTTGTTGGCCCTGGACGGCTTAAAGGAATCAGTTAGAAGGTCACCCAAGGAACTATTCTACAAAATCATTTAGAAATTGGCCAGATACTTCAGAGAAGATGAATATTAAAGTTTTCATTATATAGCAGCCATGTTTTTCAACCAATCAACATGGTTTGAAGGAATCTGATGGAGCGTCAACCAAGGAACATTTCAACAAAATTATTTAGAAAACAAGAAACAAGAAACCGCTGAAGACCAATGTCAAGGTCAGTGTAACCATAGAAATCAATAGAACTTGTTACTGGTTACCTTCAAGCAAAGTTTCAAGTTTGTAACCCTTTCCAGTGCTGAGATTTTGCCTCAACCTGAAACTTTAACCAAAATGTTGATGGACAGACAGACATCGCCAATCTATAGACCGGAATTGCTAGAGCAATCCGGCCAATGACCACAAAAGTTTTCACTATTCTAAGCTATATAAGGCAAAACGGCCTGCCCCCTGGCGGCCATGTTTTAACTATGGCGTGGACATTGAGGGGTTGCTTTCTTTAAAGTTTCATCCAAATTGACCTACTGGTCATAGAGAAGAAGATGTTGATGCACGACGGGTATGCCAGACAAAAGGCAAACACAACAACTCACCTTGAGCACTTTGTACTCAGGTGAGCTTAAACATATTTGCCAACTGACAATAAGTTAGTTAGTGAAATCATGACTGAGACAGACAGACAGACAGACAGACAGACAGACAGACAGACGACAAAATGATCCAAATGTGGCATTCTCTTAAATTGTGACCAAACAGACATAAGAAATTACTTCATTTATGATATGAGTATGCAGACTAATTAAAGTGCTATTATTTTCATGAACACAATAAATAAAACATAAAAGAATATAATTTTTTATGAGACTGGTAAAAGTTATAATTGTATGTTTTATAACGCTGCTCTTAACATGCAGGATTAATCACATGTAGATTCGTTATTTTAATGTCTAATTATGTTAAAATAATCACTCTTTATTGACAAATGATAAAAATCTGTCTTCATTTTTTACCCTTAAATGAGTTTTAATTTGTCTTTTGTTTTGATTCATCAAAATACAATACTAAACAAACACAAACGATACAAGGACTTAACAATCCTGAGAAAGCATCTGAACTAAATTCTTTTTCAACTCTTTCCCACATGCAGATCGAGGGCTTGGCGTGAAACAGTTGTAACTAAAAACCTGTTTTGAAGACCCTGGTTTAGGGGCAATTTTGACCCCTTTGTAAACAAGAGGGCCATGAGGCCCTGGAATCGCTCACCTGAGAATGGGCTATTTAAGACATAACTCTCTCATGCTCAAGCCAAACATGTGGCTTCCAGAGTGTTAACAAGATTTCCCTTAAATTTGGTCTAGTGACCTAGTTTTTGACATGACATGACCCATATTCGAACTTGGCCTAGATATCATCAGGACAAACTTTCTGATAAAGTTTCAACATGCTCAAGTTTAAAATGCGGCTTCAAGAGTGTTAACGAGATTTTCCTTAAATTTGGCCTAGTGACCTAGTTTTTGACCCGCCATGGCTCATATTCGAACTTGGCCTAGCTATTACTTAGACAAATATTCTGACAAAGTTTCAACATGCTCAAGCCAGAAATGTGGCTTCTAGAGTGTAATCAAGATATTCCTTAAATTTGGCCTAGTGACCTAGTTTTTGACCGGACATGACCCATATTCGAACTTGGCCTAGATATCAAAAGACAAACTTTCTAATAAAGTTTCAACATGCTCAAGTTAAAAATGTGGCTTCCAGAGTGTTAACAAGATTTTCCTTAAATTTGGCCTAGTGACCTAGTTTTTGACCCGACATGACCTATTTTCGAACTTGGCCTAGATATCATCAAGACAAACTTTCCGACAAAGTTTCAACATGGTCAAGTTTAAAATGTGGCTTCCAGAGTGTTAACAAGATTTTCCTTCAATTTGGCCTAGTGACCTAGTTTTTGACCCGACATGACCTATTTTCGAACTTGGCCTAGATATCACTAAGACAAACATTCTGACAAAGTTTCAACATGCTCAAGCCAAAAATGCGGCTTCAGGAGTGTTAACAAGATTTTCCTTAAATTTGACCTAGTGACCTAGCTTTTGACCCGACATGACCTATTTTCGAACTTGGCCTAGATACTACTAAGACAAACATTCTGACAAAGTTTCAACATGCTCAAGCCAAAAATGCGGCTTCAGAAGTGTTAACAAGATTTTCCTTAAATTTGACCTAGTGACCTAGATTTTGACCCCACATGACCCAGTTTCGAACTTGGCCTAGAGTTGATCGAGATATATGTTCTGATAAACTTTTATAAAGATTGGATGCAAAATGTTGCCTCTAGTGAATTAACAAGCAAATGTTGACGACGGACGACGGACAAAAGGCGATCACAATAACTCACCTTGAGCACTACGTGCTCTGGTGAGCTAAAAATGCAAATTTAGGTGCCATTGCTCAGAACGACTTTATGGCGAGGTGATTAACCTTGGTAAAAAAATACAAATTTTAGTTACAACTGTTTCAAGCCAAGCCCTCAAGATGTATTTTGATGCAGATTATATAGAAGAGTTTAGAAACATTGTAGAACATCAGCACTTTATCTATACTCACATTTTTCAAACTCCATCCAATAAACTTAACCTTTTATTTATTTCCCACATTATTGACGAGATGTTAAATGTTAAAGCTAGCTCACAGTCTGCTGCAGGTTTGCCGTATGAGGGAAAAGGTTAATTTTTGTGTCAGATTAGACATGCCAAGTCTCTATAAATAAAGCGGCTATTATTATTATTTTAACCCTTTCCCTCATATAGACGCTTTCTGACAACTCTGCAGCAGGCAGCTTTTTGAAAACGTAGTGACAAAAGAAGAAATTGCTCAAAACGAGCAATTTCTCCTTTTGCCACAATGTTTTCCACTCTTAGTCATAGGTTGTCCATTCAATTATAGAGATTTTCTATATTTTGACAAAATATGTCAGTCGTCTGCTGCAGAATTGTCGTATGAGGGAAAGGGTTAAATCAAAATAACAATATAGCAGACATAATCAGTTAAGCAATACATACCTGATTCATTGGTTTTCTTTCCTAAAAGTCTTGTTCTTTTCTGTATAAATATATTGTTTCGAAACAACTCTGAAATTATAATAAAATGAATTCAATCAATTAGCTATTAAAAGTGTGGACAATGTCCACCCAACTGACACATTATATTAATCCTTTCCAACATGCGGATGCATTTTAACATAGCTGCAGTAAACGAATTTTGAAAATATTGAGGCATAAGGATAAAATTGCACATAATTTCTAAGGATAATACGGTACATTGTGTGAAAATGAAATATTTGTCACTTAATAAACCCTACCAAGCAGACACATCTACAAATCAGAATGACTTCCGGAAAAAATAAGAGCAAAATGAGACATTTCCCATTTTTGCTTCAATGTATATATATTTTCATTTCTATACAACAATTTTCTATATTTTGGCCTAATTGTTTTGAAAGTAGTCTATGGCAGATTTGTAGTCTGTGGGAAAGGGTTAAAATACATTGTTAAACAATCCTTAGGGTATTTGTGACAAATCTAGATAGCGATCTTCCTCAGAGCAGCCGGCCAGCACTATCTAATCCAAATGGTCTCGATATTTAAAAAGTTTCTCAAGTATTTCTGTGACTTGATCATTGGAGAGCAGCTAATAGATCAGACTGCAAATATGTGCGGAGTGGTCTATATCTACACTGGTCACATTTAAATACTCTATGGTTGGTTTTCCTGGAGCTCTGCTAAAATAATTTTCCTCAATATTTTCAAGTCCTTTTCAGAAATGTCAATGCATGCTAAAATGAAGAATAAAGTTGAAGTGTCACATTCATAAATCAACATTTTTGACATCTTTTAAAAAGGGACGCAAGCCTGAAATGGGTTAATAGATGTACAGGAATGATAGTAAAAAATATAAACATGAGGATGTTAATAAGGCATTTGATCTTTTTAAATATGAAATAAAAAATATGACATATGTCATGACAAAAACCGTTCTAGATCTATAATTTAGTCGAGTTCTTTTATCACTTCTGATTTTCCATCAAGATTTATATATATGAATAAATCTGCCATGATTGTAATATTATTTTCCAAAATCTGTTACATTGCTACATCATGCATCTTTCAACATTTTCCCACAAACAAGAAATCTGCAGCAGACAACTTTGAAAACATCTTACTAAACAAGAGGACCATATTGGTCCTATATCGCTCACCTGATTTAATCAAACTTAAAAAGTTTTCAGTGTTCTTTCCCATATATGAGTCTATGAAAAACTACAACTATCACTGAATGTGATTAATACCCCCGAACGCCGCCCTGATAGGAAAGGTTGTGAAATATTTAGAAACTCCACCTTAAAAGGACAATGTTATGGTTTGTTTGTTTGTTTGTTTGGAGTTTAACGCCGCTTTCAACAGCTTTGGTCATATCACGGCGGTCAGTGCACCTACCCATGTTTTCCTGGCTTTCCCACACCAGTACTTACACAACATTCTTTCGAAGCCACCGACTCCTTTCTCACATAAATCAGAGGTGAGAGGCAATGGGAAAAATCGCCCGAAAGAATGTCGCCTCAACCGGGTATCGAACGACAATGTTATGGATCGGGTTATTCTTGTTTTGTTCATTTTTGGATAACAAAGGGCAATAACTCTGTAATTATGTAAATTAGAGTTATGGTTCTTGTACACTGCACTTCCTCTGATTATGCTCTACCGTTGTATGTAGTTTTATTAGATTCCATCTGTTAGTTATTAAATAATTCTCCGGACAAGAAAAAGTAACAAAGGGCAATAACTCTGTAATTATGTAAATAAGAGTTATGGTTCTTGTACACTGCACTTCCTCTCATTATGCTCTACCATTGTATGCAGTCTTATTAGATTCCACCGGTTAGTTATTAAGTAATTCTCTGGACAAGAAAAAGTAACAAAAAGGCAATAACTCTGTATTTAGATAAAATAGAGTTATGGTTCCTGTACACCGCACTTCCTCTCAATGTGTTGTATCATCCTATGAAGTTTTATTAAATTCCAACAATTTGTTTTAAAGTTATGCTCCGGACAAGACTCTACGAATAAGAAAAAGTAACAAAGGGCAATAACTCTGTAATTATGTAAATTAGAGTTATGGTTCTTGTATACTGCACTTCCTCTCATTATGCTCTACCATTGTATGTAGTTTTATTAAATTCCATCTGTTAGTTATTAAGTAATTCTCTGGACAAGAAAAAGTAACAAAGGGCAATAACTCTGTATTTAGGTAAAATTGAGTTATGGTTCCTGTACACCGCACTTCCTCTCAATGTGTTGTATTATCCTATGAAGTTTTATTAAATTCCAACAATTAGTTTTAAAGTTATGCTCCGGACAAGGAAAATCGCAACGGACCAACCGACCGACCGACCGACCAACCACAGGGTGACTCCAATATACCCCCTCTAAACTTCGTTTATCGGGGGGTATAACAAGTGACCCCCTCCCCAGGGGTCATTTTTGACCCCAGGGCTATAATTTGAACAATCTTGGTAAAGGTCCAGGAGATGATGCTACATACCAAATATCAAAGGCATGGGCCTTCTACTTTTAGACAAGAAGATTTTTAAAGTTTTTCCCCTATATGAGTCTATGTTAAACAAGTGACCCCCGGGGGAGGGGTCATTTTTGACCCCAGGGCTATAATTTGAACAATCTTGGTAGAGGTTCACTAGATGATGCTACATATCAAATATCAAAGGCATGGGCCTTCTACTTTCAGACAAGAAGATTTTTAAGTTTTGGTTAATTTCCCCTTTTTTGTTGCCGTGGCAGCCAAAGTTCTGCATGGAATAGAATTTTTTGAACAAGTTTGAAAGAGATCCACCCAAGGAACATTCCTGTAAAATTATTTTGAATTTGGTTAATTGGTGTAGGAGGAGAAGTCGTTTGTAGGAAAATGTGAACGGACGGACAGACGGTGAGCGATCACAAAAGCTCACCTTGCACTTCGTGCATTGGTGAGCTAAACAAGAGGCCCAAGAGGGCCAGTATCGCTCCACGGCCATAAGGCAAAAATAAAATCTCCAAACAGCCCTGCCCCGTGGTGGCTATTTTTTTTACCAACCACCATGGCTTAAAGGAATCTTGTAGAGTGTCACCAAAGGAATGTTTCTGCAAAATTATTTGAAAATATGCCTGACACTTTCGGAGGAGAAGAGTTTTCACTATGGTCATATAAGTCAAAATAGCCCCGCCCTCTGGCGGCCATGTTTTTCGACCAATCAACATGGCTTGAAGGAATCTGATAGAGGGTCACCCAATGAACATTTCTACAAAATTATTTGAAAATCGGCTGAACACTTTCGGAGAAGAAGATGTTTTAAGTTTTCACTATAGCTATATAACGCAAAAAAGCCCCGCCCCCTGGCGGCCATGTTTTTTGCCCAATCAACATTTCTTGAAGGAATCTAATTAAGGTTCACACAAAGAACATTTCTACAAAATTATTTGAAAATCGGCCTGACACTTTTGGAGGAGAAGATTTTTTAAGTTTGCTCTTTAGCCATATAGGCAAAATAGCCCCGCCCTGTGACGGCCATGTTTTTTTAACAATCAACATGGCTTGAAGGAATCTGATAGAGGGTCCCCCACGGAACATTTCTACATAATTATTTGAAAATCTGCTGAACACTTTTTGAGAAGAAGATTATTTAAGTTTTCACTATAGCTATATAAGGCAAAAAAGCCCCGCCCCCTGGCGGCCATGTTTTTCGCCCAATCAAAATTTCTTGAAGGAATCTAATAAAGGGTCACCCAAGGAACATTTCTACAAAATTATTTGAAAATCGGCCTGACACTTTCGGAGAAGAAGATTTTTTAAGTTCTCACTATTTTTTTCTTTCGGTTGCCATGGAAACCAGAATTTTGAATGGATCAAAAAAATTTGAAGGAATTTAGTAGAGGACATTGAGAGGATGCTTCCCATGAAGTTTCAACCAAATTGGCCAAGTGGTTAGGGAGAAGAAGTCGTTTAAAGGAAAAAGTTAACGCACGCACGCCGGACAATTCGCCATGACATAAGCTCGACTGGCTTTCAGCCAGTGGAGCTAAAAATGGGACAGTCTCTAGAAACAAATATATAAATATTGAATGTTATAAAGGAAAGAAACTTGTCTGCTGCAAAAGTGTTATGACGCATCCGCGGATGGGAAAGGGTTAATTAATTTATTTATTGGGGTTTTACGCCGCTTTCAACATTATTTCAGTTATATCACTGCGACAGTTCACTTATTCATGATCCCTGGGTAAACAAACCAGTACTAGGCTAGAAAATGTGCCTTGCCCAAGGGCACTCCACCATGACCAGTGCCGCGATTGGGGATCGAACCCGGGACACCCGGTTTCGAAATCCCGACGCTAACCACTCGACCACAGCGGATTCCAGGGAAAGGGTCAAGCAAGAGGACCAAAACTGGTCCTGCAGTTCACCCAAGAGTTGGCCTAAATGAAAGTAACTGATCAAATCAAATGAATGAAGTTTATGGGACGAAAAAAAAATGATTGCCTCTGCTGAAGCCAAATAAAAGATATTTCCAGTGGCAGGAATCAAACATTGATGAGTGGATTAATTGTCCGAGATTCGAGACTGACCACCCAGATTCAATACCTGCCTTTAAGGCATCTTTGCTGGAATTATTGACCTGATAAGCGAGCAAATATTCTTAGCCTAGTATTTGTTGATCACCCAGAAATCATGGCCAAGCATTATACTGTTGCCTTTAGGTAACTGAAATACTGCTGTAAATGGTGATTTAAACACCGCAATGGAACAAATAAAAGCAAGTCAAATCTTTCCAGTGGTTCATTTTGTGGTAGAGCCACAAATCCACTCCTACACTAAATCACCACAATGACTAGACAAGAGCGTGTCACAGATTATAATCATGACTTGACAAGACAGTGAAACCACAAAATCTCAGGTCACACAAATGGAGATCTTGAGGGGCTTCAGTTTTCAATCAACCTGCAGAGGATGACTTTGAACAAAACTAGCTGTAGGCAAAATTGTGCAAAATCTCTATAAATGAAGGTTCTGCAATTCTGCAGCAAACGACTTTGAACATATTTTGTCAAAACATAGAAAATCTCCATAATAATTGAATGGATAACCTATGACTAAAAGTGGAAAACATTGTGGCAAAAGGAGAAATTGCACGTTTTGTACAATTTCTTCTTTTGTCACTATGTTTTCAAAAAGTCGTCTGCTGCAGAGGCGTCAGAAAGCGTCTATATGAGGGAAAGGGTTAATTATAACCATTTATCTGATATGTCATTATGAATGTCGTCTGCTTTAAAATTAAATATTGAGTTTATGTCTTGACTTAAGTAAAACAAAATTGAATGTTGACAACAATGTTGGAAATAGAGAAATTACTTGTCTTGAGCAATTTCGTCATCTGCTACACAGGAGTCTTAAATTGCCTGTATAAGATAAGTAAGATAAGTTATTCATTAAAAAACAACCTGGAAACTCATTCTCAGTGACAATTAGGGCAACCTTCGACACCTCTGCAATGAGCGATTTCTCCTTTTTCAAAAACTTGTTTTCATAACAGTCTGCTGGAATACCATCAAGCAGTCATGTGAGGGAAATGGTTAACCCTTTCCCTCATACGACAATTCTGAAGCAGACGACTTTGAACATATTTTGTCAAAAAATAGAAAATCTCTATAATTGAATGGATAACGTTACTATAACTAAAAGTGGAAAACATTGTGGCAAAAGGAGAAATTGCTTGTTTTGAGCAATTTCTACTTTTGTCACTATCACTATGTTTTCAAAAGGCTGTCTGCTGTAGAGGCATCAGAAAGCGTCTTTATGAGGGAAAGGGTTAAAGTATTTGAAAGTGGATGAAAGCCTAATCTAGTATGTCTGGCCAAAGTCAAATTCAGTGTGAACATATAATTGATATTATACAGATATTGGTAAGGGCCGAAATAGACTGTAGAATGACAAGTAAAAGTTTAATTGACCATAAGTTATATCAATAATACAAATCGGGTAAGCCTTTTAAATAATATAACCCTTTGCATGATATAGAAATGGGTATTAAACAAACAGCAATAACTGAGTGCGATTCTTTTTTTCCTAATATAGATAAAAACAGAATGTCTATTTAAAATGTATTTCTCCTTTTCTAACAATGCTTCCAATTAACTCTTTGTCAAATTGATACAATTTTTGGATGTAATAATTTTTCTCAATTTTGTTTGAAGCAGACCAAGTATGATATTAGGGATAAGAGTTCCTTTCCCACCTGCAGACGCATTCTGACGCAATAGCAGCAGACGACTTATGAAAACATCAAAGGTGAAATTGCTCATGATGAGCATTTTTTCCTTTTGCCACAACGTTTTCAACTTCATTTAACAATTAAGCTATCTTTTATGAAGTTTTTTCAGAATGTTGTCACTGTAGAATTGTCATATGTGGGAAAGGGCTAAAGGCTTCGAGCTGGTGGGCGTCTGCATGTCCAAAAGGTTCATTCAAAACCGTTTTAACTGCTTTATGGTACAACCATTGTTACTAAGCTTTAACCCTATACAACAATTCATAACCCAAGTGGCAGACAACATTTTAAAAGCAGTGTGGTTATAGGAAAATCTGCTCAAATAATTAATCTCCCCTTTAACAACAATATTATCAAGATGCTTAACTTTTTTTCCTTAGGTGCTTACCAAGCCGCAACTCTTTAATTATCTTAATTATCTGGCAGCCAAATCCTATAAATCCAAGAGCAATTACTTAGAATAATCAGTCAGAAACCAAAAAGCAAAGCACAAGTTATTGTGACCAAGTTTGGCAGGTATATAAACAGGGAAATTATTAAAACTGTCTGCTGCAGTCTAACTATAGGCATCATGAGGTAGGGGTTTACCCTTTCTCACATACAGATGTCATTCTGACACCTCTGCAGCAGACTTAATTTGAACAATTTTGGCAAAAAGAGAAATTGCTCATAATGACCAAATTCTCCATTTGCCACAATGTTTTCAACTCTATTCTGAAACTAAAGTTTCAATTACAGAGATTTTCCATATATTTGTATTGTTCTCTAAATTATTTGAAAGTCGTCTACTGCAGATCTGTTGTATGTGGGAAAGAGTTTATGTAAATTTGTTAAGTTTTTTGCTTAGTCAAGGAAGTGGGAGAATTACTGAAAAAGTTAATCCGTAAAAAGTTGTGATACTAATCCACTTTTATGTAAATACTAACTTTGATTTGATTTCTACCTTAACCCTTTCCCTCATACGACAATTCTGCAGCAGACAACTTTGAACATATTTTGTCAAAAGATGGAAAATCTCTATAATTGAATGGATAACCTATGACTAAAAGTGGAAAACATTGTGGCAAAAGGAGAAATTGCTCAATTTGAGCAATTTCTTCTTTTGTCACTATGTTTTCAAAAAGCCGTCTGCTGCACGTCTATATGAGACATGCTGTATTGAAGCATCTGCAGTCGCCTATTGTTGGTTCTGTTATATTGGGGTTTTAAGCCGTTTTCAACATTATATCAGTTTATATACCGTAGGAATAGTACACTTATTCATGATCCCTGGGTAAACAAACCAGTGCTAGGCTAGGAAATACTCCTTGCCACAGGGCACTCCGCATGATTGCTGCTGCGCCACGACTGGTGATCAAACCCGAGATGCCTGGTTCCCAATCCTCATTGGTAACCTCTCAGCCACTGCAGATTCCTGCAGACTACTTTTAAAAACATTGTGACAAAAGGTGAAAAATTATTCAACTAAATTAAATCAGTATTCTATTCTTTCGTCTTTAGAGATTTCTAATAGTTTAAATTTGTTTTGAAAAGACAATTTTCTTTTTACAACACAGTTCAGAATTAAAGCTGTCAACGTGTTGCAACATTTTTCTCAGATGTTTTCAAAGAAGACAAGTCTAAACTAGAACTGTGAGTGAACTCACAAAAGGATACCCCCCGTCCCGCGCTTACAAGACATATGGACAAACAGACGGACGGACAGATATATTTCCGACCGGGATAATCTTACTTCATGCACATCCTCAGGTTGTGTACTGCAACTGTGTAAAGTTTCATCAGAATCAGTCCAGCCGTTAAGGAGGAGTTGCGCTTACAAGACATATGGACAGACAGACAGACAGACGGACGGACAGGGTGATTCCAATATACCCCCCCCAAAACTTTGCTTGCGGGGGGGGGTATAACTACGTATAACAAAATCAGAACAACTTATTAATCCATGCCCACATGTAGACACATCTGCAGCAGATGATTTTTGAAACATTTGTAACATATGGAGATATTGTTCACTTATGTTTGAGTCAATATTGTATTCCATAATTACTCTCTCATTGACAATTATGGATTTTCCATTACTTACGAAGATTTTTTCAAATTCGTCTGCTGCAGATTTGTTGTAAGCGGGAAAGGGTTAATTTTGACATTTAAGAGTCCATAATACATTCAAACCACAAACAATGTTGGCTGTGGTTTAGTAAAGTACATTATTTAAATCCATTCAGCAAATAGTTCACATTTTCTTTTCACACTTTCCTTTAACCCCTTCCCACATACAACAATTATGCAGCAGACGGCTTCGAAAACATATTGGCAAAAATGTGAAATATCTCCATAAATGAGAGTTTAATTATTATATAGAGTTGAAAACATTGCAGCAAAAGGAGAAATTGCTCGTTTTGAGCCATTTCTCCTTTTGTCACAATGTTTTCAAAAGTCATCTGCTGCAAATGCATCTGCAAGTGGGAAAGGTTTAACTATGTTTCAACCATTTGTTATACAATAATACACAGTATAACCAGAATGTACTTATCGCTATAATGATTTCAGATGCATTATAAATATGGTGCACTTTTTCTCGTTTTTCTAAACTTAGTTTCTGAGTAAATTAATGCTATCCGTTCTAACTATTATCTCAATCAAATAATTTTGACTCTTTTGTGAAAGATATATTTGGATTTTTTAGTGTTTAGCCCGTTTTTCAATGGTACTTCAGTTAAATCATGGCATATACACCTGACAATTAAGCCAAAGAAATATATTGGACCTTAATTAAAACATGTTTGCTGCTTATTATGTGTGCTTACCTTTTTTTTAAACCCAAATTTATTTGTTTTAAGTGCATCATTTGTGAATTAACCCTTTCAAACATAAAGACGCTTTCTGATGTCTTTGCAGCAGACGACTTTTGTAAAAATTGTGGTAGAAGGAGAAATTGCTCACAACAAGCAATTTCTCTTTTTGCTACAATATTTTTAAATCTATTTCATAATTATACTTTTATTCATGGAGATTTTGTACGTCTTTGGCAATAATTTTTTAAAGTCGTCTGCTGCAGATTTGTTACATGTGGGAAAAGGTTAAAATCTAAATCACTCAGTGACTCCTGTATTTGTTTGCTGCTCCATGAAGATGCAGGTGAGAAAGGGCTCAGCCTATGGACATAATATATATCCTGATTAACCCTTTCCCACACTACAACAATTTTGCAGCAGACGACAAAATCTCAAGAAATGAGGGTTCAACTATTAAATGGAATGGAAAACATTGTGGCAAAAGGTGAAATTGCTCGTTTTGAGCAATTTCTGCTTTTGTCACCATGTTTTCAAAAGTCGTCTGCTCCAGAGGCGTCAGAAAGCGTCTATATGAGGGAAAGGGTTATTATACACTTGATGAGAAGTGATGGTCCACCGAGGTTAAAATTCTCATCAAAAATCCAGATTTCAATCTGATCGTCTGTTCTGCACATCATATCTTGTCCGATACAGCCAGTGCGGTTTGATTGAAAACACAGATTGAGTGGCAGGGTTCTCTTATTAAGTACATTTTTTCTGCTCCCTCCCAAAAAAAGCAGTAATTGGAGAATAGCAAATCTAACATAACTGACTTGGTTGCCGAGATAGATAGAAACTTGATTAACCCGCTTTCTGACGCCTCTGCAGCAGACAGCTTTTTGAAAACATAGTCACATAAGAAGAAATTGCTCAAAATGAGCAATTTCTCCTTTTGCCACAATGTTTTCCACTTTTAGTCATAGGTTATCCATTCAATTATAGATTTTCTATTTTTTGACAAAATATGTTCAAAGTTGTCTGCTGCAGAATTGTCGTATTAGGGAAAGGGTTAACAATATATCTATGTGATGTGAAAAGGCTTAAGAGTTGTCTGCTTTGAAAAAATCTTTGTAATTTTTAAAAAAGAAATCTAGTCAGAAAAATAAGCATTTAATTAACCAAAACAATTATGTAACATCTCTGCAGCAAGTGAATTTACCCCACAATGTTTTGAACTCGGTATGAAAATGATGTTTGCGCACGTGAGAATGATAATGTTTCAATGCAGATGTTGACTCTAACAAGAGCATTCAAAGGAACTTGACTAGCTGTCATTTGCCAATATATCAAAAAGGGACAAATAGACAGATGATGTACAAATGATGGCTTATAAAAGACAGATGAACATAACCCTTTCCCTCATATAGACGCTTTCGGACACCTCTGCAGCAGACGGCTTTTTGAAAACATAGTGACAAAAGAAGAAATTGCACAAAACGTGCAATTTCTCCTTTTGCCACAATGTTTTCCACTTTTAGTCATGGATAACCATGTTTTGACAAAATACGTTCAAAGTCGTCTGCTGCAGAATTGTCGTATGAGGGAAAGGGTTAAACTGTTATATCAGGTATATGGTTAAGAACAGGAAGTTTAATCACAATGCATTTAATAAGTAGCACATATATTTAATGGGCTATAAATTAGGCATGTTATAATGAATCATTTTATGAATTAAAATCTTGACAAGTTTATGTATTAAAGTCATAAACCATTCACTTTAACCTACTATCTTAGCAAATTGGAAGCTCTTTGAGAGTTATAAATCCTGCTACATCCAACTTATGAAAGTGAACAGTTGAAACGATTTGTGTGCAGTCTAATCTAGGTCTATATACATTTGATAATTGGGGGACATTAGATCTGGCATTTAAACCCTTTCCCACAAACCACAGACCTGCTGTATACACGACATTGAAAACATCTATAAAGAAAAAGGTAAAATTATTGAATAAAGTTAAAAACATTATGACAAAAGAAGAAACTGCTCATTATGAACAATTTCTTCTTTTGCTAGAATGTTTTCAAGAGTTGTCTGCTGCAGATGCCTCAAAATGCATCTTAGTAACAAGTGTGGTTGAATTAAAGGGGGAAATTGGCCACCAGTATACGAAGTGTAACAAAGTCCTTTTAAACCAAAGGGAATATGTTATCCATAGGAGACAATATCCAAGAATCTTTCAACTCTCTTTCAACACCATCAACAGCATATTTCTTAATTTCCAGATGAACTATTTTTTTTCCACAATATAGAATACAATACCATAACAGGTAATATAAGCTAATGATGTAATCAGAGATGTGTGTTACTGAAGTAACTTACAAAAGATGCACACTTCTATTCAATGAGAAGATAATACTGAATAAACTATTTACAGTATGTGATGTACAGTTTAAGCTGAACCTTTCAAGTAAATGCTCTTTATAAACAGAAAACTCAAAGATTAAAGAAAGAATTGATATCATTTCTAGTACATTATAGAGCCACATCAATACCAAAACTGACCTCCATTGGTTTGATAACATTTAATGGCAATTAACCCCTTTCCATTTACAGACACATTTGATGCCACTCGAGTACAGTTCACAATTGATATCCTTGTTGCAGTGACATATCACACATAAGAAGACCTTAGAAAAAATGCTTATAGAGACTGGGCAAAGGTCACTAAATGTGTTTTTGTGTAGCTTAATGTTGTTACTATGATCTATTGAAACACAGTATATATAACACCATACATGTAATCAAAATAAACACAAAGGGGGTCCCCAAGCCAAATATGATACAAATTGTGAAGTGATACTTGTATTTTGATGTCTTCCATACCAGATCAGATTAACAAAGTTATTAAGCTATATAAGTTTCATGTCAGCCAGTGCAATTATCCCCCAATTGCAACAGAAAGCAATGCACTTGGGTACACCCTAGCAGTAAAAGTATAGTTGTGATGTTACATAGATAAACAGTACTGTACCATGGGTATCTTTTTGATCAATTTTATCCTTGTAGATAATATTGACCAACTTAAGATCACTGCAGCGGGATGGGTTTTATTGCATTTTCTATAGTATTTCAGTTCAGTTATGGAAACAAAATCACTTATTCCTAATCCCTAGGTGCGAATCCGGTACCTATATATATATAAGGCTTAGGAAATGTGCCTTCCCCAAGGGCATTCATTTATAACCACTTCTGCAGATTTGTTGTTGATACAGATGGATGAATAATCACTCCCAATAAGCTTCTATAAGTCTTTCCCACATAAAACAAGACTGCAGCCGATGATTTTGAAGAATTCTAGGCAAAAATATGGAAGATCTTTATAAAAGAATATATATATAATTATTAAATAGAGTTGAAAACATTTTGTCAAAAAGGAGAAATTTCTCAACATTTTCAAAAGCTGCAGATGTATAAAAATATATCTACATGTAGGAAAGGGGTAATGCTATAGATTGATTGGTGATCAGGAAACCCTGGACCCGAACCTCAGACTGCAAAGGAGCATACTCAGGTTTATGGGCATTCTTAACCCTTTCCCAGCTGCAGACACATTTTGACGCAAAAGCAGCAGATGACTTTTGAAAACATTGTGGCCAAAGGTGAAATTGCTCATGCTGAGCAATTTCCCTTTTGGCCATGATGTTCTCAACTTTATTTAATGATTAAGCTATCTTTCATGGAGATTTTACAGGTTGTTGTCACTATGTTTTCAAAGTCGTCTGCTGCAGATTTGTTGTATGTGGGAAAGGGTTAATGATTGGTTTTCACATGGCATGGCTAAAATAATACTTTTATATGAGCTTGAGTGGCCAAGGTAAATAGGCCATTAGCCATTTTTTTACAAGTGAAGATTCATAACTGCCCATAAATACAACCTGGTCAATGTTCCCTCTTCTTAGTTGAAGGTTCTTATCTGGACAGTGGTTTGTTTGTACAGATCCTGCATTGGTTAAAAAATGTCAAAAGTTCCATTTTCCTGTGCCACTATAGCCTCATAAAATTGTAACATTAGGATTGGTTTTATGTTACTTACAATTTAAAAATTAAAAGGTGCAAATCTCATTTTACAACTGATCATAATTGATGTAAATTGTTGATAGTCTGTTATGAAGAGGTTTGCATTGTAGGTAAACAACATTTAGTGGTATACCCATCATTAAGTACATTAGGAGCCTTACTCTACGAAAACTAACCATTGAGCATCTGCACAGTAAGGTCAGGTGGAGACTGCACTGTTTGTTAATTAATCACAGATTAGAAAAGGTCTGACAAAAATTTGGATCAGATTGCATGGAAGTGTATGGAAATGTACATAATTAATTTATATACCCTCAGAATTATAAATAAAGAATAAGGTTTATTTTCCTCAAGAACTGTTCATTTCTGGAAAATGTTGGCAAACACCAAAATACCCTTGCATAGGCTTAATTAGTCTTAAGCCACACTTCCATAGGCTAAGTCTTAAGCCACACTTCCATTAGTCTTATAGAAATATGACAGCTTGAAGACAGTAACAGTTATGAATAATTTGGCAAATCATAATTAACAATGCTGCTTTATTATAACAGCAGCACCCTTAGTGTTGAATTGGTATTATTAACTTGTTATCCCTTTTACCACATTCAACAAATCTGCAGCAGACCTTGAAAACATGTAGGCAAACAAAATGAAAGTTATTGTATTGTATCTAGTTGAAATAATAAATTGTGGCAAAAATGAGAAATTGCTCATTATGAGCCTTTTGCCATTCTGATTTCAAATGAAGTGAGAATTTGAGGGAGGGTTAAATATTTTCCTCGAATAAAACATTCATAATGGTTAAACCATTTTAGACACTGCTACTAATGTCTAGTTGGGACTATTATGCAACTAACTGCATTATATTAAGGAGGGTAGTCAGTTCTGTTGGCTTCAGGGCAAATATACAAAAGATTATAATTCAATAAAACTTTATTATGTTATCAATATATTTATTATAGCTTATAACTCACCATTGTACTGTTCAATTGGAGCCATCCAGGCAGTGCACCGAGATTTTTCTAAAATCCAGACATGACAATTAAAGCATTGTCACACAGAAATAAACCTTGATAGGTTTTAGTATTGACGATTCACAATCAAGGTTCATGCTTGCATGATACTGTAGTTGGTTTTAACCCTTTCCCTCATATAGACGCTTTCTGACGCCTCTGTAGCAGACGCATTTTTGAAAACATAGTGACAAAAGAAGAAATCGCACAAAACATGCAATTTCTCCTTTTGCCACAATGTTTTCCATTTTTTGTCATAGGTTATCCATTCAATTATAGAGATTTTTTATGTTTTGAGACAATATGTTTAAAGTCGTCTGCTGCAGAATTGTCATATGAGGGAAAGGGTTAATGATAATCTGTTTCCAGAGGCTTTGTGGATGGCTATAGATCAGGATAGAGAACGAAAAGACCCTGTTCAGACTGCATGTTACTGCAGGCCAATCTGTATTTTGACATGCCAACAAGTGCTGTCAAGACTTCACATAAAGGGGCTCATTTGCATACAGTTTATTAAGTTATCTATATGTTTTACGAGATCAAGTTAATGCAACACTTTTTCGCGACCCTTTTAAGGCTTATTTTGTTAGGTGAATCATGCCTTCACATTAACAACTGTAAATTATCATATTATATAGGTTATAAGGCATGTTTTGTTAAACAAATCACTTCTTCACATTATCAACTGAAAATATATCAATATAGGTTAACAGTGTAACATTGTTTCCTAGCATACCTAATCCTTTCCCACATACAACAAATCTGAAGCCTATGACTTTGAAAAGATCTACACGTCGGTAATTAAAAAACACTGAAAATTTGTATAAATGAAGGTATAAATTATAATCACTGATAAAAAGTTGAAAACATTGTGGCAAAACAAGAAATTTTTGTCTTGAGCAATTTCTTCCTTTCTCACAATGTTCTCAAAAATTGTCTGCTAAAGAATCATCATAATTCATCTATATGTGGGAGAAGATTAAACAGCAATTTTTTTATAAAAGCTTCTGATGTAATTTCAGTTGTTGGTACAATTGTGCCTTCAATCTTGAGCCGCCTAAAATCTCATTCAAACTCATGTTGCATTACAGATTCTAACTATCACAAATGATTGACCTTATTGTATAATTTATTCGAATTAAACTGCTGTAAGTGGTTCTCTCAGTTCTGTAATACAATTGAAAATCTCAAAAAATGAAAGTTTAGCTATTTAATAAAGTGGTCGATTGATGGATTGATTTCTTGGTGTATAATCATATGCCATTTCAAAAAATAAATCAGTATTATATCATGGCGTTTCCTGGATAAGTACCATGGAATATTACTGGTCCATTCATCCTAACATCAGCGCGTGAGTCGATCGTAATGCTAACCCCGCAACCCTGAGCACCAAGGAGGCCATACATTAATACCAATTTTCAATCTTTGGTATGACCCAGCCGGGGAATTAACCCACAACCTCTTGCACCTGAGGTGGACATTCTACCACTCTAATACTTTAATAGAGTGGAAACAATTTGGTAAATTAAAGGAAAATTGTTCATAAACCTTTTGCCACAATGTTTTCTTGAAATATTGCTGCCGTTTTCCACAGATGCGTCTGTATTAAAGAATTAGGATCAACTTGCAACAGAATTTGTAAGCAAGAGCCATTTTAGAATTTAAACAAGTAACTGGAGGATTGCAAGCAATACCATAGTCCCCTACCGGTTTGCACTTTTGAGTCTGTTTCTGTTGTCATAGCAACCCAATGTTTAGGTATATCAAGACAATAAAGTATGAAAATAAAGAAAGGGAAATAACTCAAAAATTAGGGAAGCAAGAGTTATGGTTCATGTGCACTGCACTCCCCCTTGATACGATGTATTCATGTGTGAAATTTCATAGCCATAGCTAGTATAGTTATGGAGATATGCTCCGGACAAAAATCAAGTATGAAAATAAAGAAAGGGAAATAACTCAAAAATTAGGCAAGCAAGAGTTATGGTTCATGTCCACTGCACTCCCCCTTGATACGATGTATTCATGTGTGAAATTTCATAGCCATAGCTAGTATAGTTATGGAGATATGCTCCGGACAAAAATCAAGTATGAAAATAAAGAAAGGGAAATAACTCAAAAATTAGGCAAGCAAGAGTTATGGTTCATGTCCACTGCACTCCCCCTTGATGAGATGCATCCATGTGTGAGATTTCATAACCATAGCTAGTACAGTTTTGGAGATATGCTCCGGACAAAAATCAAGTATGAAAATAAAGAAAGGGAAATAACTCAAAAATTAGGGAAGCAAGAGTTATGGTTCATATGCACTGCACTCCGCATTGATGAGATGTATCCACATATGGAATTTCATAGCCATAGCTAGTACAGTTTTGGAGATATGCTCCGGACAAAAATTTGCCGGACTGACTGACTGACTGACTGACAGATGGACTGACGGACGGAGTGCAAACCTAATAGTCCCCTTCGGCACGCCGGTAGGGGACTAATAATATATTTGCTGATTTAATTGGCATTAACACTTCCTCTGCTCACATTAACTATAATATTCTTTAACCCTTTCCCTCATTTCTGACACCTGTGCAGCAGACAACTTTTTGAGAAGATGGCGACAAAAGAAGTATTTGCTTAAAACGCGCAATTTTTTGTCACCATGTTTTCAGCTCTATTCAATAACTATACTTTCATTTAAAGAGATTTTCCAATTTTTTTCAGGGGTATTTTCAAAGTCGTCTGCTGCAGAGTTGTTGCATGTGGGAATATCATTGCTGACTTGGCATTAACACTTCCTCACATTAACTATAATATTCTTTCAGCTATATTCTGTGACTCATTCAATAACTTCCGACTGTATACATTTGTACTAGAGATCAAGATGATTTATTGGAACTGTCTTTGAACTTCGTTTTGGTTTTTCTCGGTGCAGTTACATGAAAAATGAAGCATATCACCTGTCAGATTTCAAGGAAACACGTCACACTTATTGTGTAATAGAGGAATAAGTTAAAATGGAAGTAAGTATATACTGGCTGCTTTCAAAACCCTTTTCGACATTACTGCAACAATGTTTTCAGCAGCAGGTGATTCAAAATGTGTCTGCTTGTGCGAAAGGGTTAACCCCCCTTTCCAACCTGTAGATGCACTGTGACACAATCAGTAGCACTTTTGTTGCAACATTGTTGCAAAATGGGAAATTACTTGAGCAATTTCTTCAACTTTATTTACTAATTATACTTTCAGTAACAGACAATTTCCATAGTTTTACCAATGTGTTTCAAAAACATCATTCTGCTGCGGACTTTTTGTATGTGAAAAAGGGTTAAGAAGGTTTCTGCATGTAGATCGACCATTGTTTAATTTTATGCAATTTTAAGCATCTCCAAGTGACATATCATCGTGTCAGAAAATGTCTACTCTCAAAGTCCATAAAACGTGGACCCCGTCCTGTGAATTTTATTTCTAAAAGGAGTCGTTAAATCATTTATTGCTTGACCCCTAATATACCTGTCTACAGTCTACTTTCATAGAATTGTGCGTCTTAAACCTTTCTGGCATACCAACCAACAAATCCGCAGCAGATCAGATTTTGTAAACATATAGGCAAAGATATATGAGCCGTCCCACGCGAAAACCAACATCATGGACTACTGTTTCAGGAATCATTACTCTATATCTCTATCCCCCTGAGGCTTAGTTTGTTTAATTGGGGTTTTACGCCGCTTTCAACATTATTTCAGTTATATCACTTATTCATGATCCCTGGGTAAACAAACCAGTACTAGGCTAGCAAATGTGCCTTGCCCAAGGGCACTCCAACATGACTGTAGTGCCACGACTAGGGATCAAACCCGGGACATCAGAAATACCCAACGCTAACCACTCGACCACCGCGGATTCCATTCCATAAAAGAAAGCTTAATTGTTAAATAAAGGAGAAATTGCTCATGATGAGCAATTTCACATTTGGCCGCATGGTTTTCAAAAGTCGTCTGCAGCTCCATGGGAAAGGGTAAAGTTTTGTAACACTCACTCACAGAGATCATATTTCATAAGTTGAATCATTAAATCAATAGAAGGATAACAATCAGGAGTCAAAACTTCATACTGACTCATTCCTGTGTTAGATTGTTACAATTTGATCAAATTTCTAAAACACACCGACAATTTCATTTTTACTATTCCTAAATATATTGAATTATTTTACTCTTGCTGTTCCCGACACATATGACTTTTGAAGCGAATGACATTTTTATCAGTGTTAACCCTTTCCCTCATATAGACGCTTTCTGACGCCTCTGCAGCAGACAGCTTTTTGAAAACATAGTGACAAAAGAAGAAATTGCTCAAAACGAGCAATTTCTCCTTTTGCCACAATGTTTTCCACTTTTAGTCCTAGGTTATCCATTCAGTTTTAGAGATTTTCTTTTTTTTGACAAATTATGTTCAAAGTCGTCTGCTGCAGATTTTGAAAAAGTCTATGCAAAAACTCTTTTAACCCTTTCCCACATACATCAGGGTCCGAAACTATAAAAGTTTAATCTGTGCTCAAGTATCTGATTGGTCAGAAGCAAATTCGTTCTCCAAATTGACCAATTAAAAGCCTTATTTGGAGCATGGATCACGTTTTAAAGTTTTATAGTTTCGGGGCCAGAACTGCAGCAAATGACCATAAAAGGAAAACTCGCTATAAATCTTTAATGGAGTAGAAAACACTTTGGGAAATGGAAAAATTGCCTACTAAGAGTAATTTCTACTTTTGCAACAATGTTTTCAAAAGTTGTCTGCTGCAAAGGCATCAGAAAGTGTCTGTATGTGGAAAAGGTTTAAATAAAATGATATCCATTGGATAGAGTTGAAATATTTGTGGCAAATGGAGAAATTGATCATTATATGAGCAATATCTCCTTTTGCCATATAATGCTTTCAAAACTGCATGGTCTGCTGCAGAAGTGTCAGAGTGTCTGTATGTGGGAAAGGGTTATTTAAACATATTTAACCCTTTCCCTCATACAACAATTCTGCAGCAGACGACATTGAACGTATTTTGTCAAAACATCTCCATAAGTGAATGGGATAACGTGAAAAACATTGTGGCAAAAGGAGAAATTGCTTGTTTTGAGCAATTTCTTCTTTTGTCACTAAATTTTCATTAGACGTTGCTGCAGAAACGTCAGAAAGCGTCTATGAGGGAAAGGGTTAAATTTGATTTAATTTTGCAAAAAGATTATCAAAAAGTATATAAATGCTTATATGGCAGCTAAAAGCTATTTACCCAACTGGCCTTGTATTTGTGAGAGATGTGAATCATGTCACAATATAGATACATGTTTACTTGATCTGTTTATTCTATCACTGTATATACTCTATCTGTTTATTTAATCATTGTAATCATAAAAGTGGCTATAACAAATCTATAGAGCATACTGTGAAATCTGAACATCTGACATGATGCAACACTTCATGATTGCATACTGGTCCATGAAATTTCTTCCTGATTATAATCACAGTCATCCTCAAGATTGAAGCCTTGGACATTTTGAATACCTACATTTACGGCATGCTGTCCTAAAAATGTTAGATGGGCTGAGGATAATGCTGAGTGAAATCTTACACTGATAACATAATAATAATATCAGAGCTCCCAAGATAAGGGCCATTTAATCCTTATTTGACATTCAAACCCTATTTTGTGGGTACTCAAAAGAATCGCCTCAGTGAGACGATTCTTTTGAGTACCCACAAGATAGGATTTGGTTGAGTAATAAGAGAAATATTGTGGGAAAAGACCTGTTCACCTTATCTAGTCCTCTAAATAATATGTTAATTTTGAAGTCTCTGCAGAAGAAAACATTATATAATGTTTCAAGAAATTGCAGATTCTGTATTAACATCCCCCCCCCCCCCCCCCCCCCCCCCCCCCCCCCACATTTTTTATTATTAAAAGCAGATGTGAATAGAATTTACATATCAAGTAAATAGATAAATATTTAATACAGGCATAGTTATACATACAAAACACCTTAACAATTTGAACCCTATCAGGTAATCAAAGCGCCAATGGCACTGTAGTGGCGATCGTATTCATATATTGCAACAACTACAAAGCGTTTATAATATTTATAAAAACCTTTCAGAATTTCCAGATTTGATAAAATTCCAGCTTCCCGTTTTTAGGTCGGTATAGCTAGATACCGAAAACAACTTTTAATATGACTCATAAAGGTCTCACCGGGTGTTCTACACACCGGCTATTGTTTGTTGATAGAGTTGGAACATTGTGAGAATATGTATGAGTTGAAAACATTGTGAGAAAATGTGAAATTTCTCATTTTATCACAATGTAAGATATAGCATTTGTATGAGTTGAAAACATTGTGAGAAAATGAGAAAATTCTCATTTTATCACAATGTAAGATAGAACAGTTGTAAGAGTTGAAAACATTGTGAGAAAATGATGATAGAATAGTGAAGAGTTGAAAACATTGTGAGAAAATGATGACAGAATAGTGAAGAGTTGAAAACAGTGTGAGAAAATGATGATATAATAGTGAAGAGTTGAAAACATTGTGAGAAGAACAGTTGTAAGAGTTGAAAACATTGTGAGAAAATGATGATAGAATAGTGAAGAGTTGAAAACATTGTGAGAAAATGATGATAGAATAGTGAAGAGTTGAAAACATTGTGAGAAAATGATCGCTGATAGAACACTGTAAGAGTTGAAAACGTTGTGAGAAAATGTCATTTTCGTAGGACAATATCTTTTCTAAAAAAATGTTAATCAATCATTTGTTCCTAATTCAAAAATTATGAAGACATACAACTATAAAAAGTTGTTTTCGTAACAACCAAAATATGGTAATATGGGATTAAAAGTCGTAAGCAAAGTTGTTTTCGCGGCAGCCGAGTTGTTTTCGTGAGCCGATTTTATTTATTTATTTGCGTTTTAGCCTACGCCATTCACTAATTTTTCTATTTCGCGTAATTAGTACAAAAAAAAACCTATTACATACTTTTAAAATTCATCGTTATATGTTTGTGCACATGCTTTTAAGTAAATAATTAGAAAACTTATGAATACATGTGATTTATTGTCAAATAAAACGTTGTTTTTGTGACAGTCATGTTGTTTTCGTGAGCCGACTTTATTTATTTATTTGCGTTTTAGCCTATGCCACTCTATAATGTTGCAATGTTATTGAAAACGGGACCAGGTACGAAATAAGCACTTTTTACGGACCATAATTGTTAAACTCGTAGGTATTTTCAGAAATTACAAAAGAAGTTAATTGGCCGTTTTATTTTGGCGAGGTGCTTTCAGAGTACAACCAATTCCTGTAAACACGGTAATATTTTACCCTCAGGCCGAATCAGGTTAAAGGTCAAAAGGTTACGGTTGACTACAGTAAAAATAGAACGAGGCACAGCTCTGCATACCGTACCCAAGACGCGCGATGATATTTATTATCTGCCCAAACATGAAGAAAGCTAATATGTAAATAGTTTAACTCTATTTAGATATTTTCTCGGTAAATCTCAAATATTAGTACCAATCCGGTATCAAAGTAGCACTAACATTATCATTATTAATCGTGTGCCTGCATCATTGATGGAACTATATATATATATGGCGGTTTAACGGAAGTGAGTAAATTGCCTTTGCAGAAATATCCAACCGACTGTTCAAAACCGACTATATAAGTTTTTTTTCGTTGTTGTTGTTTTGGTAGCACTGTGGCGATTGTCAACCAATCGCCACAAAAATGAGCTGTCAAAATGTTCACAGTAGCTCCTAGAGAGAGGTCTGGAATATAAGTATTAGTTTATAATATACTATTATCAAATATAAAACTCAAAACTTGAACCTTTTATTAATGCTGTCAATGACAGGTATCCCTGGACACAGTCCTGGCTAGCTGAAATTAACTGCTGCAAAAGCATTAACCCTTTCGGACGCCTTTGCAGCAGACGGCTTTTTAAAAACATAGTGACAAAAGAAGAAATTGCACAAAACGTGCAATTTCCAATTTTCGTCATAGGTTATCCATTTAATTATAGAGATTTTCTATGTTTTGACAAAATACATTCAAAGTCGTCTGCTGCAGAATTGTCGTATGAGGGAAAGGGTTAAAATAGAAGTTGTGTTTTCTTTGTGCATGCAACAGTAGGGAGTAAAACAAGTTTGTGACAATTTATGATCTTGCAAGTACTCTAACTGTATCCTACTTTGAACTCTTTCTCAAATACAACAAACCTGCATCCGAAAATATCTGAGGGGAAAGTATGGGAAATCTCTCTACGTGAACAAATAATCATTGAATCAAGCCGAAAACATAGCTCATTTGGAGCATCTGTCAAAAGATGTCATTACCAAATTGTGTCAACATGCTCATTTTTAGGCATCTGCAGCAATGACTTTTGAAAACATTGTCCCAAAAGGAGAAACAGCTCAGGTTAAGCTATTTCCGTTTTGGACAATTTATTTTAAAATCTACAAAATAGTTATACCGTCATTAACATGATTTTTCAATATACTTTTGCCTTGATGTTTTAAAACTTGTCTGCTGCTACATTGCTGTATGTGGGATAAGGTTAAAAGCTGATAACGCTTAAAGAATCCTATCTGGTACACAGTTTAAATTTTTCCCTCTTGTAGTCACGTTTTGATGATTCTGCAGCAGACAACTATTCAACCAATTGCAGCAAAAGGTTAAATTGCTCATCATGAGCAATTATTCCTTTTGCCACAATGTTTTCAACTTTATTCCATAAAAATATACTTTTTTGTTTTCAGCATTGTCTGCTGCAAGTTTGTAGTATGTGGGAAATGGTTAAACATTTCATCATTCTACAGGTAAGACCCCCATACAGGTAGAGGCATCACACCTAATCCTGTTGTCTTCCCACACTTACATTGCTGAACAGTACTTAACATTATCCCTGTCCCACATACAACAAATCTGCAGCAGACGACTTTGAAAACTTCTAAGTAAAAATATGGAAAATCTCAATAAATGTAGGTATAATTACTGAAAAATGTTGAAAACATTGTGGCAAATGGAGAAATTGCTCGTTTTGAACAACTTCTCCACACATTGTTTTCAATAGTCGTCAGAATGAGTGCTGCAGAGGCGTCAGAAAGTGTCTATAGTAACCGTAAAGGGTTAACTAGAGGTCTCGTTAAGGACAAGTTAACTTGTCTTCTGCTAATATCTCTCTTATGACTCAACCAAACCCTATGTTGTGCATATATACTCAAAAGAATTGTCTCATTAAGACGATTCTTTTGAGTACCCATAACCTAGGGTTTCAGCATCTTATAAGAATTTTGAATATGAAATATGCTCCTCATCAAGAGCTCTGATTATATAACCCTTTAGAATCTCTATAAGTCTGACAACAGTAAAAGTATCTGTAGCAGATGAATTTACAGAATATGATAAGCAATGTCTCCACTTCCGACAATGTTTTTAACTTGCACTAAAAGTTAAACTTTCTTCTGAATTGGTATTCTATACTATTCCTCCTTTGTCGTCCAAGTTGTCTGCCGAGGATTCGTTCTATCATGTGGGAAAGCGTTGCATAAAGAATGATGTTGAGGAATAGCGAAATTTAGCATTACTAATTGAATTACAGTTACAATATTACTGCTCCTCAAGAAACTAAAGGAAACTGTTTCGACATGTAGAATCAAAGTACAAGTATTTCTAAGTTGCATTATGCAATGGTAATTAATTAGGTGGTGCATATTTAACCCTTTCCCTCATACGACAATTCTGCAGCAGACGACTTTGAACGTATTTTGTCAAAACATAGAAAATCTCCATAATTGAATGGATAACCTATGACGAAAAGTGGAAAACATTGTGGCAAAACGTGCAATTTCTTCTTTTGTCACTATGTTTCTAAAAAGCCGTCTGCTGCAGAGAAAGCGTCTATATTAGGGAAAGGGTTAAAAAGTAATCCCTGATAAAACATCTTATCTGATGTTTACTTTGAATATGAGATAACATTAATAGAGATTTCCATATGATAAAGGGTTAAAGCTGATGAGCCTTTCTGGCTGTGAGTTCCGAGATTAACAGTTGGATTATCAGGTAATTCTCATGAGACAGACATTAATGGGATAACAGTATGAGCAAAGGAAAACATTTATTTCATTTTTTTGTGACTTTGGAAATCTTCCAGAGTAACTTACGATGGTATTCATATTCTATAGACTTGTGTAACATGTATGTATATAATCTATCAGGACCAAAGAACATTGACCTTTTGGTAAAGCAATTTATACAGAGGAAGATCAGCATCATCTGCTTGAGCATTGTTGAGCTAATTGTAACCCTTTCCCACATGCAGGGGCTTTCTGACACCTCTGCAGCAGACAGACTTTTTTTTTTAAATTTTGACAAAACAAGAAATTCCTCTTAACCCTTTCCCACATACAGCAAATCCTGAGCAGACGTCTT
The DNA here is from genome assembly GCA_031761405.1 of Serripes groenlandicus. Classification (NCBI taxonomy): domain Eukaryota; kingdom Metazoa; phylum Mollusca; class Bivalvia; order Cardiida; family Cardiidae; genus Serripes; species Serripes groenlandicus. Next base: position 77,078 of record JASEVX010000535.1, read on the forward strand.
TGTAAATGTGTCTACTAAAAAACATGGAAAACCTCTTTAATTGTAGGTATAATTAAATACTGAAAAAAGTTGAAAACCTGATTGTGGCTTTTGAGCAATTTCTCCTTTTGTTACGCTGTTTGCAAAAGTGGTCTGCTGCAAAATGCGTTTATATGTGGGAAAGGGTTAATGAGCAAATATTCCTTTTACCACAATGTTTTCAACTCTATTAAAAAAATTGCATTTTCATTTATAGAGATTTTCTATATCTTTGCTTAATTGTTTTCAAAGTCATCTGCTGCAGATTTGTTGTATGCGGGAAAGTGTTAATACGATTCCTTTTTGTGAAATAAAGCTGAATAATAAAGCATTGAAAGGTCTATTGTCCACACAGCTAATTACACAGGTGTTATTACTAATTACAGGTATAGTCATTAACTCTTGGTCTCTCATTGAAGTTCTTTAAAACATGGAATTTATTCTTTTAAAAACATCATTAAAACAGGATCCACAAATACATAATGACTACCTTTTCCCTTTTGTTTTCACTGCGAAAAGCACAAAGTTGAGAGAGAAATTATGTCTCTGGAAACTTGAAGATCATTTTGCCATAAATCCATTTACGAAAAACAAAACTATTTCTGTTACAATTGTTATATTAGGTAAGAGAAGACAAGACCGTGGAGTTCAAACTGATCTGTATAAATTTTAAAAAAAATATGTCACTTTGATTTATACGTTTGTCACAACATTCATTTAACCCTTCAACATGTAGACACCGTTTTTTCATAAATATTGAAGTTATATATCACAGCCGACAGCTCACTTATTCTTGATCCCTTGGTAAACAAACCAGTACTATGCAAGGAAATGTGCCTCTGCCAAAGGGCACTCTATATCATCTATGACCATCTCGACTAGGGATTAAACCTTGGACACCAGGTTCCAAATCGCAGATGCTAACCACTCGGTAGAGGCAGATTCCACAGAATGATAAAGAAAGGGTTAAAATCTTAAGATTGAAAGAAAAATAAACCAAATTTTATATTTTTGAATGTTTGAACTTTTACATCTTTAAAAGTAGCAAACCCGTAAAATGTCACAGCATGTAAAGAAGGCAAAAAGCAGAATGTCATAACTAATGAACAAATATTACTGACCATTTAACCCTTTCCCATATAAAGACGCTTTTTGACGCCTTTTGAAAACATTGTGACAAAAGAAGAAATTGCTCAAAACAAGCAATTTCACCTTTTGCCACAATGTTTTCTATAAATACACTTTTATATATTTATAGGAATTTCTATGATTTTGTCTGCATGTTTCCAAAGTCGTCTGCAGATTTGTTGTAAGGGGGAAAAGGGTTAAAAAGTTTGATTACTGAAAAAAATGCAGTGAACATGAAAGGGTCACTAAACTAAGGCCTAGACACATTTTCTTCATTTCTCTATTTTTTTTGGACACTTTTCAAGGATCATAAATCTTCGCTGCCTATAAAAAAAACTTTTGACACACAAACATAAAATAAAAAGTTCAATTTTCTTTCTCTTTGTTATATTCTGTCTTTTTTTGTATCATTCATTATTGTAAAGGCCAAGCATTTAAGTGACTGATCGTTTAATTCTTTCCCAATATAATGACAAATTATGGTAATCATGGGTTGAAATGTACAGTGTTATTACCCGATATATCTTAAGAGTCTTCTACTTTAATTATATCCAAGACATAACAAGAATTACGCGTAATGAAATGTCTCGCTTTCATCCGCTTTGACAATAAATATGAAGAAAGGGTACAAGATGTATCTTTGACCAAAATTTGAAAGCCCTACGACTAGAACTTATGGAGAAAATGAAAAAAAAAACGAAATATTAACGTTGATGTTTGACGGGGTCGAAAAGCAACAGCTGAGTCTCACTTTCGCTACTTTGTCACAGCGAGACAAAAAAGTATAACCAGGAAAGTTATTACACTAGTTTACCAACAATGTCTTCAAAAGTTGGATGGCCCCTTTATATAAAGTTTTTTTCTTACCAATAAGGCTAAACAGAATTTTACAGAGCTCACAGTCAATATGTGCAATCCTTCAACAAAATGTCTGTTTAACACTTTCCCACATACAACAATTCTGCAGCAGACGACTTTGAAAACATCTAGGCAAAATAATGGAAAACTTCGAAAAATGAAATTTTTCTCGAATAAAGTTGAAAACAGTGTCGCAAAAGGACAAATTGCTCATTATGAGCAAATTTTCCTTTTGCCACACTGATTACAAAAGTCGTCTGCTGTAGATGTGTCAAAATGCATCTACAAGTGGGAAAGGGTTAAATATTACGCTATTTTGTTGGTATTCATTTGAATTTTCTCACTGTAAGAACCATTTTGATATACCATCATTTTTATTTATCAGGGCAAATCAAGACTTTCAGTAATAAATTCATATTGTTGTGACCCTTTCCCACATACATGTACATCAAATCTGCAGCCGACAACTATGAAATCATCTACCTGTAGATACATATATGGTAAATCCCAAAATGATTGTTTAGTTTTGTTGTGGTTTTACGCCGTTTTCAACATTATTCCAGTTATATCACAGCAACAGTTCACTTATTCATGATCCCCAGGTAAACAAACCAGTATAAGGCTAGGAAATGTACCTTGCCTACGGGCACTCAACCCTGACCACAGCGCCGCGAAAATTTCTGAATAAAAGTAGAATAGTTGAAGAGAACTGAAAACATTGTGGTAAAGAAAGAAATTGCTCACTGTCACCTCGAAGTGCATACATGTCAATCTGAATTGTGACTCTATCCATTCATAATGCATCATGAAAATGTCAAACAGATATATTATAATGTTAACAGCCGATGAAATATGAAGTGACTGAAAGCTAATACTCCAGATTTTTCGCATATATCATCCTAAATAAAGTATCGAATGGCTGGTTGGGTATTGTATATATGCAGAATTATTCACAATATCATTAACATCTTTACGTTCAGAAGTGGTGTAACGAAGTTATTATTCTTCATAGCCCTTTCCCACATGCAGACACATATTTCAACGCAACTGCAGCAGATGCAATAAAAGTAATGGCTCACCATGAGCAATTTCTCCTTTGACCATGGTGCAGTTTTCAATTCTTTTCAATAATACTTAAATTATGAGCAATTTTTCTTTTGACACAATCTGTTTAAAAGCAGTCTTCTGCAGATGCATATCAAAAGGTTTTTTAAGCAGGAATGGGTTAAATAGTAGACCGTTTCTTCAAAAAGTGTGTCAAAATGTGACGGCAAGTGGAAAATATTTGATGTATGGAATGTTTAATGAGCCATGGTAAATGTAAATTATCAGTTTTCCCAAATGTATATACTATAGTAATAGAACCTGTAAACATTGGATTACTGGTCAATTTAACATCAAAACATACAATTACTATTATGGCATTGTAAAACATTCAGTGTACACCAATGGCGACAGTTATAAATAAATGACTATTTATATATTACTCCCCAAGGGCACTCACAATTATCTTGTAAACTTGTCAGGGCCAGATTTTCAACAGCCTGCTTCCGAAACTCAACATCTGCAAGCATTAATTACCATTCTCAAACCAAAATGCCCAAAATCTAACTATAACAAGAAAACGGGTTGTAGACAATCCAGTCTCCAACCAGAAGTGGGTGTTTCAAACATATTTCAGGACACAACACTTTGTCATTAAAACCAAACTTCAAATTTTGTTGCAGTAGCATTATATTTAAGGCTCATACTTGTATGATGGCTGCCTAATTAGCCGGTACGTGCCATGGACAGATGATTAGTATTTTGGTGAATGAATCTCATGTTATTTTCCAGGTTAACCCTTTCCCACATACAACAATTCTGCAGCAGACGACTTTGAACATATTTTGTCAAAAAAAAGAAAATCTTTATAATTGAATGGTTAACATATGAATAAAAGTTGAAAACATTGTGTCAAAAGGAGAAATTGCTTGTTTTGAGCAATTTTTTCTTTTGCCACTATGTTTTCTAACAGCGGTCTGCTGCAGAGGCGTCAGAAAGCGTCTAGATGAGGGAAAGGGTTAAGGGGTGCAGACAAAAAATGAGCCAACAAAACTACAAGTGATATTATATACTGTGTACTAGTGCATTTAAACATATTGAATATCAAAGACTGTAAGACCCTTCTCTGATTTGGATCCTGGTTTCACCAATCTGTATAGCAAATGATCATCGGAAAACAATGTTTGAAATGAAGCCTATATTTTAGATAAGTACTCACTGTCAGTGTGCTGAAGAAGTTTTAGACAGTAAAACATAAATGTTCCTATCAATTTCTGAATTTCACTGCATTTCAAACATAGCAAAGTCCAGAGAGTTTCTTCAGTTGTTATTTTGAGCAAAGTCTTAAGTACCCATTTAAACTTTTATTTTTCTTCTTGTAAGGCCTATCCCACAATATCAGTTTGCACATTGCTTTTTTTCCTATTCATAAAAACAGTCTGATTGTTCAATAAAGTTTATGTTCAAAGTGAAAATAGCCATTACAATACAATTGCAGTTATACTTCCTTCTCATATTTTTTCATGACATAAAAATCAACCCCAGCACAAACTAACTTGAAACTTATTTACATTTGACAAGCTATTTTGGTAGTGTCATGATTGCTCATTCCAGGGGTTACGAGTTTGAACCACAGTTTAGGCTTTAGCCATTCATTCTTTTGGACGGTTGACACCAAGTCATTGTGACGTTTGTTATTGGTCTTCCATCAATGTGCAACATGTTCATATACATACGGGAGGTAGCTAATTGTCTGGTGATATTATGTTGTGTGGAGTGTTGCTGGTGAGAGAAAGCCAGGAAACACAGTCAAGTTAGGACTGAGCTGCATGGCCTCCATGATATTTATGGCCTCCATGATATTTATAACTGTAATACTGTTGTAAATGCATGGCATTAAACTATGATCAATAAATCTGAGGTACAGTTACTTTTAACCCTTCCCCACTTGTAGACGCATTCTGACGCCTGGGAAGCAGATGAATTATGAAATCACAGTGGTAATTTGCCAAATTGATTTCAACTGTAATCAATAATTATACTTTCTTTTTTTGAGATTTTCTATATTTTTGCCTAGATGTTTTAAAAATCGTCTGCTGCAGATTTGTCATTATGAGGGAAAGTGTTAATAGCAATAGAGGAACGGCATATTTCCAGTTCTTTTATTACCCAAAGAGAGTTCAAATCATTGTGGAAAAAGGAGAAAGTGTTCATCATTTTAAAAAGTGTCTGCTTTAGATGGTTTGAAATGCGTCTACTGTACTACAGGTGGGAGAGCCAAAAGATTAGATTCGTTTGAATACCCAGAGCACCGACCCTGAGCCTGAGTGGGATCGTGAGAGATATTGTTGGAATCATTTAACCCTTTCCCACATACAGACGCTTTCTGACACCTCTGCATCAGATGTCTTTGGAAAACATTGTGACAAAATAAGAAATTGCTCGAAATTGCTCAAAACGAGCAATTTCTTCTTTTGCCACAATGTTTTCAATTTTTTACAGTAATTATACCTTCATTTATAGAGATTTTCTATATTTTGGACATGATAATATAAAAGTCGTCTGCTCCAGATTTATTTTGTATCTGAAGGTTGGACACGGACCTTTTATAATGAAATGAGCCTGTCAACGATCAATTGATTAATTGGGGTTTAAACTTTAACAGCTTTTTCAATATTTTTCCAGACATATCACAGCGGCCAGTTACCTACTCATAATTATGTTTCATGGCTTTCTCACACCAGTACTCCACACAATTGTATACTTTCCAAGCAACTGGCTGCTTTTTTATTAGAATGTTAGCGCATCGGTGAAAGATAATGACACAGTGGCATGGATTGTCAATCAAAAGATCCTTTTGGAAGCATTTAATCACATTTACAACCGAGCCTTTCGTGTGATTTTAGGGTCTTATCAACTTTCTATATCCGGATCATATAAGGTACTGTGATTTGCATAAATCTAATGGGACTACACTTCCAGTTTTATGTCAAAAGATCCGTCTAGGACAGAGTTACATGTAGAAAGTCATTGAAAGCTCCGGTGAGACTGTGCGGATGCACAAGCTGGCCCGAGTCCTCACTGTATGCCAATGCATTAAGATTCTAAATCCCACGACATGGCTCAATTATGTATATGACATGCAGATACTGCACTGCATGAACCCTGATCAGTGTGGGAGAATCTCATCTGAATAAATTTATAATTCAATCTGTCACTGTTATTAGATCAACTATTTTACTTCACTTAACCCTTTCCCTCATATAGACGCTTTCTGATGATGGCTTTTTGAAAACATAGTGACAAAAGAAGAAATTGCACAAAACGTGCAATTTCTCCTTTTGCCACAATGTTTTCCACTTTTTGTCATCGGTTATCCATTCAATTATGGAGATTTTCTATGTTTTGACAAAATACGTTCAAAGTCGTCGATCTGCTACTGAATTGTTGTATGAGGGAAAGGGTTAAAAACTGTTTTACCTGAACCTGACATAAGATATTAATAATGTCAACATTGTTAAGCCCTTTCCAACATACTAATAACATTCTGGCAGATTTGCGCAGCAGACTACATTTGAAAACATTATGCCATTCAATAACTTTGTTTATATAAAAGTGTCCAAAGTTGTGTCTAGACGTTGTCAAACGTGACTGCTGCTGCTATGCTGTAAGTGGGAAAGGAGGATTAAAGAGGACAAAAACTGTAGCATCTAAGAAATTTGAAATACATGTTAAATTACGATACAGAGTTGTAAACATCGCGTAATGTATAATAGAAACTGCTTATTTTGAACTCTCTCAATTCATCGAAACGTTTTTTAAAAAAAAAAATTTTATACAAGTGTTAGGGATCAATTGAGATTAAGCGTTTCTCTTTAATAAGTGGGGTATATAGTTAAACCCATTACTTAATTCATGTTGTTTAACCCTTTTGTTATAAATTGTTTGTAAGGTGTTTTACGCCTCTTTCAAAAATATTTCATTTATATCACAGCATTTCCTGGGCAAGTTACCAGGACTACTGGTCCATTTATACTGACATCAGCGAGTCAGCCGTAATGCTAAGAGTGCCAAGGGGAGTAAGCCATATAACTACATTTTTTTTAAAGTCTTTGATATGACCCCACTGGAGATCTAACCTGTCACCTGCCACACCCGAGTCAGACGCTCCATCACTACACCACTTAGGTCCCGATATTAAAACATTTTAAGGTAAAACCTTTTTGAGACATGAGCGTGTAAACCTGTGGGAAAAGAGTGCAATTTTGCAAAGTCTTGTGCTGTAGATGCATCAGAAGAATTGTCTGCATCAGGGTAGGTGGATCTCCGGAAAAAACGTTACTATTATAATGTTATAATTGAACAGATTTATGTGGATATTCAAATAAGGAATTGACATGATCGAATTTGAATCAGTAATAAATATTGTGTTGTTTTGGCAAGTTTCATAAACATTAATTTTCAGAAAAGGGTGTCTTTAAAAAGCCTCAAAGGAAGAGAGTAAATGGCAATTACAACATGTTTAACCCTTTCCCTCATATAAACGCTTTCGGACGCCTTTTTGAAAACATAGTGATAAAAGAAGAAATTGCACAAAACGTGCAATTTCTCCTTTTGCCACAACGTTTTCCACTTTTAGTCATATGTTATCCATTCGATTATGGAGATATTCTTTTGTTTGACAAAACATGTTCAAAGTCGTCTGCTGCACAATTGTCGTATGAGGGAAAGGGTTAATAGGTAATAAAATACATTATTATTCTGATGTATCAGTTTTAGCCTAAAAACTAAAAGCGACATTGACATTTTTGTTCATTCAGTTTAACCCTTTCCCTCATATAGACGCTTTCTGACGCCTCTGCAGCAGACAGCTTTTTGAAAACGTAGTGACAAAAGAAGAAATTGCACAAAACGTGCAATTTCTCCTTTTGCCACAATGTTTTCCACTTTTTGTCATAGGTTATCCAATTGTTTTACAAAACATGTTCAAAGTCGTCTGCTGCACAATTGTCGTATGAGGGAAAGGGTTAATGTGACAAACAAAATTGCAAAAACAAGATGAGCCGATATCTTGTAGTCATGAAACCTGTTTTGCAATTTAAACTTTTCCCAAAAGTAGAATCAAATATTTAGTATTTTAATCCGATTGTAACCTATATATTGTTCAGAATGTTCAAATAACATTTATTCAATCTGATTAATTGGGGTTCAAAATGTCCATTTTAACAGTCATAATGGCATCCAGTTCAACAACCTATGATTTTCCTTGCTTTCTTAAATTAACAATCAATTATTACTTAAGAACAGTCTGCCATGCCAACCGATTCTTTTCCCATCTTGACTTTCTTGCAAACTGGAGGGCAGCATCAGAATGCTGGTTACATTGACATTGGCCAATTGCAGCAAGCTTAGAGGTTTAATCACAAGACTTTTTGATCTATCAATGGCCCGATAATTTTGAAGGCTGAGCTATTGCAGCCCGACATATATTATTCAAAACTACCAAAAGGACTTTAATTGATCTGACTCGGATTTGCCTATAATCTACAGAATAACTGCTTAAATTCTATTCCCAAAAATCAGTTCTGCTTCACAGGCATAGAGAATTTTCTGTTTTAACCCTCCCTCATATATACGCTTTCTGACGCCTCTGCAGCAGACAGCTTTTTGAAAACTTAGTGACAAAAGAAGAAATTGCTCAAAACAAGCAATTTCTTCTTTTGCCACAATGTTTTCGACTTTTAGTCAAAGGTTATCCATTCAATTATAAAGATTTTCTATTTTTTGATAAAATATTCTCAGTCGTCTGCTGCAGAATTGTCCTATCAGGGAAAGGGTTAAGGAAAGCGTTGAATGAATAAAGTTTGGCGAAAGGAAAAATAGCTCATAACAAGCAGATTTTCTTTTTGTCACCATGTTTTCAAAATTAATGTTAATTGTCTGCTGTAGATATAGGAAATTCAGAATATGAAAAACACCCCTCAACTAGTTCTCTGATAATAACAATGTACATGCTACTAAAGGGTCATATTTTCAAATCATTCATGTGACTGCGTTCAACTGAGATTCATAAAAAATCATGAAATCTAATTATTTTACAATTACAAGCCAATTTTAGGAAAAACGGACTAGATCAAAGTTTTTTCTGGAAACCAAATTGAGATGAAAATTGTATAAACAGCCTATATTTGTGCCACTTTACGGATAAAGGGGACTAAATATTGACTTTGTTACAGCATAAAAAAGTTGCTTACAATCTGAAACTGCATTTCTTACATGTGTTGGATGAGAAGCTATTGTGCCTAAGTGATACTTTGCATTATGCTGTCTAATTCATGCATTGTGCAACATTTATTAACCTTTTCCGTCATAGAACAAATCTACGGCAGATGTCTTTGAAAATGAATGCGAGAAAGAATAATACCCCATTTTTCCTGATGCAGGTCATTTACATGTACTTTTAAAATTGGAAAAAATAATTTGGTTAAGATCAACCCTTTCCCAGATGTCGATGCATTTTGATGCCTCTACAGTAGACAACTTTTGAAAACATTTCGGCAAAGTAGAAATTGCTCTTCAATAGTTATACTTTCGTATATAGATATTTTCTACAGTTTTGCGTAAGCTATTTTGAAAGCTGTCTGATGCAGACTCACTAAATATAGGAATGAGTTAATGTCAGAATCAGATTCAGCAATGTTTTTATTCTTATTCATGTAAATCTTATAAGGAAATTCATTAACAATTTCTCAAGTAAATCTAGATAGACATTCTAATGTATATCTGAAATAAACATTAGATTTGGATGGAAAATTTCAGAAAATATCAACGTACAGTGACAATCACTTTATTATTCTTACTGCACTTAGCCCTTTCCCATTTCTATAGCATGCACATTTGAAAACATCTTGGCAAATAGTAACATAATTTAACTGAAATGAATTCAAAACATTATACAGCAATCTTTTCAAAATAATTCTACCTGCAGAAGCATTCAACGCATGTCTGTTAGTTGAAAAAGGTTAAGGTTAAGGAAACTAACTTAACCCTTTCCCTCTGAAACAATTCTGCAGCAGACGACGTTGAACATATTTTGTCAGAAAATAGAAAATCTCTATAATTGAATGGATATATATAACCTATGACTAAAAGTGGAAAACATTGTGGCAAAAGGAGAAATTGCCCGTTTTGAGCAATTTCTTTTTTTGTCACTATGTTTTCAAAAAGCCGTCTGTTGCAGAGGCGTCAGAAAGCGTCTATATGAGGCATAAGAGACCAATGTCAATCCAGATTAAACTGCATCACCTGTAAAGTTTGATCTGAATCTGACTATTTGTCAATGTATGTAACAAATAGCCGATTTTCTGGCCTATACAGTTATAACCAATACCCCGACGTTGGTTTTACCTGGCTGCAGTTATGGTTGTGTACCTTCAAAATTGCTTCAACATCTACTGAAAAACAATTACCTAGATCTCTATTTTGCTGAGTGTGCATTGCATATAAATTCCAGAATCTTTTTACACAGGAAGTTGAAGAACATTAAAAGCCATGCTACAGGAAAACCAGCCTAACTAGACTAATGTGCCCTTTCCTGCATACAAGAAATCAGTACAGCAGACGACTCTAAAAACACCCTGGCTAAAAGTTGGCAAATCTATCTAAATGAATGTATATATAATCATTGAATAAAAATGAAAACATTGTGGCAAATGGAGAATTTGCTCATAACAAAAGTTCTCAGTTTCAGATGCATCGAAATGTGTATGTAAGAGGGAATGGATAAATGATATTTTTGAAAATCGAAGTTTGTTCACTTATAACACTAAATTGACTAATGTAGGCCTGACCGGCCCAAATTACATCATACAATTATGACAAATGTACATCATAAAGACCTGTCAACTCATCCAAGAATTCAGATTAAAGTGGACCATGTCTGTCAGATATGAGCCGTCCCACGAGAAAACAAACATTGTCGTAATGTATCTGCGTAATGTGTCGGTCCGGATCAGCTTAAGCATGCCGCACAGGCTAACCCGGACAGACACTTTTCGCCTCCTGTAGATTTTCTGTTTCAGGAATCATTACTCTATACATCTATCCCCCAGAGACGGAATGTGTCGGCCCGGATCAGTCTGCGCAGGCTGATTTGGGTCGATACATTACACAAACCATAATGTTGGTTTTCTTGTGAGATGGCTCGATATATCTTAATTAAACTTTCTGGGACTACTATTACATAATAAATTAGCAAACAGTGCACTGGTGCCCTGATTGATCTGTATCTGCATTTACGCACTTGAACAAATGTCTGCACTACTCAGTTTTTTTTCACATCATGGAAAAAGGAGGAATTGCTTAATTGGAGTTAGTTTTTGTTTTTCTTTCATTTTCAACTCTGAATTAAAACTTTTACATTTTTCTTTTTCCTTGTTTGCCATTGGGTCAGGCCCTACATAGAAATTTAAAATATATATATTTTGAAGAAAAGGTGATCACTTTTTTAGCACAAAAGTCTGGATGATTTCAATGTAGGCTAATGAAAATATACAGTTTACTTTGTTAAAATATTGAGGGTAAAAAAGTAATTCCTAACTTACAGCAATGTGTATTTTTTTAGTAGTTATTTCTTTTTTTCCTTGTTGATTTGTGAACATTTTGGACAGATAGAATTTTACCATTTACCTGCTATAAACTTTTTCGTGTTAAGATTTCGAAATATCTGAGAAAAAAAGCTTCTTCTAGAAATTTGGAAGTATGGTATTAACACAGATTTTAAAACATTTTCATTTCCACACAATAATCATAAGTCATCTGCACATAAGCATTAAAACATTTTCCACATGCCAGACAACTTCTTTAAAGATTATGGCAAAAGGAGAAATTACTCATGATGTGCAATTTTTCCTTGTGTCAAAATGTTCTAATCTATTCAATAAGTATGCTTTCATTTCTTAAGAATTTTCATAATTTTGCCTGGATATTTTGCAATGTCGTCTGCTGCATATTTGTTTTAAGTAGGAAATGGTTTTAAAGTCATCTGTATCAGGGGAAGATTTCAACAAAACTGCAATTTAAATCAAAATAAATATATATAAAATACTCACCGAAATGTGTTCTATAATAGTGTAAACTTATCCAGTTATATAATAAAATACTCTCTCTTCTTTATAAACCTATATGAATAAATAATCCCTCTTTGAATGAATGCCAGACACATGCACACACTTATATTTAGCTTAAATATCCACCGTTCATTAATATACCCCCTCTCTGTATTATACCAAACTTCTTTTTCTACCTTTCAATATACTGTGTGCATAAAAGCATGAATATATATAACAATTTCATTTACTATTTAAAAAATCCACTTTTGCACTTTTTGTCTACAATATCATCCAAGCATATCTAAAACCACTTAAACAAAATATGAAAATTAGAAAGTCTGAATTAAAAATCCTGATTTAAATTATTCAAACGAGTTTTCGATGAGAACTAGAAGATCCCTCTCTCTTTCCCATTACAGAGTTAGCGTAGTACTGATTGCCTTACGTCTGGTACAGGGATTTTTTACTACAGGCAACCGACTTTATACAGTCATTCACAATGTCTCTATGATAGCACAATGACAGACGATTTGTACTTTGTATGTGCTGATTGTGTATACCTACTGTTATAGTGGGAGGGCGGACAGTGTTTATTCCTTCTCCCACATGCAGACGACTTTTGACACTTCTTCAGCAAAAGAATTTTGAAAACACTGTGGCAAAAGAAGAAATTGCTCATTCTGAGCAATTTTTCCATTGCCACATGGGTTTAAATTTTAGTAAATAATCATACTTCCATTTAGAAAGATGTCCATGTTTTTGCGTAGATCATTTTAACCCTTTCCCACCTACAACAAATCTGCAGCAGACGACTTTAAAAACATATTGGTAAAAAAGTGAAAAACTTCCTTAACCCTTTCCCACCTACAACAAATCTTCAGCAGACGATGTTGAAAGTATCTAGGCAAACACACGGTAAATTTCTTTAAACGTAGGTATAATTACTGAAAACAGTTGAAAACATTGTGGCAACAGGAGAAATTGCGTTTTGAGCAATTTCTACTTTTGTCATAATGTTTTCAAAAGTCATCTGCTGCAGAGGAGTCAGAAAGTGTCTAAATGTGGGAAAGGTTAAATGAGTGTTTAATTTTTCAATAGAGTTGAAAACATTGTGGCCTAAAAAGGAGAAATTGCTCATAATGTGTAATTTCTTCTTTGCCTCAATGTTTTCAAAAGTCGTCTGCAGCAAGAAAGGGTAAGAGTCGGCTGCTGTAGAATTGTTATATGTTGGAAGGGGTTATTTATAAATTGTCAATTGAACCTTTTGGCTAGTGTTTGGTAATAAGTCAATAGGTTATGAGTTAACAAATGATTTTATTTGTTATAAGTCAATATATTATAAATTAACAAATTGGGCTATATTGATAAACCCTTTGCGAAATACAACACATCTTCAGCAGTTGACTTTGAATATCATTCAGGCAAAACTATTGAAATACTTAATAACTAAAGTATAATGATTGGATACAGATGAAAACATTGATTAAAAATGTGTTTGCTGCAGATATGCTAATAGACTGTTCACCTTGTCTTCAAAATCTTTATTTTAATAACATTTATTTATACCATTCAATGGAAAACATATGTATGAAAGATGTAATATGAGCCGTCCCGCGAGAAAATCAACAAAATGGCCTCTGCATTATGTATTGACCCAGATCCGCGCAGACTGATCAGGGCAGACACATACCATCTCAGGGGGATAAAGGTATAGAATTATGATTCCTGAAACAGAAAATGGAAGATAAGGCGAAAAATGCCTATCTGGGTAAGCGTGCGCGGCATGCTTAGGCCGACACGGGTCGATACTTTATGCATAGTCCACACTGTTGGTTTTCTCGCTAACGGCTGGTATAGTTCTTTGACAAAGTCTGTTTAATATGGATGCAGATCACTTTATTAAACACCTCATTCATTTAGATTAAAAGTTCAATCCTTTTTTTCCTTATAAAACTGCTTATTCATTTAGATTAACCCTTTCCCTCATACGACAATTCTGCAGCAGACGCCTTTGAACATATTTTGTCAAACAATAGAAAGTCTCTATAATTGAATGGATAACCTATGACTATAAGTTGAAAACATTGTGTCAAAAGGAGAAATTGCTCGTTTTGAGCAATTTCTTCTTTTGTCACCATGTTTTCAAAAAGCTGTCTGCTGCAGAGGCGTCAGAAAGCGTCTATATG
>JASEVX010000536.1:0-91183 GCA_031761405.1 Serripes groenlandicus
TTCACAATGAGGGTTGCCATGTTGTTACATCAACTCATTTTCTAAAAGAAAAAACTGAACAGTCTAAGTATAACTGTGCCATGAAAGTTTTGCATGTCCCAAGTGTACAATTACTATGTCATTTAAATAGTCATAGATGACATACTTAATAATAAATTATATATTTAAGTTTATAAACTTTTTGATAAAGCAGAAGGATGGTTGTCAAAAGATAATGTGATTCCATAAATATATATTATCAAAAGAAACAGAAATATTGTTTTAAACATGACTTTAACGCAAAAGTGTGATATGTTCTTTAAAACAGCTTACCATTTCACTTAAAAACAGCTAGAAAAGCACTTTCCTGTGATGATGCAACCATCATGGAAGCTGCACTCTAAAGGAATCATGGGTAATGTTAATATCATGGTACTGACACTTGTCGATCAAAAGTGTCATATGTGTTGTACACTTGGGACAACACATTTGTGTAAGGAAAAACATAATACACATATGTATGACTATTTCATTAGACTGGGACTACACACTATTGTAAAGTTATAAGCTATGAAAAAAACACTTTTGATGCAAAGTAATTCTATGAATAAAAAAGAAAATCCTGAGTAAAATAATGTCTTTGGCTGTATTTTATACTTAACCTGAATGAGTCGACCAACGGTAATACTTTCTGTGAGGTTTATACATTTCTTTGATGAAAGAAAGAAAATCCATTCATCACATAGTCATCAATTTGAAAATCTCAACCTGTTAAGTTAAAGCAAGGGAATATTCTCTGGTCAAAATAATCCAACGGCCAAATGTATGTCCAAGTTCATACGCATAAAACAATACAGCAACGACTGTAACAATAAAACAATATTGGTAGGGACCTGTCAATTGAAAAATAACAAAAACTTGTGTTCATATATATACAGTAATTCAAGAGATATTACAGTTTGAAAATGATGGTACAGGATAAATGTCACGCTTAAATCAGTACATTTGGGACATTTTTGGACAGTTTATTTGATATTATAAAGCTTTACAATGTCATTTTAGTAATAAATATTTAAAACGCTTCATTTTTTATGAAATCACCCTTATGCAGAATAGATCTCCAAACAATATTCAGTTCAGCCAAGCTTCCAGCTCCAAAACTTCATCAAAGTGCGATATCGAGTCCATGTTCCAAGGAACGACAATCATACACGGGGGGGTACGCGAAAACTAAGATCACAAGTTCAGACGAATTATGCCGTTATCAATTGATTCTGACAGTGATTAAGACTCATAAAGAGTATCAATGGTTAAACACTACACAGTACTTGTCATTGTATAAACATTTACCTTTTGATGTCCAGTTAAAATCAATTTGTTATTTAATCCATTTCTTGAAGTTAACTACGTATCACATATCTTTTAATATTTCTCATGAACATTATCAATTTAGGAATTTAATTATATGATCCAAAAACACTTTGAATTAAATACAACATGTTCACGTTATTACACTTTGAATTAAATACAAGTAACAACATGTTCACGTTATTTTACTTTCACATTTTGTCTTGTGTTATGTTTATATTCCGTTTTACCAGTCCTGACCTTGCCGTTGTGTAATACACACGTGTTGCTCCCATGACACAGTATGAAAGCATAGCTTTTTTTGGTGTTTAGTTAACACGACACGTTATTCTAAGTTGCTAAAAACAAACTAGACTACACAAACCAAAGTATATTAACGATTGAAATTACAACCCTTTGTTTAAAGTATGTTTAATCCAAAATATCACAGCAAACACACTTTCCCCGCTTCGCTGTATAAATACAACATGGAGGAAATTTTAAATTTGACGGGTACTTGTGTATTCATGCGCGACAGTTACGTCACTTGAGCTTGGCTTCCTCCCAATTCTACCGCTAAATTAGAATTCTCATCACTTCTAAAAAGATTGAAGGTATATAATAAACAGATTAATTACCTGTATTCCGATGAAATTAAAAATATGTCACTCGAATGGGTGTTATTGGGTGAAAAAACTCGTTCCTTTCTGGTGACATATTTTTAATATCATCGGAATACAGTTAATTAATCTCTATTTTCTTAATTAATTAATTAATTAATTACCTTAAATGCGAACTTGTTGACACTAACTGGCACCTCTGTAGGCTTATCCATCGAGATGCTGTCACAAATGTAGCCAGCCCAGCCGAGATCATTTTCCGCCACCCACTTGAACGTCTTCCCCGAGTACTTCCCTATGTACACTAAATGGTACCCTAGCACATCTGTCCGTCTGGTTACATCACCACCAACACTCAATGTCCGAGTCTTAGCCGCCTCATATTCCACACCAGGTGAAGGACATTTGGGTTTTTGAGGACAGTTGGCAACTTTTTTGGCTCTGGGAGAGGGTTGCATCCATAGAAGGCCCCTTGGACCTCTTGGGAAAACCGGGTCCATAACTGCAAAATTTCAAACATAAACACTTGTCTTTCCTGCTTTATATATTAAATCATTGATATTATGAGCAGTGCACCATGAAAACACAACAGTTATGACATTTGTGACCACTTTAGATACAGATCAAACTGCACAGTTTAATCTGGATCTGTACTGGCTGCCAATTAATATCAGACTTTTGAAAATACTATACATTGTGCATATGGATAAGAAGGCATCGTTGATGAGCATGCTTATCTTCATCTTCACAAGAAAATAACACCCTTTCAAAACAACATTTCAAAGCAAAACGCAGTGAAATTTGTGCATTTATTATTAAACATTTCCCACATACAACACATCTGCAGGAGACGGTTTTGAAATTATCTTGGCAAGAGTATGAAACATATCTGTAAATGAAAGTACAAATTTTCCTTATTTTCCATGGAAGCCTTCTGCTGCTGTTTGTGGGAAAACAATATCTAAGAAACTAGAAATATCACTGAAGGTGATGAATAGCCCCAGCTGGTGCCTGACAATATACATATGTATGACAAATTCAAGGGGCCATAACTCATTTAAAAATAATTCAAGTGCAGCACGCCCACAATATGCACAACTAGGCTTGGTATCAATCATTCTTGTGAAGTTATATTGAATTCTGACCAAGGTTTGCTGAAAAATAGTGTTCACAAGAAATGTCTACAGACCAACTATGTATGAGAAATTCAAGGGTCCATTAATCATTTAAAAATAATTCCAGTGCAGCACCCCGACAATATGCACAACTAGGCTTGGTATCAATCATTCTTGTGAAGTTATATTGAATTCTGACCAAGGGTTGCTGAGAAATAGTGTTCACAATAAATGTCTATAGACCAACTATGTATGAGAAATTCAAGGGTCCATGACTCATTTAAAAATAATTTAATTGCAACACGCCGACACTATGCACAACTAGGCTCTTGTGAAGTAATATTGAATTCTGACCAAGGGTTGCTGAGAAATAGTGTTCACAATAAATGTCTATAGACCAACTATGTATGAGAAATTCAAGGGTCCATAACTCATTTAAAAATAATTTAAGTGCAACACGCCGACAATATGCACAACTAGGCTTGGTATCAATCATTCTTGTGAAGTTATATTGAATTCTGACCAAGGGTTGCTGAGAAATAGTGTTCACAAGAAATGTCCAGACAAACAAACCGACCGTCAAGCGTGACTCCTATATAGCCCCCGTATACTACGTATCTGGGGGTATAATAAAGCAGAAAAAAAGGAAGTGATCATACACACAACTAGGTTCTATACACACATTCTAAAGAATGACAAATTAGATACATTGCAAAACAGAAAAGCAACAAAGCCATCACATCGATCACATCGTTTAGTAAATCCTTTCCCCAAAGAAAACTTAGGACACCACCTGTAGAAGACAATTTTGAAAACATTGATTGATTGATTATTATTTAACAGTGTTCAAAGGTATTTCAGTTATATTAACTGAACAGAGACAATGTTTGATGTGACTGGATGGCTTTTCAGGGACAAAGTTAATTTTAATAAATAGAAAACAAAACTAGAATGGAGTGCTCCCCGGAGCACGTGTGTCACCTGCCGGGGCCTTGTCAGAAAATTTAAATTTTTGACAGAAAAGGGGCAATAACTCTGATATAAAAATATTTGGATTATTCCCCTTTTGTGAACCCATCACAAAGATTGATATAAACATTTGTCATAAGTTTCAATCCAATCCTTTGAGTAGAAAAAAAGTTATTTGAAAACGTGTGACGACGAAAAATGTGACGACAGACAGACGGATGGACAGAACGACAGACATACAGATGCCGGACAAAAAAAAAGTAATCCCTAAGTGCCTACCATGCTACGCAGGTGACACAAAAATGAAAATAAGATATGAAGCATGGATTAATGCAAGGGCACTACAACACTGTTGAATATACCGTATTTGACTGAACATCACCCATCCTCATATTAAATGAAACATGTTTCTGCAATATCATTGATGGATTAAACTTTTAACTACTGTGAAACACTTTATAGAGAAAAAGAGTTAAATGAAAAAGAGAAATTCTTCATCATAAAGAAAATCTCTTTTTCTCACCAGCTTATCTACTAATCAAGAAAGTGCATGTCCCTGCATATCAGCTATCTTAGTATACTTAACCCTTTTCCACATACAACAATTCTGCAGCAGACGACGTGAAAAACAAATTGACAAAAACGTGAATAATCTCCAATGAGGGTTCAATTATTTAATAAGAGTTGAAAACATTGTGGCACAAAAGGAGAAATTGCTAGCTTTGAATAATATCTCATTATATCCACAATGTTTCAAAAAGTCGTCTGCTGCAGAGGTTGCAGAAAGCGTCTATATGTTAGAAAGAGTTAGTTAATAAAATGTATATATATGTTGAAGATATTACCCAGTATTTTCCAAAATAGTAGATTAATAATGTAGTCCATGTGTTATACATATATACAAATTAGCTATGACACTACATGATTCTAAAACAGACAGGAAAGGCTAAGGTTAATATATATATTCAGCACCCCAATCACCATACTTACATTTTATTCCCCGTATGAGCTAATAATATAACAAAACATTTATAATATTGAAATTAAGCGTTTTATATTTTTCTCAATATCAAGCGCATAATCATAGAACTTTGCTTTTCAAACACTTATCTTGCTACATTTTAACCTTTCCCTCGAAGTGACAATGTTTTGCTGATTGAGTATGCAGAGGCCAACAACAGGAAAATGTTGTTAAATGTAAATAAGTGAATACAATACATCCATTTGCTGCACTTCAATATATTTAAAGATGTATATTAAACAAAGATATAGCTTTTAACCTTTATGTTACAGCTGAATACAATTTTGACCAATTTATGGAGATAACATTGTAGGAAAAATTTGAGTTCTGTAACGTACAGGGTTACTTCACAATTTCTATAAAATTTTCCTGTAAATCAAAATGACAAATATATCCACGTAAGCTCATTAATTTCTACAATAAACACTTAGTTAGCTAAAAAAGGCCACTCAGTAAATGTCCAGCATAGGATCTGATCATTAAAACACTTTGTCAATTTCATTGTCACTTTTTAAAGGTTACAACCAACCGTATACACATCTGCAGCCCAGCCAACTTTTTAAAACATTTGGAAAAGGAGAAATTGCTCATTGCAGACAATGTATTTAATTCTGAATGTGTCGTCCGGGGTATAAATTACTTGATAAGACAATCTTCAATGCACATCTTTATTTGTTGTCATAAGTGTGATTGACTGAAAACAAACAAATACATCAATATAGTGCCTAAACAATTGCACTTCACAAATAATAACCTGATCTCAGTCTACACCAAGTACTTCAAAAGTACAATCTTCAAACATGCAGTTTGATCTTTGTTTTCACTAAATATGCATCCAAAATACCCAAAACTATGCACATTTACAAAGAGCCGGGTCGTACTGAAAAGGCAAATTGCTATAAGACAATATACGACGTCAGCCTGATCCCACTCTTCACAAGATGGTTCAAATGTCGTCTGCATAAATAAGTAAACATTCAACGATTACAAATTGTTTGCATAAAAAATAATCATTATATTTGCGTTTACCGGGAAAATTGGCCTACATTATTAACCAAGCAGTTTCCTTTTTCTACTTTGTGTATTCTTAAATGAGCAATTACTCTTCTGGAGCAAAATGCATTCTCAGATAAGCGATTCTCCCTTTTTTACAATGTTCAAAGAATTTCAGCTAAATATACCGCTGACGGCATTTAAATTGCTCACTGAGAATTCGTGACTTGATAACAATATTAATTGACACAATGCATACATTAGTTTTGATTATACAGAACACAAGGTAAAGAAATCAAATCGAAGTCAGGTGTGACCAGCGTGCTCTAGGGACGTCGCCATTTTGTTGTGCACTTGACCGGCTAGGACAAACCCTTTAAATTGCAATAACTACGAATGCATATAACTTATGCTTTCGTAAAAATGTGGAATAAACATTTAATCATTGTATCATTGAGTCTTTACATACCAGTATATGGTTTCTACGGTAATTTTCAACATAAATCGACACAGAGCTTCAGCACTAGCTGTCTTGTCCGGGGACATCAACTTGTTCTAAAAATAGCTCACGCTAAATACGTACCGATGACTTTCGCGTGTTTTCGTTCAATTACTGAACTAAGCGTTTCGGCGCTTACACTGAATATTAACATTTAACTTCCAACTTTTTAAGATATTTCAATTTTCTATATGCTTTTCATGATGGTTTCATTGTAGAAAAATATGAATAAAATCTCATCATGTAAACAGTTAGGAATACACAGATTCCTACAGATGAAGAAATGTTACATACCAGTAGTACAATTCAGTCTGTATCTTTGCTTATGTTGTCTGTATACAAAAGCGTTATTGTGCCACAGGTAATTCTTCTGAATGTCTACAACATGACACCTCACTGTCACATATACACAAACTATCTTGGGCTCTGTATAACTATAGAAAGAATTATTTAACAAAAAATAAACATATATGTAAATAAATTCACCTGTTTTGGTAGATAAAATGGGGCTAAATTTAATTTGATGTAAATTTAAGTATTTTCACATGTTAAATACAGTTCATCACATGTAAATATATCTGATTATAATTCAATCTGTTGATTTTGAGCCTTTAAACAACATTACTGAAATAAAATATTGTCCATAACAGAACACACTTTTCGGACTTTGTGTTTTGTCATAAAAAGGAAGTTTTACATATAATGTTCGTCCAATTTAGTATATATACTAAAAATAAAGACTACAAGACCAAAGAATGCAATTAATTGACGTTGAAATATTGAACTTGAGGGGCAAACACAAGTGGAAAGTTGGCGAAATGAACCGATTGAAAAGTGTGGGTTTCGAAGGTGTTTACGGGCATAAATTAGCGAAATGGGAGAAAAGGTGAGTGTAATACTATGGCGGAAGACTAATTACACGGTTGGTAAATATAAAACATGTCAGGGATCTTACCAATACTCGTATATAGCTGTAAATTATAATGTTTACGTTTTCATTAATTTTCCAATATGGCGGACATTTCAGCATGGCGGAGTTTGTCACGTGATCGATGACGTCGAATTTTCTGATTTTTTTGATTGGTTAAAAACATGGGACAATCTTAGAACATCTTGGTACATCTTGGAACAACTTGGAACATATTGACCAATCAGATCTGCGCATTGTTCCAAGTCTTGTTCGAAGATTAGTGAAATGCCTGCGCAAAAGTTGGGGCGCATTGTTCGAGGTACGAGTTCCAAGAATAAAAAAAAAAAGATTTAAAAAAAAAAAAAAGATTTTGTAAAAAAAATAGAATTAAACAACACAATACATGTTTTATTCAATTTATTTATTTGTACACATATTTAATTGTACTATTGATTTCTGGCTGAAGAAATTAAATTGTTTTAGATTGTACAACTCAGTCTGTATGTCAGGTTCCCCATTCGGATTCGAACCGAAATCACAAATCATAAAGAAACGTGTGTTTACCATTACACCATAAGGATACACCCCCAACACAACAGACCCTGTGCACAAGATTGGTCAAATAACTATCTTTACAGCCAAACAATCAACTAAAATGTGTGCTATTTTTTAATTATTGTTCTCCCCCTCTGCTTTTTACATGGGCTTGGGACCATCTAGCTTAAAGTTTCAAAGCTAGGCAGCATTAGGAGACGTCTTCTTCGTTTTCTATGTAAAAATATTTATGTTCATCACTATGTCCCAAATAACACAATATATGGTTGCTTCGTCCTTGGTTAATTCCAAATATCATTATCATCAAGTATAACTGTTCACTGTGTTAAAATGTTTTATGTTCATCACTATGTCCCAAATAACAGAATATATGGTTGCTATGTCCTTCATTAATTCCAAATATCATCATCATCAAATATAAATGTAATTATGCCACTTCAATTCCAAAATAAATTGTTTATAACTGTTCACTGTGTTAAAATGTTTTATGTTCATCACTATGTCCCAAATAACAGAATATATGGTTGCCTTGTCTTTGAATAATTCAAATATTATCATCATCATCAAATATAAATGTAATTGATGCCACTTCAATTCTAAAATAAATTGTTTATAGCTGTTCACTGTGTTAAAAATGTTTTATGTTCATCACTATGTCCCAAATAACACAATATATGGTTGCTTTGTCCTTGGTTAATTCCAAATATCATTATCATCAAGTATAAATGTAATTGATGCCACTTCAATTCAAAATAAATTGTTTATAACTGTTCAGTGTTAAAATGTTTTATGTTCATCACTATGTCCCAAATAACACAATATATGGTTGCTATGTCCTTCATTAATTTCAAATATCATTATCATCAAGTAAAGATGTTATTGATGGAACTTAAATTTATACATAAATTGTTTATTGTTAATGTTAATTAAATCACTCCGTTTCTTTTCTGAGAGCCTCCATTTCTTTTTCTCTTTTATCTTCAAGTTCTTTTTCTTTTTTAAGTCTTCGTGCCTCAGATAGCACCGCCCTCCATTCTTGTTCCGATGTGGTTGCCTTGGCAGCGCAGTACCAACGACCGTAGTACTGGGTGTGTTGTTCCGAGGTACGCTCCTGCCCACACTTTTTGCAAATATATCCTGTAGTTTGGCGACGTTGATATTTACGGACAGGAACACCCTCAAACTCCTTCTTTCGCTTCTTGTTGCGATAACTTAAAGTTGATCTAGGAACATCACGGTCGCTTGGCAATAACTGGGGCATTGGTGGTATGGGTGAATTAAACGTTGACAATGGTAATGTTATATACGGGTTTGATGGAGTGGCTGAAGGTGGAATGGGTGGTGGAAGAAGACGTCTCCTCACAGTGGTTGCTTGTCCAGCTGTGTTAGTTGGCAGGATGAACTCATGTCGCTCTGTTGGCGGTGGTACTGCTTGCCCTATGAGTCTAGCAGCAGGGAGAGGTTCAGCAGCAGCAATTGGTGGATGGGATAAAGTGATACCCTGTTCCAACTCATGGCGTTCCTGGGCTTTGGTTCGCTTAATGTACCAATCACCTAGGGTTCTGTGGTTGATATCCAGCAGTTGGATATTACAGTTCTCTTTGATGTAGGCGTTGTTCCGAACCTTCTCCACTATGTTCCTGTATGCACTGCCAACAAGAGTCCAACGTTGAATGGTCGTTTTTTGTTTCTTTTCTGGTGACGGGTAGGCAGCACAGAGCTTCACAACAAGCACCTCCATGTATCTATTGCTGTTTGGCCACTGTGCCGGCCCAGAACCTGATAAGAAGTTTCTGAAAATAGTCAAAAATAGAATTATCACTGATTAAAAATTTGCAATTCTTGGTTCTTAGATTATATTGACAAGTTTAAATACTGAAATGAGTTGAAATCTGAGAAATTTCTCGTTTTCAAAAGTCGTCTGCATGTGGGAAAGGGTTTACAACACTTGGGTGGTCAAAGCCTCCATTTTACATGTGAAAACCTCTATTTTACAGGAGATGGGGATGGGATTGCTTGTTACAGACCCACTAGCATTACATCTCCAACAGACATTTAGAAATGACGTGTTTGCACATCAGGCAGAGACAGTCGAGGACACCAACAGGGCATTCAGACATGCTGCATACAGACAATACATTCTCTGGGTCTTTGGTCGCCTACAAAAGGATGACAGGCGGACAGTTCCTTCGTGCTGTGTTCGCATTATTAGAGAAAGATATCCTAGCCCGACTGATCATTACACTGGATTAATCCCAGCCAGACAAGGTGTTGGTTGGTAAACGGATAGTCAGACTGGTGCAATTGCAGAGATTTCATACTGAAGTCATTCAAATTTTCTTTTTATAAGAAGTAGCATTTTCATATATAAAGGGCCCTCTTCTATTTCTTGCATGTTACTGTACATTTATATGAACAAAAACACTTTTTTATGGTTTTTTTATAAATAGATCTGTATTTCATTGAATTACAATAACAAAAAGGGAATACAAAATATTGTTCTGTCTATTTAAACCTTGATCCAAAAAATATATAATGAGCAGTCCCGCGAGAAAACCAGCATAATGTATCGACCCAGATCAGCCTGCACAGCATGATTAGGCTAATCCGGGTCTATACTTTACGCAGAGTCCACAACTCTGCAGCAGATGACTTTGAAAACATACCCTTAACAATGAAGATACAAACATTTAAAAGGGTTTGCAAACGTGGTGACAAAAGGATAAATTGCTTGTTCTGCAAAACACATCCAAGACAATTATTCTGAATGCATCCTCCAGTGTTACAAGATTTTCCTTCATTTAGCCTAGTGATCTATATTTTTTTTACCCGATACAACCCTTATTCCAACATTGACTAGATATCATCAAGACAACATTCTGACAAACATTCAACTTTCTCGAAGTAAAAATGCTGCCTCCAGAGTGTTAACAAACTTTGCCTAGATATCCTTTAGATAAGAGTTTTGGCCAAATTTCAAGCCTTAGCGAAAAATGCGTCTGACATAGTTTCTATGACTTATGTTACAATCATCAAGACAAACATTCTGATATAGTTTCAACATGCTCCCAGGAATCCGCTGTGGTCGAGTGGTTAGCGTCGGGGATTTCGAAACCGGGTGTTTTTTCACATTTTCTAGCCTAGTACTGGTTTGTTCACCCAGGGAACATGAATAATAAAATTAACAGAATATATGGTTGCCTTGTCTTTGAATAATTCAAATATTATCATCATCATCAAATATAAATGTAATTGATGCCACTTCAATTCTAAAATAAATTGTTTATAGCTGTTCACTGTGTTAAAAATGTTTTATGTTCATCACTATGTCCCAAATAACACAATATATGGTTGCTTTGTCCTTGGTTAATTTGACCTAGTGACCTACTTTTTGACCCGACATGACCCATGTTCGAACTTGACTTACATATATCATCAAGACAAACAATCTGATTTCGTTTTTGACCTCATATGGCCCAGTTTAAAACTTGTCTAAGATTTGATGGAGACGAATGTTCTGATGAACTTTCATGAAGATCGGCTGCAAAATTTAGCCTGTAGAGTGTTAACAAGGGCAAATGTTGACAACTGACGGACGCCGGACAAAATGTGATCAAAATAGCTCACCTTGCACTTCATGCACAGGTGAACTCAAAAATTTCATTCAATTTGACCTGGTTTTTGATCCATATTCAAACTATACTTCAAATATAACTAAATATCATTTAGACAAATATTCTTACCAAATTTCAAGTTGATGAAACAACCATTGCATCCTCTGAAGAGTTAAACAAGATTTTTCTTCAATGAGGCCTAGTGACCTAATTAGCATTAATGTTTTTTTTCCAGTATCATATCACATTATTTCTTTGAATTATATAAATATTGTGAACAAAATACAATTTTCCTTCTGTTTCCACTTTTCTACGCTTCTGACCATTATATGTTTTAGATTTCAAAACATGTTTAGCTCGACTCTTTGTGGAAAAGACCAGCTATCCTATTCACGTTGGTGTAACACCTTGGATATTACTTTGAATACATAACTCTGTCAAGGTTTTTGCAATAATTAATAATGTGTCTACAAGTGGGATAGGGTTTAGGATATTGCCTTAAACATACAATACTTAGTAACCATCATTACTTCCATCAACAGGCAAGAGTACATACAACTGTGACGTTTTTATTTTCGATTTGTAAATACATTGAATCTGGGTGAAATCCAATTATTGACTTAACCTTTGAACTCCTGTAAAGTTCATGCTTCTGAAAATGTGAATAAATGCTTTCTTATAGACATTTAGTCCTTGTTATTTACCAAAAGTTAAAAAAAACATAACACATAAGTTTGTTTGAGCTGTACATTTATTTGAAACAGTTTAGTGTAACTGGCATCTTCACCAGCACCAGTCACAGTCAATTCTGTTATAATAAAGGAGTTAAAATTTTATTTCAGTATATAAACATAAAAATGATGATCCCTGAACGACTGTCTACAACAGACATACTTTTTTGAAATTTGAGTTTAATATCTTATTGAGTGACCATGCTAACTATGTACAGTCCACTCTCATGAATTCTAAGTTAACCCTTTCTTACATGAAGCAAATCTGCAGCAGACGACTTTGAAGATTTTAGTAAAAAATATGAGAAATCTCTATAAATGAATGTATAATTACTGAAATTAGTTGAAAACATTGTGGCAAAAGGTGAAATATTCAAAGTTTTAACTCTAAACATATAAGATAAACGAGCCCCGCCCCTTGATGGCATTGTTTATGGACAGATCGGATTTTTTTTTAAAAAAACAATCTTGGCAGAGGAACTTTTGTGCCAAATTATTTTCAAATCAGGCCTACACATTTGGTCAAGAAGATTTTTAAGATTTTGAATCCATAAAAAACTGTCCGATGTGGCTGGTTTTCGGAAGGAACCAAGCTTTCCTCAATATTTAAGTACTAACAAAGTTTGACGAACATCGGATAAGGAATGCACGCTCCATCCTGTTGACTACTTTTATTTTAGCAATTTTAACAAGTTCAAGGGCCGTAATCAAGAAAAAACTGTCCGATGTGGCTGGTTTTCGTAAGGAACCAAGCTTTCCTCAATATTTAAGTATTAACAAAGTTTGACAAACATCGGATAAGGAATGCACGCTCCATCCTGTTGACAACTTTTATTTTAGCAATTTTGACAAGTTCAAGGGCCGTAATCAAGCAAAAACTGTCCGATGTGGCTGGTTTTCGTAAGGAACCAAGCTTTCCTCAATATTTAAGTACTAACAAAGTTTGACGAACATCGGATAAGGAATGCACGCTCCATCCTGTTGACTACTTTTATTTTAGCAATTTTAACAAGTTCAAGGGCCGTAATCAAGAAAAAACTGTCCGATGTGGCTGGTTTTCGTAAGGAACCAAGCTTTCCTCAATATTTAAGTACTAACAAAGTTTGACGAACATCGGATAAGGAATGCACGCTCCATCTTGTTGACAACTTTTATTTTAGCAATTTTGACAAGTTGAAGGGCCGTAATCCAGAAAAAACTGTCCGATGTGGCTGGTTTTCGTAAGGAACCAAGCTTTCCTCAATATTTAAGTACTTACAAAGTTTGACGAACATCGGATAAGGAATGCACGCTCCATCCTGTTGACTACTTTTATTTTAGCAATTTTAACAAGTTCAAGGGCCGTAATGAAGAAAAAACTGTCCGATGTGGCTGGTTTTCGTAAGGAACCAAGCTTTCCTCAATATTTAAGTACTAACAAAGTTTGACGAACATCGGATAAGGAATGCACGCTCCATCCTGTTGACAACTTTTATTTTAGCAATTTTGACAAGTTCAAGGGCCGTAATCAAGCAAAAACTGTGCGATGTGGCTGGTTTTCGTAAGGAACCAAGCTTTCCTCAATATTTAAGTACTAACAAAGTTTGACGAACATCGGATAAGGAATGCACGCTCCATCCTGTTGACAACTTTTATTTTAGCAATTTTGACAAGTTCAAGGGCCGTAATCAAGCAAAAACTGTCCGATGTGGCTGGTTTTCGGAAGGAACCAAGCTTTCCTCAATATTTAAGTACTAACAAAGTTTGACAAACATCGGATAAGGAATGCACGCTCCATCCTGTTGACAACTTTTATTTTAGCAATTTTGACAAGTTCAAGGGCCGTAATCAAGCAAAAACTGTCCGATGTGGCTGGTTTTCGGAAGGAACCAAGCTTTCCTCAATATTTAAGTACTAACAAAGTTTGACGAACATCGGATAAGGAATGCACGCTCCATCCTGTTGACAACTTTTATTTTAGCAATTTTGACAAGTTCAAGGGCCGTAATCAAGCAAAAACTGTCCGATGTGGCTGGTTTTCGTAAGGAACCAAGCTTTCCTCAATATTTAAGTACTAACAAAGTTTGACGAACATCGGATAAGGAATGCACGCTCCATCCTGTTGACTACTTTTATTTTAGCAATTTTAACAAGTTCAAGGGCCGTAATCAAGAAAAAACTGTCCGATGTGGCTGGTTTTCGGAAGGAACCAAGCTTTCCTCAATATTTAAGTACTAACAAAGTTTGACGAACATCGGATAAGGAATGCACGCTCCATCCTGTTGACAACTTTTATTTTAGCAATTTTGACAAGTTGAAGGGCCGTAATCCAGAAAAAACTGTCCGATGTGGCTGGTTTTCGTAAGGAACCAAGCTTTCCTCAATATTTAAGTACTAACAAAGTTTGACGAACATCGGATAAGGAATGCACGCTCCATCCTGTTGACAACTTTTATTTTAGCAATTTTGACAAGTTCAAGGGCCGTAATCAAGCAAAAACTGTGCGATGTGGCTGGTTTTCGTAAGGAACCAAGCTTTCCTCAATATTTAAGTACTAACAAAGTTTGACGAACATCGGATAAGGAATGCACGCTCCATCCTGTTGACAACTTTTATTTTAGCAATTTTGACAAGTTCAAGGGCCGTAATCAAGCAAAAACTGTGCGATGTGGCTGGTTTTCGTAAGGAACCAAGCTTTCCTCAATATTTAAGTACTAACAAAGTTTGACGAACATCGGATAAGGAATGCACGCTCCATCCTGTTGACAACTTTTATTTTAGCAATTTTGACAAGTTCAAGGGCCGTAATCAAGCAAAAACTGTCCGATGTGGCTGGTTTTCGGAAGGAACCGAGCTTTCCTCAATATTTAAGTACTTACAAAGTTTGACGAACATCGGATAAGGAATGCACGCTCCATCCTGTTGACAACTTTTATTTTAGCAATTTTGACAAGTTCAAGGGCCGTAATCAAGCAAAAACTGTCCGATGTGGCTGGTTTTCGTAAGGAACCAAGCTTTCCTCAATATTTAAGTACTAACAAAGTTTGACGAACATCGGATAAGGAATGCACGCTCCATCTTGTTGACAACTTTTATTTTAGCAATTTTGACAAGTTCAAGGGCCGTAATCCAGAAAAAACTGTCCGATGTGGCTGGTTTTCAGAAGGAACCAAGCTTTCCTCAATATTTAAGTACTTACAAAGTTTGACGAACATCGGATAAGGAATGCACGCTCCATCCTGTTGACAACTTTTATTTTAGCAATTTTGACAAGTTCAAGGGCCGTAATCAAGCAAAAACTGTCCGATGTGGCTGGTTTTCGTAAGGAACCAAGCTTTCCTCAATATTTAAGTACTTACAAAGTTTGACGAACATCGGATAAGGAATGCACGCTCCATCCTGTTGACAACTTTTATTTTAGCAATTTTGACAAGTTCAAGGGCCGTAATCAAGCAAAAACTGTCCGATGTGGCTGGTTTTCGTAAGGAACCAAGCTTTCCTCAATATTTAAGTACTAACAAAGTTTGACGAACATCGGATAAGGAATGCACGCTCCATCCTGTTGACAACTTTTATTTTAGCAATTTTGACAAGTTCAAGGGCCGTAATCAAGCAAAAACTGTCCGATGTGGCTGGTTTTCGGAAGGAACCAAGCTTTCCTCAATATTTAAGTACTTACAAAGTTTGACGAACATCGGATAAGGAATGCACGCTCCATCCTGTTGACAACTTTTATTTTAGCAATTTTGACAAGTTCAAGGGCCGTAATCAAGCAAAAACTGTCCGATGTGGCTGGTTTTCGTAAGGAACCAAGCTTTCCTCAATATTTAAGTACTAACAAAGTTTGACGAACATCGGATAAGGAATGCACGCTCCATCTTGTTGACAACTTTTATTTTAGCAATTTTGACAAGTTCAAGGGCCGTAATCCAGAAAAAACTGTCCGATGTGGCTGGTTTTCAGAAGGAACCAAGCTTTCCTCAATATTTAAGTACTTACAAAGTTTGACGAACATCGGATAAGGAATGCACGCTCCATCCTGTTGACAACTTTTATTTTAGCAATTTTGACAAGTTCAAGGGCCGTAATCAAGCAAAAACTGTCCGATGTGGCTGGTTTTCGTAAGGAACCAAGCTTTCCTCAATATTTAAGTACTTACAAAGTTTGACGAACATCGGATAAGGAATGCACGCTCCATCCTGTTGACAACTTTTATTTTAGCAATTTTGACAAGTTCAAGGGCCGTAATCAAGCAAAAACTGTCCGATGTGGCTGGTTTTCGTAAGGAACCAAGCTTTCCTCAATATTTAAGTACTAACAAAGTTTGACGAACATCGGATAAGGAATGCACGCTCCATCCTGTTGACAACTTTTATTTTAGCAATTTTGACAAGTTCAAGGGCCGTAATCAAGCAAAAACTGTCCGATGTGGCTGGTTTTCGGAAGGAACCAAGCTTTCCTCAATATTTAAGTACTTACAAAGTTTGACGAACATCGGATAAGGAATGCACGCTCCATCCTGTTGACAACTTTTATTTTAGCAATTTTGACAAGTTCAAGGGCCGTAATCAAGCAAAAACTGTCCGATGTGGCTGGTTTTCGGAAGGAACCAAGCTTTCCTCAATATTTAAGTACTTACAAAGTTTGACGAACATCGGATAAGGAATGCACGCTCCATCCTGTTGACAACTTTTATTTTAGCAATTTTGACAAGTTCAAGGGCCGTAATCAAGCAAAAACTGTCCGATGTGGCTGGTTTTCGGAAGGAACCAAGCTTTCCTCAATATTTAAGTACTTACAAAGTTTGACGAACATCGGATAAGGAATGCACGCTCCATCCTGTTGACAACTTTTATTTTAGCAATTTTGACAAGTTCAAGGGCCGTAATCAAGAAAAAACTGTCCGATGTTCTTTGGAACACCTGTTTTATACACAATTTATATTAGTACATAAGTTATATGATTAAATGACTTGATGAACAAGAAAGGATGAGTGAAATAATAATAGAAAAAGAATGCCGCCTAACGAACGATCGTCTACTTTTTTCTAAGTCGAAAAAAAAACCATTATTGAAAAATTATTTAAGGCAGAGTTATGGGATTTGGCATAGACATGTATATTTGTCATAGGAACATGTGTACTAAGTTTCCTTTTAAAATGTTAAACCATTTTAAGTTCTGAGGTAAAGTTACAGTTTTGACGACAACGCTGAGGTAAATTGATGATAAGGATCTTCAATGGTACATATTTTTTCAAGATATAGTTAGTGTGTGCCAACAAAACTAGAACTATCACTGAAGATGATAAATACCCCCTAAACAGCACCTTGACTTAATTAGTAAAAGGGCCATAGCTATGTAAAATATCATGCAATTGTAACCCCTTTATGATATGCACATCTCCTCTTGGTATAGAAGCTTCAGGTAAAATTTTATTGATACCACCCAGTGGTTTGTAAGAAATAGGCCGGACAAAATAAGGCTTACGGCCAACCGACAGACAGACTGCCCGACACAGTGAATCTTATATACCCCCTCTTCTTCGAACGGTATATAATTATATTTATCAACAAATGTTGGTCGAACAGTATCCACCTGCACATTTTTGTATTTGAGTCACTGTCACCTTCACCGTTTAAAAAAAGATGGAACTAATAATCAATAGGGGTCATTTAATGGTACTACTCAGCTTACCAGCAAAGTTTAAGTACTGTACGTCCATGCATTATTGAGATATCAATTGGACAAGCTTTGGTTAACCAACAGACAAACATGTTTAAAGCAATATACCTCCACTCAATTAAAGGGGTGAAATACATTTTTATATATATATATTATTTTGCTCCGCTACATTTACATTTTAATACGACAAAGTTTCAGACGAAATATGTTATTTTTAATTTGAAAGGTATCTCATATTATATGAAATTAGAAATGCAATATTTTTATTAGATAAAAATGATTTAAAAAGATAACATTTACAAATACAGTGTCTGAAGAAACACACAAGTATAGTCTGACATGGATGGACGCAAAGAAGGGTGATCCTTGTCTCCATGTTGGGGAATGGTAACACAAAAGTCAGCACAACATACTCTATTGAAGGAATATTCATGCACTACCTAAACTAAGATCAACCCTTTCCCACATACAGCAATTCTGAAGCAGACGACTTTGAAAATGTCTTCTTCAAAACATGGAAAATGTCTATAATCTTGGGTATAATTAATGAAAATTTTTAAAAACATCGTGGCAATAGAAGCAATTGCTTGTTTTGAGAAATTACTCCTTAAGTCAAGATCATTTCAGAAGTTGTTTACTTCAAATGTGTCAAAATGCGTCTATAGGTGAGACAGGGTTAATTAATAAGATAGGAGAATTGGTAAGGAAACCATTAATCCTTCTCAAATACAACAAATCTGCACTAGAGATATTAAGTCAAAATATGATCATTATAAGTCATGTCTAATTTTGCCACAATGTCTTTAATATTTATCTACTGGTATCAGTAAGCACCTACATGAAGGAAAAGGGTTAAGAAGCAAGTAGTGACTTATGCATTTTATATTGACTGACACTGATCAAGTAGATAATTGATACATGTAATTTAGTTTTTAAACCATCATTTGTCAACAACAGAAATGACATTATCATTAATCCCCACATACAACTAATATTCATCAGACGACCCTGTTCATTCCTTGCATGCCAATCTTGCGTATTCAGCCAGAGTAAGGTTCTGTTTTAAAAACACAAGACAAATTGGTAACTCAGGTAACTCTCTGCAATCTTCCTCTGTAGATATCTTTACAGTGCCTATACAAACTGGTAGGTCTTCTTCTTCCAAATCTTCATCATACTCCATCCCAAACTCAAGCTGTTCAAGTGTTACATCTTCAGCTGCTCTGTTAACCTCTTCTGGTCTAAAAACATTGTATAACATGTTTTAATATATATTTTCTAAATTTTAATATCTATGGCAACTGTTCAAAACACCTTTGCAGAAGCCGAGCCCCGGTAGCTCAGTCGGTAGCGACGCGGGCTGTCAATCCAGGGGTTGTGAGTTCGAATCCCGGCTCGGCCAACTTTCTTTCCGAGGATTGACAAAAGTCAATGCGACATGCATCATTCGTCTTCCACCAATGGGCTAAGTCTATGTGGAAAAGCAGCCAGTTGCTTGAGAAGATTGTTGTGTGGATTACTGGTGCGAGAAAACCAGGAAATGCATGAGTAGGTGAACTGGCCGCCGTGATATAACTGAGAAATTGTTAAAAAACGGCGTTGAACCCCAATCAATCAATCAATCAACCTTTGCAGAAGACTACTTTCGGGACAACACAAGTCACATAATTGGTGAACAATGCAGATTCAGTTCAAACTGTGTAACTAAACATTTTGACCTTCACTAATTGCAAATGGCAAAAGTATGCCTATTCTTCATCTATACTCAATGAAAGTTGATGTCGTTTTAGCTCACCTAAGCATGAAGTGCGAGGTGAGCTTTTGTGATCACTCATGGATCGGGGTCCGTCGTACCGCGTCGTCTGTACATCTGTCTGTTAACAATTTCCTACAAATGACTTATTCTACTAAACCAATGGACTGATTTCAATATAACTTCACAGGTGATCTTCTTTAAAGTTGTTCACAGAATTTAATTCCAAGTAGAACTTTGGTTGCCGCGGATTCAGGAAAATTGCCAAAACTTTAAAAATCTTCTTGTCAAAAAGGACTGGCCCAAATTAAAGATAGTTTACCGCAAATATTCATTGGGGGACCTTCTACCAAGATTGTACAAATAAATCCGATCCATTGAAAAACATGGCCGCCAGGGGCGGTGCTTGCTTTCCTTATATGTATAGAGTATAAACTTTGAAAATTACTGAAGTTCTATTTAATCAGATGAGCGCTATAGAGCAATCATGGCCCTCTTGTTCATTTTCACATGCTATTCAGATAATAGTGATCTTTGTATACTTACAAAACAGCTGTAAAGAGGTGCTTAGGTTCATAATCTGAGTCGCTTTCTT
Organism: Serripes groenlandicus; assembly: GCA_031761405.1. NCBI lineage: Eukaryota > Metazoa > Mollusca > Bivalvia > Cardiida > Cardiidae > Serripes > Serripes groenlandicus. Next base: position 20,363 of record JASEVX010000536.1, read on the forward strand.
CATCTTCCCTAGGTTCGATTGTAACATCGATACTAAGCCTACAAAAAAAGAAGTACATATTTTTCTATATGATCTGTTCTATGAGAAAACCACGATCTTGACAGTGCATAAAGTATTGGCCTGGATCAGCCTGCACAGTCCGTACAGGCTAATCCAGGCAGACAAGTTCTGCTTCTTAGAGATGGAAGTATATAATAATGATTCCTGAAACAGAAAATCACCAGGATGCAGAAAGTGTCGGCCCGGATTAGCCAGTGCTGGCTGAATCTAGTCGATACTTTACCCACAGTCAATTATGTTGGTTTTCTCATGGTCACATTTAGATGATGACTGATATTTACAGATAAACATGTGTCATCCTGACAGCAGAGTATGTATAAGTACATGTTTATAATTTTGAGAGAGCAATTTGAGAAATTAAAAAAATGATACATACTGTTCACATATGACAATGAGTGCAATAAACATTGGGTACGAAACGGAATCCAAGTTTCAATTTAGGTAAAAAGAAGCATTAAACATGTCTGACTTCACACATAAAGAATGTTGCAACTGCAAGGTGCTAAAATACTATTTATATAATCAATATGTTTGTGAGGATGCAGTCCAAACTGACATTATGGCTCGACAAAACACTCCGATTCTGCACGTTTTGGTTGGCTTGACTAGAATGTAATAAAACACGAACCGTAACCCGGAAACAATAAATAGAATCTGACTGACAGACATTCATCCACTAAAAACAGTAATTTGATCTGCACAGTACTCTTTTTGAACTAACAAAATTACTACATGTATTGCAATAATACAGATTTTCACGATTTTTGTCTCAACGTTTTTAGACACTTTCTGACAAACAGAGCAAGATCTCCTATGGTCAAATTATTTTCTATTCAATCCCCTAATTACTATTGCAATAATACTGATATCAAAGATTGGTCAATTTGGTGTCTCAACGTTTTTAGACAACATATCCTACTCTCTAAGAACAAGAATATTGGAAACATTCTAACGAAATAAAAATAGTTTGGAGCAGTTTCTCCTTTTACAGAAATGTTTTCACATCCATCAACAATTCTTAACTGAATCTCTACGGAGTCGACTTTTGAAAACATTCTGACAAATGGGACAATGTCATCATACATGTAAACATCATACACCGTTGCGTTTATAACAAAATTTCTTTAAAAAGTTGTTCACACCGTAACTGGACTACGTAGTCGAAAGCTTTGTATGCCTTTCCATACTGTATATTAATGCGCTTTTAACAATAAACGATAAATAATTGTAGAAATTATGACTATTTATCGTCCTTTATTTTACTATTGATCCTTACATTTCGCGACTATTCATGCTTGTATAAAGTAAACAATAATAGCGAAAGTGTTGAGAAAACCCCTATTTTGTAAACATCGGAACTTACTTGTGTAACACAATGAGGGTAGAGGTATAGAGGTATACACATCAGATATTAGATCCATGAGGGTATAACTATATACGGGATATCACGTGTATACGGCGCCAGCCCTGTAGTATATAAAGGTATGTTTTTGTGGAAGCGGGAGAGACATTGCATGGATAGAGAGACATGCAGATATAGGGATGAGAGGCATGGGCTCTGAGAGAGTCAGAGAATGATAGTTAGGCCTTAGAGAGAGAGAGAGTCATGAGACTCTAGTTTACCTATTTAAATAAATAAATGTATCACTATACGATCTCGTTTATTTACCTGTGTTTTCCTCGTGGACAATTTGATGTAGCTGGCCAGAGTGCTACACTTGTCTATGATCAATTTTGCAAAAACACTGTCATTGTCCGTGCCAGTAGCGTCTTTCAGACGGTTCCATCTATCTGCTTCTTCTCCAATATTTATAAGTCTGGATCTGTGGCGCTTTTGCTTGGCAATATTCGTCCTTTTTTTCGCACTTTCAGATTTTTTGGGACCCATGTTGAATGTTTACGAACCGAATGTTTATAGCGCCATTCGATAATGCGCATGTGCAAGCATTTGAATTTGGATTCAATTCGGCATTCTCTAACACTATCGACTCATTACATTCATGTATGCATGAGTGTAAGGAACAACAACTCTGCGAAGGAGATTGTCAATTCGGTTGTAGTGATCACGTGATAAATATACAGCGATATTTTTAGATTTACTGGGTTACTAACCCAGTAGATTTTACAATGTACAAAATAACGAAAAATCTCCATTATATTAATTGTGTGCATATATTGTAGTACAGTCGAACCTCGTTAATCCGGACACTTTGGTTACCTGAGATAAAGTCCAGATTGCGAATCTTCCGGATTAACGATTTTTTATTTTGCCTACGCCAAATTTTCGTCTTAGCATAACAATAGGAGTCAAAGAATGGGACCTAATATTTCCCCAGATATTGCGCGGATACATGATTATAATTGAGGGAAATTCATTCAAAATAGTTTTGCAAACTGTCAGCGATATTGTATTTACCATTTACCTCTAGATTGCACTGTTTGTCTTAAGCAAAGCTTTATCATGAGATATGAGATTTACAACACATAGATAACCAGTACGTAAACATGTACATTTTTGAAAAATGAATGTCAAAATATAAAAATATTTAACAACTTATTATTTTTGTCAGATCTACACTTGTCTCTGGGTCAAAATATCGAAATTTTAGTCTCAAAATCAGTTTAGATCTGTTTGACAATTTGGCTGCTATTTTATGGCTGCTAATCAAAGTAAACAATGACACACGCTTGCAGATTATTGAACAGCCTTAGGTTATTACATTGTATACAGCTTTTAACACCTTTTAGGACAAACGGACACTACAGAAAACAATGACACAGACTAATTGAGTAAAAACATGTATACTGTCTATGTTTTCTGTATGCTGTACAGTCATTCATGTACATTACTGTTTGGACTTCCGGACTAACGAAACGGATTATATGTGTAAATGGTCAGTCCGTTCCGGATTTATTTTGTCCTGAACCGGAATGCGACTTTCCGTATTAACGGAGAATAATTAAGCATAAAAAATCTGTTCCCTGAATTTTATGTCCGGATCGCGAATTTTCTGTATTAACGGCGTCCGGTTTAACTAAAAGTATATCTAAAATTAGTTTTATTGTCTCTATATTATTATTTTGTTAATATATTTACCTCTTGGTACTATCAACACCGGGTACAGTGCTCGAGGAAGATCCTTTCCTGGCTTTAAATCTGCCAATGGGTACCTGCGGCTTTGGATGTTGAGGAGTGCTGGCACGCTGTTTGTCATAGTCCAACAAGTTATTCCACAGCCGAACAATCCTCTTGGCCTGGCTGTTGTTCAGGGCCAATGAAAAATCCCGCAGCGTAAACAAGTAGCTGGCTAAGGCGTCCACCCTGCCATAGCCCTTAATGTTGTCGGGACCTACTGCTTCCTGTAAGAAAATGATGAGTTACTTAGTATTTATAAAAATATTATTACATTTTAATACAGTCAAACTTGTGTGAGCGGTCACATGCGATCAGCGGTCACCGGCGTTAAACGGTCACTTTAAATCCCTCCCAACCAATTATACTCTATAAACTGCCTTGATCAGCGGTCCCCTTTGAAACGCGGCCAGCGGCCACACTAATTGGTCGAGATTAACTGTAATCTTACTGTGTTCAACGGTCAATCAACACCCGACTTGGATTCGCAAGGTGTTAAATTATCGGTGTTTAATACATACAGGTAATAAAGCCTACTGTGACAATCACATTATCGGGTTTTTTCATACGCGTAAGCTGTTTACATGTTAGATCTAGAGTACCGAAAACAGCCGACGTGTGCCGAATGATAATTGCATGATTCATCAACAATAAGTTGCGATTTTCTTTCTTCTGTTTATGATGACGGGCAAAATCGTTAAATTGAAAAAGATATTTAAGAGCGTTTTAGACCGAAAGACAGTACATTTATATGTTAAAATGAAAGTTAATGTCCACTGTGAAGCCCTTAGTCAACTCATATTCCCATTTCCATTTTAAATCTAAAGATTATCGAGTACAATTTTGTTCAAGAGGTAGACGTAGATTCGGGCGCTATTTTTTCCGGATACGTTATTCGGCGAATTTGAAAGTGAAATAAAAAAATATTTGATAGTCAAGTTAGTTGTAAACGTCGGTTTTAACTAAGGAATAGATAGCACAATGAAATATTTCATAGTAAAAAGTTACAAATCTTCATAACAATGTTTAAATACAAGTTTATAAAGACAATTTACTTTTTGTAATGTAATAATTATTCCTAACAGTTACATGTAATATCATGTGAACAGACAAAACTTGAACAAATCCGACAAAGTCCTGAAATTTGTGATCAGCAGCCACCTGTCTTTTAAAAGCAGCCAGTTTTATCATGTCCCTTGGGTGGCTGCTGATCGCAAGTTTGACTGTATACAACTTACTGTTTAAAATGTATGACATTATTTAACTTTAAGGTTTATTGACAGACAGATTGAACTAGGACAAATGAACAGTTATCTGATATTTTGTAAAGTGTATAAAACTACTTTTTTCATCAATGTACTTACATCGTCTGAGTCACTGTCACTGTGTTGTTGTTGTTGTATTGGTTGGGGTGATGGAGAGGGTCGAGATTCAGTCGGTGGTGTCCGCGACTGTGTTGTACGAACTGTTGGTGTCTTAGGCGGTGTCGTCAGTATCTTAGATGGGGTTGATGGTGTACGGGAAGTACTTGTAGCCTCATGTAACCAGTACTCCTGTGAATACAAAGCACTCGAATATTAAATAAAAATTATTAGAAAATTTAATAAACTTTTATGGTAAGAAATGTAGTTGCAAAGAGGTTATTAACTTGTTATTGTAAAATTGAATGAATGAATGAAAACTGGACATATAAAGTAATCCTTAAGTTACCGAGTTCATTTACTGTACTTACATCATCCGTATCACTGTCTTGTTGTTCTTGTAACTGTGTGGTGGATGGTCGTTTGGGCTTGGGAGATGGCAGACTGGTCTTGGCTACAGCTCTTCTTACTGGTAGATTGTCTTGGAATGCTGGTGGAGCTGTCAAGTCATCAACAATGTCCACTTCCTCGAATCCCTCATCCACATCACTATCATCACCACTGTCATCAGGCTCAAGTTGTTTGGCTGCTTCACCATCTGGATTTAGTGTAAAATCTTGTAGCGTTTGTCCCGTCTGGCTATACAGATACTGCACTCCTATAAGCTCTCCTGAAATTAACAAATAATATTGTAGTGTGATGTGTTTAAGCTGTTATTGTGCCTGAAAATGTAGAAACATTTTAAACTAGAAATATCACTGAAGGTGATGAATACCCCCAGCTTGTGCCTGACAATATACATATGTATGAGAAATTCAAGGGGCCATAACTCATTCAAAAATAATTCCAGTGCAACTTGCCGACAATATGCACAACTAGGCTTGGTATCAATCATTCATGTGAAGTTATATTGAATTCTGACCAAGGTTTGCTGAGAAATAGTGATCACAAGAAATGTCTACAGACCAACTATGTATGAGAAATTCAAGGGGCCATAACTCATTTAAAAATAATTTGCACAACTAGACTTGGTATCAATCATTCTTGTGAAGTTATATTGAATTCTGACCACGGGTTGCTGAGAAATAGTGATCACAAGAAATGTCCAGACCAACGGACCAACTGACAAACCGACCGACAAGCGTGACTCCTATTGCTCTTTATTTATTTATTTTTCGTGTGAAATTTACTTCCGGGGAATACTTTCGAATAGTCAATCAAGCGATTTTGTATGAAAATATTGCGGCAAACGTAGAATGTGTTCATCATAAACCACTACTTTTGCCACAATGTATTCATTGTATTAAATTGGGTTTAGATATAACATAATATTTCAATTAATTTGTATTTCAATGTACAGATAAAGAATATAATAAGACAACAACTCAACTGGTTTTGTATAACAATTTGTAATAATTGGATCTAATTGAAATCTTTCCCTTCGTACATATTTTTAAGACTTGTCTTCTGAAGATTTACTCACTTAAAAAATTCTCATTATGACATTTCAAAAGGATTCATAAAAATCTTTCTCTTATCTTAGGAAAGACATGAATGACTATCATGAACATGTTGTGCTGATAACCATATATAGTCACATTTCAAGCTTAAACCCTTTTCCCCTTTGAAGACGCATTTGAAAACATCTGCATCAGATATATTTTGAAAACATTGCGGCAAAAGTAGAAAGTGTTCATCATAAACCAGTTTTACTTTTGTCACAATGTATTCAATGGCCATCTGGTGAAATGTGACAGCAAGTGGAACAGTTTTAAGATCAATCACATTAAAATCAGACCAAAATACTTCTTTCTACATGTACTTATATACAAGTGGGCAAGTTTCAGGTCTGATTTTACTGAGATTGGGTTTAGATATAACATAATATTTCAATTCATTTGTATTTCAATGTACAGATAACAAATATAATAAGACAACAACTGAACTGGTTTTGTATAACAATTTATAATAATTGGATTTAACTGAAATCTTTCCCTTTGTACATATTTTTAAGACTGTACATTTTGTTTTAACATAAATACATGTATCAATTTATTTATGTCCAAGTATAAAACACTGAGTGTTTTATTATGTTGTACACAATAACTGGCTGATCTTGGTATACACAGCTTGTCATCTGTGCTGGAACACTTGTCTATTTCAGGCAATTTTTGTTAACATTTAGATCAATGATCAATTTGATCAATCTGGGTTGCAAATCTCTGGTCTTGGAAAACAAACCTTAAGGAATTTTCAAAAATGGTCACCTTAGATCAACCTACGCATATGTCATCTAATCTGGATCTGCACTGTTTGTCCAGAGCTCTAGATAAGGGGCGTTTTGCATGTTCTAAAGTCCTTATTTGACCATCTAACCCTATGTTGTGGGTACTCAAAAGAATCGTCTCAGTGAGATGATTCTTTTGAGTACCTACAACATAGGGTTTGCTTTAATAATAAAAGAGAAATTGTGGGAAAAAGAGCTGAATACCCCTCCTTATCTGGACAGCTGTTTGTTAATAAAAGCTTTGATTAAAATTCTGAAAAATAGTGTCTATTTTGATTATGTAACTTACATGTGCAGGGAGATCTGTTATTTCACCAAATATTGAAAAATTAAATTCTCATATTATGTAATACCTTGTAGATCAATGCTTTCTCCCATAATGTTGTGTGAAATAATTTCAGCATTTTACCACCCAAGAACAATCAGCAAAACAATCAGACTGTAAATATCTTGCATACTGATCAGGTTTTTTACCATTTCGGTCTCAAAGCACTGAGGTGATAGAGGTATACTGTTAAACTTAGTCAAATCACTCTCTTTTGGTTGATGTCAACATGGTTTATCCATGTGGTAAAGGGTTGTATAACATTGTGAGTATGTCACAGTCTGATCAGACTATTTTACTTTATAGAAAAAATTGGAAAATCTCTTAAAAACCTAGTATGGTTAATCAACTGCGAAATTTGAAAATAGTGTGGAAAAAACATAAATTACTCATTATCAGAATCAGAAGATTTATATGATAATGTATCAGAGTTGGATTCAACTTCTTCGCTAGGTTCTTCATTGCTGGCATCGTTATCTAGAAAGATGTTTTCAAACGGCAACTTTTGGCAATTACCACAATTACATGATAGTTCACAGACATCACAGCAACTATGAACATTACATGTCAGAGCAAGCTGTGAAAGTTCGAACTTTGTAAGAAACAAAGACAATGCTTCTTGTCGACGACATTTCTTTGTACACAATGCTCTAAGCTCCCCAATGTTAGAAAACCACTTCCTGAAGGCTGCTCTTCCCCTTTCATCTTCACCCCTGAAAGATAAATATAGAAATGAATTATTTGTTTCTTTGTCTTCAATAATTTTCAATTCTAAAATTGATATGGGTTTAGTCAGCTTTTTCAAAGTTGATCTTTAACCTTTTGTGACATACTGCAACTCAGCAGAACACAACTTTGAAGACTTCTATGCAAAACTATTGAAAATATATACATGATAATTAGTTAATTGAATAGAGTTGAAAACATTTTGGCAAACAGCGAAATTGCTCACAATGTTTTGCCACAATGTTTTCAAAAGTCATCTGCTGCGAAGGCTTCAAATGTTGTCTGGATGAGGAAAAGAATGAACTTAAAAGTGAAATTTGAAGCCATAACATACTAGCTATCTTCCTTAACGGTACCCTTTCATACACTTGTTCATATTAAAAGGTACATGCATGGCTTTAGAGGATGGTCGTTTGATGGGCTCATGTCACTATTCTTAAAAACAGTAGGAACATTTATGTGCTTAGTTTTTTATCATTCAAACCAGACTGCATGACATCCAGTCATATCAGAGCTTTCTGACACATATGCAGCAGACAAATTTAGGATGAGCTATTTCTACTTTTGACAAATCATTTTTAATTATTTTTAATTGTTTTGGGATTTAACGCCATTTTCTACAATATTGCAGTTATATCACGACAACAAGTTCATCTTTGCATGTGTTTCCTGCCTTAACTGTCTTAACTGAAGTAACTGGCTGGTTTTAAACATAGACAGTAAGCCCATATGTGGAAGACGAACTACGCTTGTCTCAGTGATGTATGTCAAACGTTGGAAAGAATGTTGACAGAGCTGGGGTTCTAACTCACAACTCCTAGATTTACAAAGTTTATAAATCCCTTCATTTTTAATTTTTTTTTACATTTCACTTTGATGTTTGCAAAGTTACCTGCTGCAGATATGTTGTATGTGGGAAAGGTTTTATACAGCTCATACTAACCATTCAGTTACTGTGTGGAATTCATCAATCACCAGAAGGGATACATTGCACTGTTGTATAACTAATCTCCAGTTCTTGTCCCCAATCAAAGTTTTAGGCGAAGCCAATCTCATTAAAATCATCTCCTATTAACGCTTACATTTGGTCAGATCGTGTACTTTAGTCAGATTGAGGCGAAGCAAACATAATGTCAAAATCACCATTTTTTAATTGTTCATCACCTTCAACACTTTCACCTGAAATAAATGGAAAGTATTCAACTAGGGATATGTCAACATGGGTTTGGCTAGTTACGGAAGCAAAGTAAACATTCTATGGTATATTAAATTATCATTATTATGTTTATATTTCAACCCCTAACGTTTCCTAAAGTCGTCTGCTGCATAGGCGTCGGAAAGCGTGTGTTTGTTGGAAAGGTTTAAGTCTGTTTCCTTTGAAAACATCTACTCAATATATAGAAAATCTCTGGAAATAAAGGTATATTTACTGAAAAAAAGTTGAAAAATTTGTGGCAAAATGAGAAATTGGTTGTTTTCAAAAAGTCATCTGTTGCAGATGCGTCAAAATGGGTCTTTAGGTTGGATAGGGTTAACAGTCTGTGTCAAAAATGTTATATACATGTACCTGGGACTATAAGTAGTCCCTGTTTGTATGGATTTGTAAATGTTGGAATTCATCCACTGCGCAGTTTGATTGCTTCAACAAATCATATGTAGTTTTTGCTTAGTCTATTTCTTTGCAAGAGGACACAAATGTGAAAGCCAAAATGAACATGGAATGAATGTCTTAAATTTTCTATCAAAATATAGACAATGTTAATATCAAATATAGTTTCACATTCATTCTGACATGACTAGCAGCAATGGATCATTTAATGAATCAATACATATTAAATTAAACTACAGATACATTGCTGAAATTAGATATTGTCATTCATTATTCAAATTTCTTTAGATCTACCTTATTTATTTTGTCAGGTAGTTTCACATTTGTAAGAATTTTAACCAATATCGTGTAATAACCTTATCACTTCACAGGTAAATTAATAATGAAGTAATGATATAAAATAAAATAATAACACAAATAATGTTTAGTTTGTACACACTATACCTTTGTAAATCGCCTTTAGATCCGTTGATGCCTTGATACGATGCACTTAATCTTCCATCAATGACACCAATGGGCAACAAACGATAATTTTCCCATATTAGTCCAGGTTTCTGTACTAGGAATGCAATTTTTTATTTTGACTGTTCGCATCCTATATGACTGATTTTCAAGGCTCTTTGCAGAAATAATTGTCTGATATGGTAACGATTTTCCGTATCCTGTAGCTAAAACAGCTATGCAATCTCTACCGAACCAAATGCAGTCAAAAATCTGCTTTTGTTCGGGCTTAAACTTTTGCACTTCGAATTGATGTAAAACATTCTCGATCATTTCTATAGACGCAGCCATTTTGAAGTAAAACCGAGCGTTTGTTGTATCGTGCGATTTAATTGGACAAAAAACGAGCACCTCCTTATGATTATTTAAATGAGTTGGGTCAATTTGAGACGACCTAATATGACCTGTAGTCAGATCCAAAAGGAGAATATACTTTTTACCCTTCCCACGTAATAACCTAATACAACTGTAGATCATCAATAGCAATTGTCGTGAATATTAATGAGATTGTTATGACCTGCATATCTTTGAAGATATGACCCCTGCAGCGGTGCGAGCTTGCTAATTAGGCAATCAGTCTTGCAAGCGTGATATCGATGTATACAAGCGGATTATACAATCGCCGACAGAGTAACACAGTACGAATTGAATAGAAAAATACACAGTTAGGTAGAGATTTCAATTAGCTTCCATAAACTATAATTTAAAGTACTGTACGATGTTAGTTGTTGAAAATATTGGTAAAGCAATACGAGGGTATGAATTTTTAACATTTCCAGACCGCGTATACATACAAGGTGGGTTGCTACTATATGCCTTATGAAGAATATGCAGCAGTTGACTTTCGAAAACATTGTGACAAGCAGAGGACTTTCGAAAACATTGTTACAAAAGCCGAAATTTCTTATGATGAGCAATTTTTGAATGAAGCAATGTTTTCAATTTCGTTCAATTATAAATCATTTTTAGAGATATCAATTGATTTTGTCTACATGTTGTTAAAGTCATCTGCTGCAGACTATAAAGCCACACGTAACTTTGACTGGATGCCGTAACCTTTTTCCCCCTGGTGATAATATTTCTAAAAAGATCGGATGAATTTTGGTAAAAATGGCATCCAAGAAACATTAATTTTGTTTTTTAAAAAATGTTTTCACATCAAGCCAGTACTTTTGGACAAGATTTTTGATGAGGCAGCAACCCAAGTTCCTCATAGCATTCAATTATTTTAACAATTTTGAAAGCAGCCCCACCTAAGGAAATTATTTTGAAATCTGGTGAGAGAAGTTGTTACTAGGAAATTGTTAACAGGCCATCGTGGGATGGCTTAGTCCAGGTTTCTGTACTAGGAATGCGATTTTTTATTTTGACTGTTCGCATCCTTACAATGCAATATGTAACGACGATATATTGAGACTAGGGATGGCTGTGAAAACTTGTTGAAATCGACTTTAAGTTTAAACATAAATACATCAATCATTTAGCCACAATGTTTAAATTAAACTTTAAAAAAGAAGTAAAGTTGTATTTCTAGTCAATTCATTGTTGGTTTCGGAAGCCTCGCTGATTGCTTTGTCTATGTCCGCAATTTTGTCAAAAGGTAGTCCCCGGAAGGAGAATATTGAGTAACGTTCCTTGGCAATCAAGGGACGTTACCTAGTTATCGTAAAGAGCTATATAGCCCCCATATACTACGTATCTGTGGGTATAATTATTGTTTAATAATTTACAAGTACCAAATGATAATTACCTGTGTACTTTCCGGGGTGTCTGTAGTCTGGCACGAGATCTTTCTGGAGAACCGTAGACCCAAGACTCCTAACAACATGTTTTAGGAGACTACTGTAAGAGTGGGGGTGATTTTCATCGGCGGCGGCTGCTGCTCGGTTCTCATTCCATCTCACCAGGCCTTCCATCAAGTACGCCTGAAAGTGCATGGCAGAGGCACTGGTACCTGAAATAATTGGAATCAAAGTTATACAAGATGCTTTATAAATTTAAATTGCAACAGTTAATATACTAAATCTTTTAAATTACCTGCAATTTGTTTTAATAAAATTAATATTGATAATATTTTGTGTTTAAAGATATTTTATAATTTATATTATCAAAAACAAGTGATAATACTGTTTGTTGGTAATTTATATAACATTTTAAATTTAAACTGAACTAGAACTATCACTGAAAATGATAAATAACCCCTAAACAGCACCTTGACCTACACCATAACTTATGTAAAAGGGCCATAAAATAACATGCAATTGTAACCCCTTTAGGATATGCACATCTCCTCTTAGTAAAATTTTATTGAATTCCACCCAGTGGTTTGTAAGAAATAGGCCAGACAAAATATGGCTTCCGACCGACAGACAGCCCGACACAGTGACTCCTATATAGCCCCTCTTCTTCAAAGGAAATATAATTACCTGGTATAAACCTGGCCAGATGAAGATGGAAAGATTCCAAGCTGGTGGAACCACGGGCACACCTGAACACTGGTAGTTGTATAGTTCCCTTCAAGAGCTTGGCGGTCTGTGTGTAGAGAGGTATACCTGGAGGGTCTTGAAGACAGGCGACGTGCTGCTTTTGAGACTCCCACAGGGTCCACATCTGCTCCTTATTGAATAATGACGTCCCGATCATGTCAAGTCCCTGGTCTCCACTTAACGCCTCTAGCAGCTGGTTGATCAAAACTGTTGTTTCCTCGATACCTCTAGTGGTTCGGCGACAATGTAAGGCAAGTTCTCTTTTTGTCAGCGTGCGCAGTATGTCCTCTTCAGACGGGTTGTCTATGTGGAAACGTGTGGTAAGTACAGTCCTCTTTGCATCTTTAAGCTTCTGTATGTCTTCATTACTCCACTTAAAGATGCAGCTGGATAGACGACTCATAAAGACACCATACAACTGGTGCGCATCTGTGGTACAGCCAGAAGAAAATCGCCGCATAAAATGCCATACATCCAGTCGGATCACAAGGTTTGGCCAGGCCTTAAACATCTTTTGGAGATGGCGTTCCTTGCAGCAGTCTCGGTCAACGTAGAGGATCTCTGGTGGCTCGACGTTAGCAGTAGAGTAACGGTCAACCAGACCGTTGACCATGGGCTGAAGACCTGAACCCTCTGCTACTGTAAGAACACTAATGAGAACCTGGCCGATCTCATTGCCGACGTTGGTGGCCCAAGCCGCAGTACCAGCACCTTCCCCTGCCAGCTTCTTAACGATCTGAAATTATAATTATTGCATAAAATCTATGTTTTACGCCCGCTTAGGGGATACAGAAACATTGCAAAAACAGGGCCTAAACGGCGAGAAAACGTGTATAAACAAAGCGATTCTCCCCATTTCAGACCGGCTAGATGTTTTACATATGCATTACCCGGGCATCGTTAGTAAACAAAACATGAACGCTGCATCTCCCCTAGAATAGGAGCAATTGTTTGGTTAACAATAACATCAGCTTCTTTAACTCGATAATAGGTAACATGCAATACGCTCACAGTTAAAGAGCATAAAATAATCCAAAACCATTTATTTAATTAGTAGGACCGGTTCGTGTATATGTAAAACATAACTTGTTTACTTTATGACGTCACATGTGTCAATAGTTATCGTGTCATGTTCATCGGAGATTATCGTACAACTGAATGTTACAGCGGACTATATGTTGGATGTTTGCTCTTATTTTATGCAATAATAGCGAAACAAAAATTTCTCAGGCGTGAACATCTGCGGACGCCCTTAAAATGTGTAACATAAACACATTTTAAGGGCATCCTGCTTCGCACTCGGGCATAAACACATTTTAAGGGCGTCCGCAGATGTTCACGCCTGAGAAAATGTGTATTATCCCTATAGTGTATGCACAATTAAGTAACTAAGAAACAAAGTCGTTTGTAATTTTACGACATCATACATAAGTAAAAAAAATTGTTAAAGTTTAGACAAAGGAGCAAGTACACCTGCTTATGATACCATCCTAACAAATTGTAATATAACTATTTAATTGTTCTATCAAAAATGTTTGCTAAAAATCATTACCTTCTTTGTTGAATCCAACTTCAACACTCGTCCAAATGTTGAAGTTATGGACGCCTTCACCTCGTCGATGCGTCTCATGACATCATTGCAGTACACCACCTGGAACCATTTGAACTTAGGAACTGGAATGGGGGTTGGAGGGTCCTTTAACACAGTATCGGTGACAACGCCACTTGCAATCGCCTTCGAAACAGGTTCAATGTCAGTAAGATAATGGCAGGTTTTGGTGAAGTAGGCCTGCTGGTGTTGTTCCTGTAATGTCTTCTGGAGTAGAGTTGGGCTGTTCCCTAGGCTTCTGTGCCTCATAAGTGTTATAACCCTAACGTCACAGGCCAACCTTAAAAAATAAAAAAATAGTTGACAAATACATTACTATAGTCCATTGATGTTATCCTGTTTGTGTGATACATACGGAATATTACGTTGCGGGAGCAATAAAAGGGGGTTTGTATTGCACAACAAGTAGTGTGAAAAAAATCGATATCTTACGAAACCGAAGGTCAAGTAAGATATGGATTTTCACACACTACGAGTCGTGCAATACAAACTTATTTATCGCTCCCGCAACGTCATATTCCTTTTAATATATACCTACAATCTATGAAGAGCGAAAAAACTAACAAATATACAGATTCAATATATTTTTTATTGGGGATACAATTTTGGCGGGTGAATATTTACTACAATACTTAGGCCACGCCCCTAAAAAGTATGCTAATACTTAAGTCCTGCCCAATAACATTATCAAATTAAATTTCCATTGTTTTGTGGGAGAAAATGACAACATAATCTTTACTTGCGGGGTTTTATTAAATTGGATTTTTCAATATATACAATAGAAACAATTTTCCTAAATAGTACTGTTTGTCTGCATATTTTACTACGTAGCTCAGATTCAAAACGGGAACCTCGCTGAAAGTAGTCCGCGCACTGTCTGACGTCACAATCTTGTATTTACACCGCATGTAGATTTCAATCTGTCGTGGTGTATTTGCGCATGTCAATCTGCATGTATTTCCACCAGAAAAATGTACAGGCATATAATAAATATTTTTATGAAATAGTAAGGGTTTTAATTGAGATTAGAAAGGTAAATCTTAAATTGTATCATAACAAGCAATGAAGCAAGGAATAAAATAACTAATGTTTCAGCTATATAATTACTTGTATGTTAAAAGAACAGGAAACTGATGTTGGTGGCCAATGTCTAGTTGACTAACTATGGATCCAGCCCAACTGATCAGCTTATTGTGGCACTTCTTGCACTCCAGGTACTCTGCTGCCATATTGTAGAATGCGTCGATGTCCAGAACCCGTCTTGTACGGTGGTAGATCCCAGCCGACGAGAGTTCTTGTCCTTCACACTGGGAGTTAATGCATTGGAGCTTTACATTCCACAATCGTCTGGGCATCCACACTAGTAGCCGAGTGTTAAAGTACCTGTAATGTATTTATATTAACGTGATTATTATGCAAGTTGTTAAATCTATGATTCAGCCTGAAATTAATATAGTTTTATTAGCAATTACATAGAAGTTAGCCATATATTATATAAATATTGCATGGCTTCCAGTGTGACAGTACATATTGTCAACATGAGGAAAATACTGTTACCCGAGGCGAAGCAGAGGTTAACAGTATTTACCCGAATGTTGACAATATGTACTGTCATATTTATTTTATTATACCGAACAAAATTACACGTTTATTCAATTTATTCTGTACCTTTGGAGGGGAGGTGAACATGGGTAGATCTACAACAATGTAACACACACATATAAATATACCGGTTAACAGTATACTGTTACATGGCACGCGCATCTAAAAGGTGACGTTATTGTTTGAAATGACATCATGCACGTGCATAACCAACATTTTCACGCGCATGCCATGTAACAGTATACTGTTAACCGGTCAAAAACGAACTGTTAGCATGATGAGTATATGAGAATTTTACATTACAAAGTCATGTGAGGTATAATAAATTAAACTTATTACACATGTAATATTTTAATACCTGTCAAGATTTGGAATCTGACTGCTTTTAGCATTAGGTTGAGGTGGGTAGAACCAGAGCTGTGTCAGTTTGTTATCATCAAACTCTGCCTTGCCATGCTTGTTAGCCTTGAAGAGTGCACGGGAAATCCATTGTTGGTCACATGATGGCAGCGTTTCTTTCCAGCCTTTAGGAAGTAGCACTTCTGAAATTGTTTGTACAGGGCAGGTGCATGTTAGCACAACACAATATATAAATATTGCATGGCTTCCAGTGTGACAGTACATATTGTCAACATGAGGAAAATACTGTTACCCGAGGCGAAGCCGAGGTTAACAGTATTTACCCGAATGTTGACAATATGTACTGTCACACTGGAAGCCATGCAATATTTGTTTTATTATACCGAACAAAATTACACGTTTATTTAATTTATTCTGTACCTTTGTAGGAGAGGTGAACATGGGTAGATCTACAACAATTTAACACCCACATATGAATATACCGGTTAACAGTATACTGTTACATGGCATGCGCATCTAAAAGGTGACGTTATTGTTTGAAATGACATCATGCACGTGCATAACCAACATTTTCATGCGCATGCCATGTAACAGTATACTGTTAACCGGTCAAAAACGTACTGTTAGCATGAGACAGTAAGAAATTGCCCATGATGAGTATATGATAATTTAACATTACAAAGTCACGCGAGGTATAATAAAATGTACTGTCTCATTAAGCATCACTATTTAGGAATTATGTTTTTATTTAAATTAAAATAGTTATTTAATAACAATTTATTTAATAAAATAGTATTTAAGTAATTGAAATTTTTAATATTTAAAACCACAAAGTATTACTATTATTAAATTAAACAGCTAATGAAATTATAACTATTATTATTTAACTTTTCCCATGAATGGTACAGAAGAACTAAAGATTTGTAGAAAAGAATACAAAACCGAAACCAGGATAAAAGAAGTAAATATAGTATAGTAAAGTGCATAGAATACAGTGAAAAGTTACGAAAGCCTAATCTAATAAATATAAGCACATTTAATACACAGCAACACCACTGCATTGATATATTGAGATATAAGCGAGCTACATGTGATTAAGCATATATACTGTACTACATACACACTTACCACTTTAGACTAACGCGGCAACTGCTATAAAAACAAAACTATGTGTAAACAACATATTTTTAAACATTCAACAGTAACTGTTACCGAGTAATCAAACTTATAAAGTATCCTTTAATAATGATACGCCGAGCCCTCGTAGCTCAGTCGGTAGCGACGAGGGCTGTCAATCCAGGGATTGTGAGTTCGAATCCTGTCTCGGCCAACTTTCTTTCCGACGATTGAAATATAAGCACATTTAATACACAGCAACACCACTGCATTGATATATTGAGATATAAGCGAGCTACATGTGATTAAGCAAATATACTATACTACATACACACTTACCACTTTAGACTAACACGGCAACTGCTATAAAAACAAAACTATGTGTAAACAACAAATTTTTAAACATTCAACAGTAACTGTTGCCGACTAATAAAACTTATAAAGTATCCTTTAATAATGATACGCCGAGCCCTCGTAGCTCAGTCGGTAGCGACGGGGGCTGTCAATCCAGGGGTTGTGAGTTCGAATCCTGTCTCGGCCAACTTTCTTTCCGAGGATTGACAAAAGTCAATGCGACATGCGTCATTCGTCTTCCACCAATGGGCTAAGTCTATGTGGATAAGCAGCCAGTTGCTTGGTAAGATTGTTGTGTGGAGTACTGGTGTGAGAAAACCAGGAAATGCATGAGTAGGTGAACTTGCCGCCGTGATATGACTGAGAAATTGTTAAAAACGGCGTTAAACCCCAATCAATCAATCAATCAATTAATAATGATACAATTATGACAGAATAGATTTAATAATTTTAATCAAACACACATTTCATTTTGGCTTAATATTACAAACAAAATAAAGTAGGGATGGCAACGATTAATCGGTTAACCGGTTAACCGTATCTTTTCCGATTAATCGGTTAGTAATTTCGGTAACCGAGTACTCGGAAGAAAAAATAAAATATATAGTTTTTTACACAGTTGTGTTTCACCACTCGGAAGAAAAAATAAAATATATACACAGTTGTGTTTCACCACTCGGAAGAAAAAATAAAATATATACACAGTTGTGTTTCACCTTTTGTTCTTTTCAATTTGTCACACGTAACTGACATGAGAGGTTAATTATTCACACCTCGATCGGTCAGTGTTTACATTACTGCGATAACAGCCGCACTCGATTTTATTGATGATCGTTTGTTTGTGTAGTGTAAATCGAATAATTGTCAATTAAAGGAGTTTGTTCCTTTTAAAAAAACTTTGATGTCTAATAAAGACAGAAATTATAAGATAATGACTTATTAATTATATTCGGCGTTCGATTAGAAGATTTAAAGAGTAATTTGAAGTTTGTAACACATTTCCCCTGAGTTGGTATTTAAGGATATGCAGCTATGTACCTCTTTCATTCGACATATTATAAATCGTATAACAGTCACTTCGTTAAAAAAGATCTACAGAATATATTACCATAATGCCGCCTTCTACATCCTTTGTCTGGAAGTATTTCAAACGCTGTGCTGATGATAACAAAGTCAAGTGCAGTTTGTGTGGTAATGAACTGTCTTGGACTGGTGGAACCAGTAACATGCGCAACCATATTCGACTAAAACATCCCGTAGAAGACCAGACTTCCCTTAATTCGCCTACCAATTTGTCTAACAAACAGCCATCAATGACATCCTTTATCAACACACAACAAACTCTAGCCGTCCCTGCCACGTCCGTTCCTTCGGAGAGAGTCTTCTCAGCCGCAGGACTTTTAGTTAATAAACTCAGAAACCGTTTGTCATGTGACCTAGTGGACAAAATCATTTTTTTGAATAAGAACATGTGCCAGAATGTTGAACTTGAAAGTGAATGAATTAGAATTTAGAACAAAGTCATTTAGTGTTAACTAGTTGTTTATTTTATTACTACATGTCATTTATTTTACACTAGACTACTACAATGAATGTATCAACAAATGCATGATTATGATAAAATAAAAATAAAAAAATGTTCCAAGTTTCTCTTGTGTTTATCGTTTACCGTTTGTGTTAAAGTACGGGTTAAAACTTATTATCTGACATGAATGAAAACGTTCCGATAACGACGTTCTAGTCTGATTTATACATGACCGGGAAATGCGAGTTAAAACAACAACAACAATAACAGTGGATATTTATTCACATGAATCTATACGGTTAACCGGTTAACCGGTTACAAAATCGTACGAGTAACCGGTTAGTAATATCGGTAACCGTTGCCATCCCTAAAATAAAGTAATCCCAAATTGTCTTGTGACTCAAAAATGCAACAATCAAAGTTAATATTACCTTGAGACTGTGAGGACGATAGTGTCTGGGATGTAAGAATCATCGTCTGGGATGGTTGTCTCTGTGATGGTGATGCCAAGGTCTCACTATGGGACATGGATGGGGACTGTGAAGGTGTCTGGGATGGTTGACGTATCCTAGTCTTGGATGGTGGTTTCTGGGATGGTGGTGCCAAGGTCTCACTTTTGGAAATGGATGGGGACTGGGATGGTTGTCGTATCCTAGTCTGGGATGGTGGTTTCTGTGATGGTAATGCCAAGGTCTCACTTTGGGACATGGATGGGGACTGTGAAGGTGTCCGGGATGGTTGTCGTATCCTAGTCTGGGATGGTGGTTTCTGTGATGGTGATGCCAAGGTCTCACTTTGGGACATGGATGGGGACTGTGAAGGTGTCCGGGATGGTTGTCGTATCCTAGTCTGGGATGGTGGTGACAAGGTCTCACTATGGGACGTGGATGGGGACTGTGACGGTGTAGGAGCAACGAATGAGGCTTCAAGCTGTTGTGTATGTTGCAATAGCTCATCATCACTCATATCAGGAGCTTTTGTGGCTGTTGCAGCAGGAGATTCTAGTTAATGTTACAAATTATCAAGAATTAAATAACACTTACCATTACAGAGATTTTGCTTCAACCAGAAACTTAATGAAAATGTTGACAGACAGACGGACATCGTCAATCTATAGACAGAATTGCTTGACCAATCAGGTCAAAAAAAATTAATAATTAAAAATCATAATGTTTATCATATTTTTTATTTAAATATGTGTTATATTGTTTTGTGTATTAAAATCACATATATTATATACTGAATGATAAAATATAGAGATTTCCCAACTTGAGAAAACCTATAACATGCGTTGTCTACTGAGCAATATCGCCTAGTGTGCGATATAGCTCACTAGCCGGATTTTCGGAACTACTATTTTTAATCTCAAATTTTGTAATTAATTAAGCTCCGTTTTCACTACTTAACACTTTATTTCCATGATGAACAGTTAAATAATCCACAATTGCACTTTTAAATCCGCAAATAAGAGCTTGAATCGACATGACACATGTATTTCAATCAATGTACACATTTGTCGGTGCGTTTGTAGTGACGTCACTGCAAAACCGGCAGATTACGTCATTCAGATCTCTCCGCTTCTGAGCTAAAAGTAAATGAGCTGTACAGGGGTATTGTCTTTTAAAAACGAAAATTATCGCCGAGTATATAATATATAGTTTAATAAACATTGTTTTCATGATTTGGGAATTAAATCCCTCGTGAAAGAGATTCTTGCATATAAAAACTCGTGCGCTATGGCCCACTCGTTTTTATATCGCAAGAATCTCTTCCACTTGGGATTTAAATCCCCTATCATGAAAACAATGTTAATTAAACTCTATTTAATTAATCTCTGTACCTTTATCCTTCTTTGGTGTTGGGTTTAACTGCCTCAACCTTTTCTCTTTCTTCATAGCCACAGCCTGACGTCCCTCTTCAAATGTCTCAATGTACTCCTAGTACAATAATAACAACAAGAAAATCAAACAGTGAATTTTGAATATACAAAAGGCGTAAATTACACAAAGGGAAATAACTTGTTAAATTGATTAATGCTTAATGGGACTAGGACAATTTCGTAAAAGATTTAAACAATGACACTGGTGATGATTGATTATACTTATTTTATTACATTCCTATCAAAGAACTAAGAGGATTTATCAGTGTAATAATTTTCAAAATTTTCACACTGTATATCATCACTAGTGATGATATCAATTTTTGAATGATGATATCATTTTGCCGGAACTATTCTTTGTACTTTCCAAATTATTTTCCATTTACTGAAAAATGTAAACAATGTGTATCTTATTGATCAGTATTGTCAATCTTCAATTGAAATGCCTGTACTATAAATCTCCATTCTTTTAAAATCCATGACAAGCTTCTAGTCAAGTAATTATTACGTTTCTTATCAATGGTGATGTTTATGCAGTAAGTCACATTTCCCAAGTCAAAGATGCTTGCATTTTAAAACAAACAAACACCTATGACCAAAGGAGAAATTTCAAACTGCATTGAAGTTTAAAACACTGTTAGTCCTTTCCTTAATTTTTTATCCTTTCCTCCAATGTCCACAGTGGAGTACAATCAATAAAGTTAATCCAAATGTGTCATCTGCTGCTCCTGTCAAAATAATGGCTGACCTACTGAGCATTGATGACTTGAATGAAATTCTATGCTAATAATTACAGTAGCATTAACTCTAAACAAAAGGAAATTGCTATGGCAATTACAGACAACTCCATTCCCTCGACCTCTACAACAGTTATGGGTGATTTCAAAAAAAATGAAACAAAAGTGTGACATAAGGTCAAAAATTGAATGCTGAATATCACAAATAAGATTTAATGCATTTTGTAGCTAATATGTTCAATTTTATATACATGTATTGTCAAATGAATAAGTAAACAGCAAATATGAATATTTTCAACTCTTTATTAACTTTGAAGGAACTTTTTATGAACATGATCAACAATTTCTCAGAGATAAAATCTAAAAATACAACAATAGCACACTATTTTGGAGCTGTTAATATCAAGAAGTAATGTATCTTGTTATCTGACTAGAAGCAGGTCCCATAATAACAAATATTTTGAGAAATATGCCATTTTTAACTATTTCATACTCATTCATATTAAAAAAACACTACCAAAAGTTTTTATAACTTGACAAAACATTGTCTGCTTGCTGTAAAAAGACATGTATTGAAAAATATAAGTCATAACCAATATAAATGCAAGGTTTCATGAAGATTGAATGAAATTTAAGTTTGCTACAGCTAAAGAAAAACATAGCATTTTTTCTCGTACACTTGGGACATAATAGTACATGTAACAAATTTAACATTTATGTTTAACAATTTAAATAAACACTTATATTATGTTATGAAATCTTTACAGGTAGCACTGAAATATATAAATCAGTCAATTTGATAAAAAAAAAATCTAGCAGTAGTACACGCTCATTTCAATTATTTACACAATGTTTGTGTGTATGCAAGCAATTGAAATAAGCGAGTAAAACATCACAAATATTGCTAATGAATTAGACCATTATGTATTATATTTACCAAAATATATATACAGGTATGCAGTTTTATTCTGCGTCCCCGACTCTTCAAGGTTAAGATATAATGTGTTGCTCCGTACACTTGGGACAAAAATATGACAACACTTTTGAGTTTAGTCACTGAAAAATATGCTTAGAAATGAAATGATATACACCTATTTGGAAAGGAAATATATTTGTTTGTATTATTTGGCAATTATTCACATGTAAACATAACATGATACAATCATAGAGAAAGTTAAGTTCATGAATCTGAAATACCAGCACGGAGTCTGGAAGCACCTTTGTTGAAACAGTTTCACATTAATATCTCATTTTAAGAACTATATTATATTAGCATTTACTAAAATAACAATAAGTATACAATGCAATCCACAACAGCATCTTTAGGCAACTGGACATTTAAACTCGACTTTAATATGTACACTTGGGACATTCTAGCAACACATTATTTTTAACACCAAAATCTTAACTGCTATTAAATTGTTTAAAACACCAAACTGTTGACACATATAACTGCTACACTGATTAATAAAAACTAAGAACTTTTAACTAGTTAACTCTTAACAGGACATTGTATGAGACAAATCTTCATCAAACTTCAGCTTAATTCCTCTCCCAGAAAGAGGTGTGGAAACTTTAGGGTCATCACAATATCTTTAACCGGCTGCCATGACATATCATCCTTCTCAGGCCATGTGTAGATACCTTTGGTAGATGATTGCTTCATGAATACAAGTTCAACATCATCTACATCGACTTGAAGCACCTGAAACAGTCAATAATCATACTTATTTAGCTTCAGGTGGTTGTATCATAATTTGCTTGAAAATGCCATTATACATATTTGAATTATTGATCATCATTGTGGAAAAATGAGAAATTGTTGATCATCCTTTGAGCAATACTCCTTTTGTCACAAAGTTTTCATCTTTATTCATTAATCGCCTTCATTATTTTTATCTGGATGTATTGCAAGTTGTCTGCAGCAGATTTGATATATGTTTCTAAGGATAAATATGAATAATTTAACTATCCAAGCTAATATAATGCTGTACTTCTGGAACAGTTATGGCTTTATTTGATGACCTTGACACTGGCTTGATTGGATGAAGATGCTATCTTGTCTTCAATAGCTGCAATGTTAAAAGCGGCGTCAAACTCCAATAAATAAAAAAAATCAATAGCTGCATGGACAATGTTGATGTGTACATTCAGCATAAAACTCAGGGCTTGCAATATGACATGATCTGCATAAGTACCATTTCGGCTCATAGAGTTCAGATATGTGTCTAGGGTTGTGGTCATGAAGCCCTCCATTTCAGTCCGCTTTACCTGCCATGTACCACAAGTGTTTTACTTTACATTTAAGATTGCAAAATGATGAATTTATAAAATGATAAATGATGAATGCTTTGATTTCTTTTCATAAAACAATGAATTACATTTTCTTTCATATTTCAGACATTGATAACATTTAATCAGAATGTGCTTAATATATATGTGTTAAATACATACCTCTGGCAGGTTTCTAATGAAGTCCAAAAGTTGTTGTCGGAGTTCAGTGTGTCTCATTTGACCAAGTCCAAGATGATCAAGTTGGTCACTCACTGCCCAGAAGCAGCAATTACCGTCTGCTGGTGTCTCACCTCTAATCTTCCAACCCTGCCTTGCTATACAGCTTGCAAAATCGAAAAGAGACCGTTCATCTTGCGCGACATGTTGAGCATGGTATTGTTGACTTCACATCTTCATGATTATGATTAGTTGCATTGTTTTGGTCACCTTCCCCATTGTTAGTCATGGCTTAACACTAGTCAAGGATTAGTAAACTAGCAAATGGTTAGTAACATTATAAGGATTAACTACCTGAAGTTTAGTAACAATTACTAGGGTCTTGACTTTGCTTTTGTGATAAAGTTGTTCATTTAAAACAGAACTAATTCTCTTTCTCTCAGATGCCTTCTTATCATTTGATTTTTTAGTTTCATTTAATAATTGTTTACTCCTTAATCTTCCCTTAAAGGACAACTTCACAATGAGGGTTGCCATGTTGTTACATCAACTCATTTTCTAAAAGAAAAAACTGAACAGTCTAAGTATAACTGTGCCATGAAAGTTTTGCATGTCCCAAGTGTACAATTACTATGTCATTTAAATAGTCATAGATGACATACTTAATAATAAATTATATATTTAAGTTTATAAACTTTTTGATAAAGCAGAAGGATGGTTGTCAAAAGATAATGTGATTCCATAAATATATATTATCAAAAGAAACAGAAATATTGTTTTAAACATGACTTTAACGCAAAAGTGTGATATGTTCTTTAAAACAGCTTACCATTTCACTTAAAAACAGCTAGAAAAGCACTTTCCTGTGATGATGCAACCATCATGGAAGCTGCACTCTAAAGGAATCATGGGTAATGTTAATATCATGGTACTGACACTTGTCGATCAAAAGTGTCATATGTGTTGTACACTTGGGACAACACATTTGTGTAAGGAAAAACATAATACACATATGTATGACTATTTCATTAGACTGGGACTACACACTATTGTAAAGTTATAAGCTATGAAAAAAACACTTTTGATGCAAAGTAATTCTATGAATAAAAAAGAAAATCCTGAGTAAAATAATGTCTTTGGCTGTATTTTAT
Organism: Serripes groenlandicus; assembly: GCA_031761405.1. NCBI lineage: Eukaryota > Metazoa > Mollusca > Bivalvia > Cardiida > Cardiidae > Serripes > Serripes groenlandicus. The sequence goes on from JASEVX010000536.1 coordinate 45,635, forward strand.
ACTTAACCTGAATGAGTCGACCAACGGTAATACTTTCTGTGAGGTTTATACATTTCTTTGATGAAAGAAAGAAAATCCATTCATCACATAGTCATCAATTTGAAAATCTCAACCTGTTAAGTTAAAGCAAGGGAATATTCTCTGGTCAAAATAATCCAACGGCCAAATGTATGTCCAAGTTCATACGCATAAAACAATACAGCAACGACTGTAACAATAAAACAATATTGGTAGGGACCTGTCAATTGAAAAATAACAAAAACTTGTGTTCATATATATACAGTAATTCAAGAGATATTACAGTTTGAAAATGATGGTACAGGATAAATGTCACGCTTAAATCAGTACATTTGGGACATTTTTGGACAGTTTATTTGATATTATAAAGCTTTACAATGTCATTTTAGTAATAAATATTTAAAACGCTTCATTTTTTATGAAATCACCCTTATGCAGAATAGATCTCCAAACAATATTCAGTTCAGCCAAGCTTCCAGCTCCAAAACTTCATCAAAGTGCGATATCGAGTCCATGTTCCAAGGAACGACAATCATACACGGGGGGGTACGCGAAAACTAAGATCACAAGTTCAGACGAATTATGCCGTTATCAATTGATTCTGACAGTGATTAAGACTCATAAAGAGTATCAATGGTTAAACACTACACAGTACTTGTCATTGTATAAACATTTACCTTTTGATGTCCAGTTAAAATCAATTTGTTATTTAATCCATTTCTTGAAGTTAACTACGTATCACATATCTTTTAATATTTCTCATGAACATTATCAATTTAGGAATTTAATTATATGATCCAAAAACACTTTGAATTAAATACAACATGTTCACGTTATTACACTTTGAATTAAATACAAGTAACAACATGTTCACGTTATTTTACTTTCACATTTTGTCTTGTGTTATGTTTATATTCCGTTTTACCAGTCCTGACCTTGCCGTTGTGTAATACACACGTGTTGCTCCCATGACACAGTATGAAAGCATAGCTTTTTTTGGTGTTTAGTTAACACGACACGTTATTCTAAGTTGCTAAAAACAAACTAGACTACACAAACCAAAGTATATTAACGATTGAAATTACAACCCTTTGTTTAAAGTATGTTTAATCCAAAATATCACAGCAAACACACTTTCCCCGCTTCGCTGTATAAATACAACATGGAGGAAATTTTAAATTTGACGGGTACTTGTGTATTCATGCGCGACAGTTACGTCACTTGAGCTTGGCTTCCTCCCAATTCTACCGCTAAATTAGAATTCTCATCACTTCTAAAAAGATTGAAGGTATATAATAAACAGATTAATTACCTGTATTCCGATGAAATTAAAAATATGTCACTCGAATGGGTGTTATTGGGTGAAAAAACTCGTTCCTTTCTGGTGACATATTTTTAATATCATCGGAATACAGTTAATTAATCTCTATTTTCTTAATTAATTAATTAATTAATTACCTTAAATGCGAACTTGTTGACACTAACTGGCACCTCTGTAGGCTTATCCATCGAGATGCTGTCACAAATGTAGCCAGCCCAGCCGAGATCATTTTCCGCCACCCACTTGAACGTCTTCCCCGAGTACTTCCCTATGTACACTAAATGGTACCCTAGCACATCTGTCCGTCTGGTTACATCACCACCAACACTCAATGTCCGAGTCTTAGCCGCCTCATATTCCACACCAGGTGAAGGACATTTGGGTTTTTGAGGACAGTTGGCAACTTTTTTGGCTCTGGGAGAGGGTTGCATCCATAGAAGGCCCCTTGGACCTCTTGGGAAAACCGGGTCCATAACTGCAAAATTTCAAACATAAACACTTGTCTTTCCTGCTTTATATATTAAATCATTGATATTATGAGCAGTGCACCATGAAAACACAACAGTTATGACATTTGTGACCACTTTAGATACAGATCAAACTGCACAGTTTAATCTGGATCTGTACTGGCTGCCAATTAATATCAGACTTTTGAAAATACTATACATTGTGCATATGGATAAGAAGGCATCGTTGATGAGCATGCTTATCTTCATCTTCACAAGAAAATAACACCCTTTCAAAACAACATTTCAAAGCAAAACGCAGTGAAATTTGTGCATTTATTATTAAACATTTCCCACATACAACACATCTGCAGGAGACGGTTTTGAAATTATCTTGGCAAGAGTATGAAACATATCTGTAAATGAAAGTACAAATTTTCCTTATTTTCCATGGAAGCCTTCTGCTGCTGTTTGTGGGAAAACAATATCTAAGAAACTAGAAATATCACTGAAGGTGATGAATAGCCCCAGCTGGTGCCTGACAATATACATATGTATGACAAATTCAAGGGGCCATAACTCATTTAAAAATAATTCAAGTGCAGCACGCCCACAATATGCACAACTAGGCTTGGTATCAATCATTCTTGTGAAGTTATATTGAATTCTGACCAAGGTTTGCTGAAAAATAGTGTTCACAAGAAATGTCTACAGACCAACTATGTATGAGAAATTCAAGGGTCCATTAATCATTTAAAAATAATTCCAGTGCAGCACCCCGACAATATGCACAACTAGGCTTGGTATCAATCATTCTTGTGAAGTTATATTGAATTCTGACCAAGGGTTGCTGAGAAATAGTGTTCACAATAAATGTCTATAGACCAACTATGTATGAGAAATTCAAGGGTCCATGACTCATTTAAAAATAATTTAATTGCAACACGCCGACACTATGCACAACTAGGCTCTTGTGAAGTAATATTGAATTCTGACCAAGGGTTGCTGAGAAATAGTGTTCACAATAAATGTCTATAGACCAACTATGTATGAGAAATTCAAGGGTCCATAACTCATTTAAAAATAATTTAAGTGCAACACGCCGACAATATGCACAACTAGGCTTGGTATCAATCATTCTTGTGAAGTTATATTGAATTCTGACCAAGGGTTGCTGAGAAATAGTGTTCACAAGAAATGTCCAGACAAACAAACCGACCGTCAAGCGTGACTCCTATATAGCCCCCGTATACTACGTATCTGGGGGTATAATAAAGCAGAAAAAAAGGAAGTGATCATACACACAACTAGGTTCTATACACACATTCTAAAGAATGACAAATTAGATACATTGCAAAACAGAAAAGCAACAAAGCCATCACATCGATCACATCGTTTAGTAAATCCTTTCCCCAAAGAAAACTTAGGACACCACCTGTAGAAGACAATTTTGAAAACATTGATTGATTGATTATTATTTAACAGTGTTCAAAGGTATTTCAGTTATATTAACTGAACAGAGACAATGTTTGATGTGACTGGATGGCTTTTCAGGGACAAAGTTAATTTTAATAAATAGAAAACAAAACTAGAATGGAGTGCTCCCCGGAGCACGTGTGTCACCTGCCGGGGCCTTGTCAGAAAATTTAAATTTTTGACAGAAAAGGGGCAATAACTCTGATATAAAAATATTTGGATTATTCCCCTTTTGTGAACCCATCACAAAGATTGATATAAACATTTGTCATAAGTTTCAATCCAATCCTTTGAGTAGAAAAAAAGTTATTTGAAAACGTGTGACGACGAAAAATGTGACGACAGACAGACGGATGGACAGAACGACAGACATACAGATGCCGGACAAAAAAAAAGTAATCCCTAAGTGCCTACCATGCTACGCAGGTGACACAAAAATGAAAATAAGATATGAAGCATGGATTAATGCAAGGGCACTACAACACTGTTGAATATACCGTATTTGACTGAACATCACCCATCCTCATATTAAATGAAACATGTTTCTGCAATATCATTGATGGATTAAACTTTTAACTACTGTGAAACACTTTATAGAGAAAAAGAGTTAAATGAAAAAGAGAAATTCTTCATCATAAAGAAAATCTCTTTTTCTCACCAGCTTATCTACTAATCAAGAAAGTGCATGTCCCTGCATATCAGCTATCTTAGTATACTTAACCCTTTTCCACATACAACAATTCTGCAGCAGACGACGTGAAAAACAAATTGACAAAAACGTGAATAATCTCCAATGAGGGTTCAATTATTTAATAAGAGTTGAAAACATTGTGGCACAAAAGGAGAAATTGCTAGCTTTGAATAATATCTCATTATATCCACAATGTTTCAAAAAGTCGTCTGCTGCAGAGGTTGCAGAAAGCGTCTATATGTTAGAAAGAGTTAGTTAATAAAATGTATATATATGTTGAAGATATTACCCAGTATTTTCCAAAATAGTAGATTAATAATGTAGTCCATGTGTTATACATATATACAAATTAGCTATGACACTACATGATTCTAAAACAGACAGGAAAGGCTAAGGTTAATATATATATTCAGCACCCCAATCACCATACTTACATTTTATTCCCCGTATGAGCTAATAATATAACAAAACATTTATAATATTGAAATTAAGCGTTTTATATTTTTCTCAATATCAAGCGCATAATCATAGAACTTTGCTTTTCAAACACTTATCTTGCTACATTTTAACCTTTCCCTCGAAGTGACAATGTTTTGCTGATTGAGTATGCAGAGGCCAACAACAGGAAAATGTTGTTAAATGTAAATAAGTGAATACAATACATCCATTTGCTGCACTTCAATATATTTAAAGATGTATATTAAACAAAGATATAGCTTTTAACCTTTATGTTACAGCTGAATACAATTTTGACCAATTTATGGAGATAACATTGTAGGAAAAATTTGAGTTCTGTAACGTACAGGGTTACTTCACAATTTCTATAAAATTTTCCTGTAAATCAAAATGACAAATATATCCACGTAAGCTCATTAATTTCTACAATAAACACTTAGTTAGCTAAAAAAGGCCACTCAGTAAATGTCCAGCATAGGATCTGATCATTAAAACACTTTGTCAATTTCATTGTCACTTTTTAAAGGTTACAACCAACCGTATACACATCTGCAGCCCAGCCAACTTTTTAAAACATTTGGAAAAGGAGAAATTGCTCATTGCAGACAATGTATTTAATTCTGAATGTGTCGTCCGGGGTATAAATTACTTGATAAGACAATCTTCAATGCACATCTTTATTTGTTGTCATAAGTGTGATTGACTGAAAACAAACAAATACATCAATATAGTGCCTAAACAATTGCACTTCACAAATAATAACCTGATCTCAGTCTACACCAAGTACTTCAAAAGTACAATCTTCAAACATGCAGTTTGATCTTTGTTTTCACTAAATATGCATCCAAAATACCCAAAACTATGCACATTTACAAAGAGCCGGGTCGTACTGAAAAGGCAAATTGCTATAAGACAATATACGACGTCAGCCTGATCCCACTCTTCACAAGATGGTTCAAATGTCGTCTGCATAAATAAGTAAACATTCAACGATTACAAATTGTTTGCATAAAAAATAATCATTATATTTGCGTTTACCGGGAAAATTGGCCTACATTATTAACCAAGCAGTTTCCTTTTTCTACTTTGTGTATTCTTAAATGAGCAATTACTCTTCTGGAGCAAAATGCATTCTCAGATAAGCGATTCTCCCTTTTTTACAATGTTCAAAGAATTTCAGCTAAATATACCGCTGACGGCATTTAAATTGCTCACTGAGAATTCGTGACTTGATAACAATATTAATTGACACAATGCATACATTAGTTTTGATTATACAGAACACAAGGTAAAGAAATCAAATCGAAGTCAGGTGTGACCAGCGTGCTCTAGGGACGTCGCCATTTTGTTGTGCACTTGACCGGCTAGGACAAACCCTTTAAATTGCAATAACTACGAATGCATATAACTTATGCTTTCGTAAAAATGTGGAATAAACATTTAATCATTGTATCATTGAGTCTTTACATACCAGTATATGGTTTCTACGGTAATTTTCAACATAAATCGACACAGAGCTTCAGCACTAGCTGTCTTGTCCGGGGACATCAACTTGTTCTAAAAATAGCTCACGCTAAATACGTACCGATGACTTTCGCGTGTTTTCGTTCAATTACTGAACTAAGCGTTTCGGCGCTTACACTGAATATTAACATTTAACTTCCAACTTTTTAAGATATTTCAATTTTCTATATGCTTTTCATGATGGTTTCATTGTAGAAAAATATGAATAAAATCTCATCATGTAAACAGTTAGGAATACACAGATTCCTACAGATGAAGAAATGTTACATACCAGTAGTACAATTCAGTCTGTATCTTTGCTTATGTTGTCTGTATACAAAAGCGTTATTGTGCCACAGGTAATTCTTCTGAATGTCTACAACATGACACCTCACTGTCACATATACACAAACTATCTTGGGCTCTGTATAACTATAGAAAGAATTATTTAACAAAAAATAAACATATATGTAAATAAATTCACCTGTTTTGGTAGATAAAATGGGGCTAAATTTAATTTGATGTAAATTTAAGTATTTTCACATGTTAAATACAGTTCATCACATGTAAATATATCTGATTATAATTCAATCTGTTGATTTTGAGCCTTTAAACAACATTACTGAAATAAAATATTGTCCATAACAGAACACACTTTTCGGACTTTGTGTTTTGTCATAAAAAGGAAGTTTTACATATAATGTTCGTCCAATTTAGTATATATACTAAAAATAAAGACTACAAGACCAAAGAATGCAATTAATTGACGTTGAAATATTGAACTTGAGGGGCAAACACAAGTGGAAAGTTGGCGAAATGAACCGATTGAAAAGTGTGGGTTTCGAAGGTGTTTACGGGCATAAATTAGCGAAATGGGAGAAAAGGTGAGTGTAATACTATGGCGGAAGACTAATTACACGGTTGGTAAATATAAAACATGTCAGGGATCTTACCAATACTCGTATATAGCTGTAAATTATAATGTTTACGTTTTCATTAATTTTCCAATATGGCGGACATTTCAGCATGGCGGAGTTTGTCACGTGATCGATGACGTCGAATTTTCTGATTTTTTTGATTGGTTAAAAACATGGGACAATCTTAGAACATCTTGGTACATCTTGGAACAACTTGGAACATATTGACCAATCAGATCTGCGCATTGTTCCAAGTCTTGTTCGAAGATTAGTGAAATGCCTGCGCAAGGATGACACGCAAATTCGTGAAGCGTTCCATATTTTTTGATATTTATTTCTTTTAAATGATCGATCCACAATTACGACTGTTCCATGTATTTTTAAAGCAGGATATTTATGAGTTTTAGAAATTAGGCTAAGAACAGTCATGATAACGTTTTTAGGATGAAGAAAGGAAAAAAGGGAATGCATCGAGTTGTACAGAAGTAAGGGCGGGGACATTGTAAAGATGTGAGTTGTCCCGAAATAAGGGACTATACAGGATAGTGATGAGAGCTCTCTTTAAATAAAGAAGTGTAATATCTTGAAACTGGATACAGATGAAGTAAGTCCGCAGAGGTTATTATATTTAATATAGAACGGTGTAAGCATCAAGAGTACAAAAGTAAAACTGAAACTGCTATGAAAGAGGCCTGTGTATAAAACAATATACTACATGTAACTTGATACGCTGGAGGACTGTAGTGGAAATACTACATTATCCTTTCTTTAAAAAGAAATGTTTAGACCTAACATTTTAATACATATTTCAGAATATAGAAATTGAGAAAAGATTATTAATCTCAAATTAATAATTACAAAAATCATTTCTAAGTTACTGTCTCTGTTTTGTATCCAAATGATATAAAGGAAACACTTCAGATAAATGGCCTGATAAATGTCTAATTCGGCACGTCATATCTCTCTAAACTTATCAGCACCTAATTAGTTAACAAGTATCATGACATTTATAAGGTCAACCTATCAGGCGGTTTTCGAACACGTGTGGGATAACGCCTGATTAACAGTTCATTGTTAATTGCTGGTGTTGAATTTCGTATATCTCCATTCGTGGGAATTTGTGAATTTCCAGGTGGTATGTATTCTGATGTATTCTGTTTGTCCTGACTTGACCCATAGTTTTCCCTTCCCTCTTCACAGGGTAATTGCGGCACCGTAAAAGGCAGTTCAATGTTTGTTTGTTCGTAATTTTCAGGAAACATTGCCTCATTTTTCCGCAAGTGATCAGCATGACAGTAACGAATCTTTGTGTCAACCTTTACCAAGTATGTTACTGGCCCTTTGATTTTATGTATAATCCCCGGTATCCATTTCCACTTTTTCCCTCCAGGTAAAATGGTTTTTACCAGAACGGTGTCCCCGTTTACGAATGCACGATAAGTCGTATGTCTTTTATCGTGACTGTCCTTCATAGACTCTTGCTTTTTCTCAATGTCAGTTGCTTTATTCGGTTTGAGAACAGTTAAACGCGTTCTTAACTGCCTTTTCAAGAATAAAACTGCAGGAGACTCCTTGGTAGTCGAATGAGGTGTGTTTCTGTAGTGTAACAGAAATTTTGACAAACGAAATTGTACAGAGTCATGATGTCCCCTGTTCACTTTATCAAAAAGCTGTTTCTTTAACGCTTTTTTAAGCACCTGAACAGCCCGTTCCGCTGCTCCGTTCGAACTCGGGTGATACGCAGGAACCAATGTATGCTTAATGGCATTGCCCTCCATAAATTCCTTGAATTCATGTGAAGTGAAACGCGGATCATTGTCACTGACTAATTCCTCCGGTAAACCCCAAGAACTAAACAGTTGGCGCAATTTCACCATGGTTTTCGCCGATGTCGTCGATTTCATAGGAATGACCTCTAGCCACTTGGAATAAGAGTCAATCACCACCAAAAAAATTCTGTTGTTTAAATTCAGCAAAGTCAATATGAATTCGCTGCCATGGTCGTGTTGACCATTTCCAGGGATGTAACGGCGCTGTAGGCGGAGAATTTTGTACCGACATACATGTTGCACACGATTTCACCATACGTTCGATATCAGCATCGATGTTTGGCCACCACACGTAACTTCTAGCCAACGCTTTCATACGACATATCCCGATATGCTCCTCATGAAGCTCGCCCAAAATTCGTTCTGTGAATCCGTCCGGTATTACGACGCGTAAACCCCACAGTATAACACCATTGTCCGTTGACAACTCATTTCTACGGCTAAAATATGGTTTCAAACAGTCCCTTGACACGTGACTTGGCCATCCATTCATTGTATATTCATACACTTTGCTAAGAATCGGATGTTTTCGCGTGTTTTCAGCTATATCCCTTGCTGAAATCGGAATGTCCTCAACGAAGGAAACGGTTTCTTCCTCCTCTTCCCGTGCTATCGAATTATCTTTAATCGGTAATCGCGATAAGAAGTCACAATTAGCATGGTCCCCAGATTTCCTATAGACTATATTGTAGTCATACGCCGATAATGTAACTGCCCAACGCTGCAATCGCGCCGCTGCCATTGTTGGTACTCCTTTCTTTGGACCTAGAATCGTCGTTAAACTTTTATGGTCTGTTATTAGCGTAAACTTTCGACCATACAAGTATTTGTGAAACTTCGATACACCAAATATTATGGAAAGAGCTTCTTTATGTATTTGACTGTAGTTCTTTTCACTGTCCGTCAGTGTTCTAGAAGCAAACGCAATCGGTCTCTCCCGACCATCATCCATAATATGTGAAAGTACGGCCCCTAAACCGTAAGAAGACGAATCACACGCTAGAGTTACTGGCTTTTTCATGTCATAATGAACCGATAAACCACTGTTTATTACCAGTTCCCTACTCCTGTTGAACGATTCTTCGCACTTGTCTGTCCAAGTCCATATCTCTCCCTTTTTCAAGAGATTATGGAGTGGGTATAAAACCGTAGCAAGATTTGGCAAAAACGATCTGTAATATCCAATCAAACCCAGATAGGACCTTAACTGACTAACATTTTCAGGGTTTTGACAGTTTTTGACTGCATCGATTTTGTCTTGCGTTGCCTGAAGTCCATGTTTGTTCACAAGATGTCCCATATAAATCACTTCATCTTGCATCCAAGAACATTTCTCTAATTTTAACTGTATGTTATGTTCACTCAAACGTTTGAGTACTTCGTGTAGATTAGACAAATGTGTTTTATCGTTTTGTCCTGTGATCAAAATGTCATCTATTCTACAAACCACGTTTGGTATTCCAGTCAATATTTTGTCCATCACCGCTTGAACAATCGCCGGACTCGAACTTACGCCATATACAAGTCTCCTATAACGAAACAGACCCATGTGTGTATTTACCGTCAACAGTTCCTCGGACTCTGTGTCGAGTTCCAATTGCAAATACGCTTGTGACAAATCTAGTTTTGTGAACTTTTGACCCCCAGCCAAAGTTGCGAACAAATCCTCTGTATTAGGGATCGGGTATTGCTCTTCGCTGATTTCTCGATTGACCGTTACCTTATAGTCCCCGCAAAGTCTCACACTATTTTTGTCGGGTTTTGGAACCACCACCAGTGGCGTTGCCCATTCACTGTGTTTTACCCGGTAAACAATCCCTTCTTTTTCCATACGTTCAAAACCCTTCTCCACCAATTCTTTGATCGCATAAGGCACTGGCCTAGCCTTGCAGAAAATAGGTGTTGCCCCATCTTTCATTCGGATTTTCGCTTTGAATCCTTTAATTGGTGATGATAGCTGTGAATCGTCAATTTTCCAGAGATCCTTGAACTCATTTTTGACACTTTCCAACGAAATTTCACGAGCTACCTTTTGAACGCTGAAAATTTCACTCCAGTTGAGTGGGATTTTTACCAACCAGTTCCTACCGAAAAGCGCTGGTCGTTTACCCTTGGCAACATATAATGGAAGATTATGATACTTCTCACCGTTTAACTCCACAGGAATTTGACACTTTCCACAAACATTAATTTTATTCCCGGAATATGATTTAAGATTGATATCCGTTTTAATTAATTGATAGTCGGACAGACACTCATCGTAAGACTCTTCCGAGATGATGGAAACAGCACTTCCCGTATCCAGCTCCATCGGAATCACACTTTTTCCCACAACCGGTTGTAGAATTATTTTTTGTGATTTCCCTTTCGTCGAAGTAATGAAAACTCCATTCATTTCGCTGTCATCCGACGATTCGTCTAGATACCGTGTTTGTTTCTCTCTTTTGGTAGACATGCACACCTTTGCAATATGTCCGACCTTTGTGCACGTAAAGCACTTCGAATTCTTGAAACGACATGTGCCAGGAGTATGGTCTTCCCCACATCGAAAGCAGGGTTTTGACTCTCCCTTGTTGGAGTTTTTCTCTCTCTTGTAATAGACTTTCTTGCCCGATTTCCCTTTATGCACGACGTTTACCTCGGACACACGTCCTTGCGGTTGAAAACTTGCTGTGTCTTTTTCTGCCATTTCTATGGCACATGCTATTTGGCACGCCTTTTCGAAAGTAAGTCCGTCCTCGGACAATAACTTGCGTTGGATTACTTCCGATCGTAATCCACACACCAATCTGTCCCGTAAAGCGTTGTTCAGAAAGGCGTTGAATTCGCAATACGTGGCTAACTTCTTTAACACAACTACATAGTCCATGATTCGTTCACCATCACGTTGATTACGTTTGTTGAACTTATATCGTTCTGAAATAACCAATGGTTTCGGCATGTAGTGGTCCGTCAGCGTCTTCACCAGATCGGCATACGATTTATCCTTTGGTAAATCGGGTTGCACCAAATTACGCAAAACACCATATGACTCTGCACCAATGACAGACAAAAGCATAGGCACTCTTTTTTCATCTCTAGTCCCGTTTGCACTAAAGAACTGTTCCAGTCTCTCGATATAATTTGAAATACTTTCTTTTTCCCCATTGTATTCCCCAAGTTTTCCAAAACTCGCCATTTCTAAAATGCAGTGTACATTTAGAAATAAATAATGTCCTTGAAATAATCAAATCCAAATTATCCTCGTCGCCAGATGTAATATCTTGAAACTGGATACAGATGAAGTAAGTCCGCAGAGGTTATTATATTTAATATAGAACGGTGTAAGCATCAAGAGTACAAAAGTAAAACTGAAACTGCTATGAAAGAGGCCTGTGTATAAAACAATATACTACATGTAACTTGATACGCTGGAGGACTGTAGTGGAAATACTACAAGAAGGAACAGGGTAATGATGGGAGATATCTGGAAGTAGGCCCAAAGATAAGAACATGGTAACGATAAGAGGAAGATATCTGGATGTAAGGCAAGAACAGGGTTAATGTTTAGCGTTGTCTGAAAGAAAATCAGGAACAGGGTTATAATGGAAGATGTTTGGAAGTTTGGAAGTAAGGCAAAAACAGGGTTTTATCAATAACTGTCTGGAAGATAGGAGGGAACAGGGTTATGATGGAAGATGTCTTCGAGTAAGACAAGAACAGGGTATTGATAAGAGAGATGTCCGGAAGTAAGGAAGGATTTGTTTGTTTGTTTGTTTGGAGTTTAACGCCGCTTTCAACAGCTTTGGTCATATCACGGCGGTCAGTGCACCTACCCATGTTTTCCTGGCTTTCCTACACCAGTACTTACACAACATTCTTTCTAAGCCACTGACTACTTTCTCACATAAATCAGAGGTGAGAGGCGATAGTAAGGAAGGAACAGGAAAGTGATAAGAGATGTCTGGAAGCAGTGACACTATATTATAATATAGTGTCGCTGCTGGAAGTAAGGAAGGAACAGGGTTATGATAAAAAAAAAATGCCTGGAAAAAAGTATGTAAGGGAGAAAAGAGCGAACAGGGTGGTCATGGGTTATGTCTGTAAGTAAAGATGGAACAGGTTAATGTTAACTTAATTAGCGATGTCTGGAAGAAAGGAGGGGACAGAGTTATGACTAGAGATGTATGTAAGAAAGGAAGGGACATTGTTATGATTAGAACTGTCTGGAACAGAATAATGATAGGTTATGTAAGGAAGTAAGGAGGGAACGTGGTTATTATGGGTTATGTATGTAAGTAAGGAGTGAACAGAATAATGAATCTGGATTTCTGGTAAAAAGGAGGGCACAGCTTTATGATGGGAGATGTAAGGAGGTAGGACAGGAACAGGGTGATGAAGAGTTGTGTCTGAATGTAAGGAAGGCACATGTTTATTATCTTGCAGAATGTAATTTGAAATACGTCAATATCGGAAATTAAAATGAGATATATATATTGCTTATTATGTCGAATTATCTCCCTTTCAAATATGCAAATAGCACAGGTCGCTGCGTAATTCTGAAGTTGTTGATGTTGATACTTAGATAACACTTTACACATCGATAATGTACACGCTTCGGCTGTACATATACTAACATTGGAACTATAAGATCAGATAGCATTACGACTGATGTATCGGTGTCATGATAAATACTATAAGACCAGATAGCATTACGACTGATATATCGGTGTCATGATAAATAATATAAGATCAGATAGCATTACGACTGATATATCGGTGTCATGATAAATAATATAAGATCAGATAGCATTACGACTGATGTATCGGTGTCGTGGTAAATAACATAAGATCAGATAGCATTACGCCTGATGTATCAATGTCATGATAAATAATATAAGACCAGATAGCATTACGACTGATGTATCGGTGTCATGATAAATAATATAAGATCAGATAGATTACGACTGATGTATCGGTTTCATGATAAATAATATAAGATCAGATAGCATTACGACTGATGTATCGGTGATGAATAATATAAGACCAGATAGCATTATGACTGATGTATCGGTGTCATGATAAATAATATATTAATATAAGATCAGATAGCATTACGACTGATGTATCGGTGATAAATAATATAAGATCAGATAGCATTACGACTGATGTATCGGTGTCATGATAAATAATATAAGATCAGATAGCGTTACGACTGATATATCGGTGTCATGATAAATAATATAAGATCAGATAGCATTACGACTGATGTATCGGTGTCGTGGTAAATAACATAAGATCAGATAGCATTACGCCTGATGTATCAATGTCATGATAAATAATATAAGACCAGATAGCATTACGACTGATGTATCGGTGTCATGATAAATAATATAAGATCAGATAGATTACGACTGATGTATCGGTTTCATGATAAATAATATAAGATCAGATAGCATTACGACTGATGTATCGGTGATGAATAATATAAGACCAGATAGCATTATGACTGATGTATCGGTGTCATGATAAATAATATATTAATATAAGATCAGATAGCATTACGACTGATGTATCGGTGATAAATAATATAAGATCAGATAGCATTACGACTGATGTATCGGTGTCATGATAAATAATATAAGATCAGATAGCGTTACGACTGATGTATCGGTGTCATGATAAATAATATAAGATCAGATAGCATTACGACTGATGTATCGGTGTCATGATAAATAATATAAGATCAGATAGCGTTACGACTGATGTATCGGTGTCATGATAAATAATATAAGATCAGATAGCATTACGACTGATGTATCGGTGTCATGATAAATAATATAAGATCAGATAGCATTACGACTGATGTATCAGTGTCATGATAAATAATATAAGATAAGATAGCAAAACGAATGATGTATCAGTGTCATGATAAATAATATAATATCAGATAGCATTACGACTGATGTGTCGGTGTCATGATAAATAATATAAGATCAGATAGCATTACGACTGATGTATCAGTGTCATGATAGATAATATAAGATCAGATAGCATTACGACTGATGTATCAGTGTCATGATAAATAATATAAGATCAGATAGCATTACGACTGATGTATCGGTGTCATGATACATAATATAAGATGAGATAGCATTACGACTGATGTATCGGTGTCATGATAAATAATATAAGATCAGATAGCATTACGACTGATGTATCGGTGTCATGATAAATAATATAAGATCAGATAGCATTACGACTAATGTATCGGTGTCATGATAAATCATATAATATCAGATAGCATTACGACTATTACGATTATCAGTGTCATGATAAATAATATAAGATCAGATAGCATTACGACTGATGTATCGGTGTCATGATAAATAATATAAGATCAGATAGCATTACGACTGATGTATTAGTGTCATGATAAATCATATAATATCAGATAGCATTACGACTGATGTATAAGTGTCATGATACATAGTATAAGATTAGATAGCATTACGACTGATGTATCTGTGTCATGATAAATAATATAAGATCAGATACCATTACGACTGATGTATTAGTGTCATGATAAATCATATAATATCAGATAGCATTACGACTAATGTATCAGTGTCATGATAAATAGTATAAGATCAGATAGCATTACGACTGATGTATCTGTGTCATGATAAATAATATAAGATCAGATAGCATTACGACTGATGTATAAGTGTCATGATAAATAGTATAAGATCAGATAGCATTACGACTAATGTATCAGTGTCATGATAAATAGTATAAGATCAGATAGCGTTACGACTAATGTATCAGTGTCATGATAAATAGTATAAGATCAGATAGCGTTACGACTGATGTATTAGTGTCATGATAAATCATATAATATCAGATAGCATTACGACTAATGTATCAGTGTCATGATAAATAATATAAGATCAGATAGCATTACGACTGATGTATCGGTGTCATGATAAATAATATAAGATCAGATAGCATTACGAATGATGTATCAGTGTCATGATAAATAATATAAGATCAGATAGCGTTACGACTGATGTATCGGTGTCATGATAAATACTATAAGATCAGATAGCATTACGACTGATGTATCGGTGTCATGATAAATAATATAAGAGCAGATAGCATTACGACTGATGTATCGGTGTCATGATAAATAATATAAGATCAGATAGCATTACGACTGACGTATCAGTGTCACGATAAATAATATAAGATCAGATAGCATTACGACTGATGTATAAGTGTCTTGATAAATAATATAAGATCAGATAGCATTACGACTGATGTATCGGTGTCATGATAAATAATATAAGATCAGATAGCATTACGACTGACGTATCAGTGTCACGATAAATAATATAAGATCAGATAGCATTACGACTGATGTATAAGTGTCATGATAAATAATATAAGATCAGATAGCATTACGACTGATGTATCGTGTCATGATAAATTATTTAATATCAGATAGCATTGATGTGCAAACATATCGTTTTCTAGATTTGTAGTATTTCTTTGTTAAGGTTCGTTTTCCAGAAACACCTGCTCAGACTTCTCAGAATCTACACAAGTTTACAGAGATTTCTAACACGCTTATGCTTTTATTTGAACTATGCAGATAATGATCTGAATGTGTGGATGAACAGGATGATCTGGATCTACACTGTTCGAAAAAGCCAAGGAAGTGTTCATTGGGCCGTAACCGTATTTCGTTCGATTTCTCAGATGAATATTCATGATAGAATGGCGAACATTGAAGATCCTGGTCGCAAAGTAGCGAATTCTTTCTTTCAGCGTCGTGACCCAAATGTAATTAGGTAAGTTTAGACTCACTGTTATTCATGTAGTAACACAGGTCAAGCATTTTATATCCTTTTCCAGTGTTTTTAAACACGTTGTCAGAGCCGTAAAATTCAAACATTCTGGTGTGTTCTACGAAATCAATTCCCTCTTCCTCCAGCACCATTCCGGCAATGATAGGACAAGAACTAGTTTTAGTCTGTAATAATAAACGATACATTGTATTTGAGGTGCTCTGGAACACCATCCTAAGCGTAATAATTACAAGTTTACAAAAAATATCTTCCTGGCGCATCTTTGTAGTGCAGTCAAAATTGACAATGTTTGTTACAGGTTTCTATGGAGTTTCTTGAACTAATTAGCGAACAGTGCGGATCCGGATCAAGCGGATACACAGACTGATCTGGATCTACACTGTTCACAAAAGTCAACTTGTACCTTTTCCATAAGGACGGACTCTTATTATGCCTTGACAAGTCGAAATATTATGGTTATTTAGTAGTCATCCACTCATGATAAAATAAGATACTTGTTTAATCGGTGTTTAGTAATAACCATTCTCCGGAAGCTTCAATGACGTTTATATACGTGAGCCCGTCAATGCAAAAAGGCACACATTGGCCTTTGCGAATAGTTTAGATCCAGATGAGCCTGCGAATCCGCGCTATCTAATCTAAATCAACACTTTTCGCAAATTACTTACATATGTTTTTCTAACTTTCTGGTGAGTTGTAAAGATTGTAATACAACTTAACCGATGCACTGGCTGATCAGAACACACACTATTCACGGGCGCCAACTTGTACCTTTTAGAATGAACTAGATGCCGAACAGGGAAGACGACGACTGATACGGATATTGGATGGTAGAAAAGTAAGGTTCAATGGATGATGTTTACTGCAATTAACATTTTACCAAAAATTCATGATACAGTGCTTTTGTCTGACTAAAGATCTATAATAAAATGAAGATCGATCAAATGATTGAAATTTAACGCCGTTTCACAGTGTGTCAGTCATGTCACCGCGGCCCATTAAGCCATATATGTATTTCATGGCTTCGTAGTGGTTCGTATCACAACTCCACACAACATTTTTTCCAGGCAACTGGTTCCCTAACCGTATAGACTTGTTCTAGCCTATTGGTGGAAGACAAATGACGCTAGCCACATTGACTTCATACAAATAAACACAGATGCTAATTTTTGCTAATTTAATGAAATGAAAATGATATATGTATAAATTGCTATATTCTAGATTATCAATATATGAAGATATTAAGTCTTTACTATCTATCACGTTGTTAATATAAGGTCAGATCACCAAGATAAAATACAATTGATAATATGTAATGTCTTACATTAACGATATTATGCCCGCCATGGGATTAATATCACAGCATGCACTTTGGTGTATTCGTATGTTATTAGCTGAATACATCCAAGCAGGATGATTTAGATTATTCTATTTTTGGAGTATCCCTGTATTTCGGGAATATCTTTGCAGGCTTAAACGAAAACAGACATTCCGGACATTGTTATTACGTGACCTTCCCTGTTCACAAGCCATTCTTCAAGCCTCCAGAGAACAGTCAACTCAAAACCAACAACAGACCAAGCATGGAATTTGATCTTAACATTTTTCCATCCAAGTAAACGCGTATGGACGCCTCTTCAGCAGACGTCGTTTGAAAACAGTGTAATACAATTACTAATAGAAATAAAGATAAAATGAAAAACATAAGAACAAAATTGTAATCAAGAATTTACACCATGCAGCAAATTGTCATATTTGGTTCTTATACAGTCTACAGTACAGTGGACTCGCGATAACTCGAATATATCGTTAAACTCGAACCATTTCCTGGAACGGATCTGTCTTTTGAAATCATTTAAGCGGCCGTTCTGCTGATTGTTCATATGAGCAATTGGAACTGCTGCTGTGCTATGTGTTCGGTATGACTGTACTACTGTCTTGCTTTTCATAAATCACACTTAAGCAAATATGAATTACGTGGCTGACAGTACATACATGAATTAAGCATAAATTTAGGGATCACTCGAACATTTCGATGACTCGACTTCGACCTATCGCGAGTCCACTATATTTGGATGGAATAGAGTTGAAAACCTTGTGGTAAAAAGAAGAAATTCCTCATCATGAGCAATTTCTCTTTTGATGCAATCTTTGCAAAATCGTCTGCTGCAGATGCATTAAAGTGTACTTACTTTCAACATTATGAACGGAAAACTATTTGGAAATGTTTGGATGTTATCGTCTTCCGCCTGTTTCTCGTGGCAACATAAATAGAATGTTGGTGCACCGGAAGTGACATTGTCAGTTGTCACGTGTGGAATGACGCCGTCTGTATTCGACCAGGAGAGAGGATAATCTCCGAGCGTTACACTGATCTCTTCAAACCCTGTTTGATAATAAATCACTTTCATAAAGCTAGAGTTCGGAAAAAGCATGGGCTGTGTTCTAGGACACAACGTATTGTGATTGTGATTGTGTATGTTAAGATCAGTGTATTCATCCATGCGTTCCATTTCAAGTTTACTATGGTTTGCAGGCGTTTAGTGAACGTTTCTGTGACAAATTGGCGAACAGTGCAGTTTTATATCAAACTTCGTGAATGCAGATTTGATGAATGTGGGAAATGATTATAGACTTGATCTGGTTTCTGTTGAACATTTTCGTTCTTGAAAAACTATAGAATTTTAAATGTGTCAATTCAACCGATTAACTGACACCGGTACGTCAAATAGCAGGCTATACTACGTTCTTCTTCAATGAAAGATTGTCCGCTGATATCGACAAATTGTGTACAAAACATAGTTGTTATCTGTTTGGCGATTTTCAATTCTGCGGTACAAAATATTGGCTGGTTTAAAAAGAAAAGGTGTTTAGTATTTACGACGGCCTAATTTGAAGGCAATCACAATACACATTATACATATGGAGTATAATGTGTGATTCATACGATGAAGTAAAATGTCGGTGTTGTAATAATACATATAGACTATAATGTGTGATTCATACGATGAAGTAAAATGTCGGTGTTATAATAATACATATAGACTATAATGTGTGATTCATACGATAATGTAAAATGTCGGTGTTATAATAATACATATAGACTATAATGTGTGATTCATACGATGAAGTAAAATGTCGGTGTTATAATAATACATATAGACTATAATGTGTGATTCATACGATAATGTAAAATGTCGGTGTTATAATAATACATATAGACTATAATGTGTGATTCATACGATGATGTAAAATGTCGGTGTTATAATTATACATATAGACTATAATGTGTGATTCATACGATAATGTAAAATGTCGGTGTTTTAATAATACATATAGACTATAATGTGTGATTCATACAATAATGTAACATGTCGGTGTTTTAATAATACATATAGTTTATAATGTTTGATTCATACGATAATGTAAAATGTCGGTGTTTTAATAATATATATAGACTATAATGTGTGATTCATACGATAATGTAAAATGTCGGTGTTATAATAATACATATAGACTATAATGTGTGATTCATACGATGATGTAAAATGTCGGGTGTTATAATAATACATATAGACTATAATGTGTGATTCATACGATAATGTAAAATGTCGGTGTTTTAATAATACATATAGACTATAATGTGTGATTCATACGATAATGTAACATGTCGGTGTTTTAATAATACATATAGTTTATAATGTTTGATTCATACGATGATGTAAAATGTCGGTGTTTTAATAATACATATAGACTATATTGTGTGATTCATACGATAATGTAAAATATCTGTGTTTTAATAATACATATAGACTATAATGTGTGATTCATACGATACTGTAAAATGTCGGTGTTTTAATAATACATATAGTTTATAATGTTTGATTCATACGATAATGTAAAATGTTGGTGTTTTAATAATACATATAGAATATAATGTGTGATTCATACGATAATGTAAAATGTCGGTGTTTTAATAATACATATAGACTATAATGTGTGATTCATACGATAATGTAACATGTCGGTGTTTTAATAATACATATAAACTATAATGTGTGATTCATACGATAATGTAAAATTTCGGTGTTTTAATAATACATATAGACTATAATGTGTTATTCATACGATACTGTAAACTGTCGGTGTTTTAAAAATATATATAAACTATAATGTGTGATTAATACGATGATGTAAAATGTCGGTGTTTTAATAATACATATAGACTACAATGTGTGATTCATACGATAATGTAAAATGTCGGTGTTTTAATAATATATATAGACTACAATGTGTGATTCATGCGATGATGTAAAATGTCGGTGTTTTAATAATACATATAGACTATAATGTGTGATTCATACGATGATGTAAAATGTCGGTGTTTTAATAATACATAAATATAGACTACAATGTGTGATTCATACGATGATGTAAACAGTCGGTGTTTTGATAATACATATAGACTATAATGTGTGATTCATACGATGATGTAAAATGTCGATGTTTTAATAATACATTAGATACTATAATGTGTGATTCATACGATAATGTAAAATGTCGGTGTTTTAATAATACATATAGACTACAATATGTGATTCGTGCGATGATGTAAAATGTCGATGTTTTAATAATACATATAAAGTATAATGTGTGATTCATACGATTATGCAAAATGTCGGTGTTTTAATAATATATATAGACTATAATGTGTAATTCATACGATGATGTAAAATATCGGTGTTTTAATAATATATATAGACTACAATGTGTGATTCATACGATAATGTAAAATATCGGTGTTTTAATAATGCATATAGACTTAAATGTGTGATTCATACGATGATGTAAAATGTCGGTGTTATAATATTACGTATAATGTGTGATTCATACGATTATGTAAAATGTCGGTGTTTTAATAATACATATAGACTGCAATGTGTGATTCATATGAATCACACATTATACTGTATATGTATTATTAAAACACCGACATTTTACATAATCGTATGAATCACACATTATAGTCTATATGTATTATTAAAACACCGATATTTTAGATTATCGTATGAATCACACATTATACTCTATATGTATGATTTATTATAACACCGACAGTTTACCTCATCGTATGTATCACACATTTTAGTTTATATGTATTATTAAAACACCGATATTTTACATTATCGTATACGATTATGTAAAATGTCGGTATTTTAATAATACATATAGACTACAATGTGTGATTCATACGATGATGTAAAATAAAATGTCAGTGTTTTAATTTGGCAGAATTCATGGATACCGATATTAAAGCCAAAAAATAATTCAACTAAAAAATGAATCAGTTTGGTAGATCATGGTTTGTTACGTTTTGTACCAGAGGAGAAAATAGCTGTATTTTGATTGGTACATTGGCAACCGACAGCTATCGTAAATTTCACTGAACGCAGTACAGAACAAGTAAAAGTTTGCCTTTGTGACAAGATGGGTCCAAATCGGCCATTGTATCAATATCTACACCGTTCACAGATTACGAACATACGAGTGTTAGACGATTCTGTTTACTTGTGTTAATTCGGATCAGACGGAGCAGATACACAGGCTCATTCTGAACATACACTGTTCAGAAATGCCAGCTTGTACCCTTTTCCACGGACGGGTTCAATTATTATATCTCGCACCTACCGGTGGAACAGTTGGATCCATATTTGAAAACACAATATTCCCCTCTCGGCCATTTAGACTCGATATTACCACCATCGGGAACATCATCTCTGGTACAGAAATTAAGCTGCAGCGATCTGTAGGAATACGGACCTAGAATGTGGGATCTCGCTGGGTACCATTCCTGATATGGTAAATCTTCATCTGATGTCATATTCACGTAACCCCTACGGTACAAAGGAAATATAATAAGAGCCACGCGTTTTATTTTAATGTAGCGCCTTAATGTCGAACAGTGCAGATCACGATTAGAGCACATATATGCGCATGCTGATCCGGTTCTACGTTGCTCGCAAATGCTTTTTGACTAGTTTTTCTGGAATTAATCATTTATAGATTTTGAAAAATTCGCGCTGAATATGAGCTTAAATAAAACATGATTCAATAACAATAGAGGTTTTGAACCTGAGCGCTCTGGTTCGATCCCTGCACGCGGCGGTCACAGTGATTAGCCGACTGAGCTTTCGCGGCTCGACTTAAAGAATGATTCAGGGGGGAAAACACAGGAGATCATTTTTCTCTTTCAGCCCCGGTAGCTCAGTCGGTAGGGACGCGGGCTATCAATCCACGGGTTTTGAGTTCGAACCCCAGCTCGGCCAACATTCAATACGACGTTTGACAAAAGTCACTGTGGTAAGCGTCATTCGTCTTCCACCAATGGGCTATCGGTCTATGTTGAAAAGCAGCCAGTTGCTTGGAAAGAATGTTGTATGAAGTACTGGTGTGAGAAAGCACAGAAAAATATGAGTAGGTGAACTGTCCGCCGTGATATGGCTGAAAAATTGTTGAAAACGGCGTTAAACCCAAATCAATCAATCAATCAATCAATCTCTTTCAGTATATCATTTTCTAAATTTGTATTCTCTCAGAATTAATTCTATTACAGTTTACCGTCGTCTTAAGGAAATGTATGTTGAAGTATTGAAAGTATAATTTAAATGCAGAGAAGAAGAAAAAGAGAAATTATGAAAGAAGAAAATTCGATTTTTCTCTTTTCAAGAATGTTTCAAATTTCGTATGATGCAGACGCGTCATAAGTCGTTGGTATGAGGTAATTGGTTTTAAAGGTTTATCTTTTGCTGTAACATAAAGGACTGTACGTGTGCCATCCGTGGTCCAGGTCCTCCGGACAACCAAATATTGTAGACAGCATGCTGTATCGTCCGTGTGGCCATTGTGTGTTCTTCAACTCTATAATTATAATAACAATATAAGAGCCGCGTCTGGCGATCTTGGGTCTTATTGACGCTCCGTTAACGGATCATATACAGGTACATACAACTTGTATTTTTTTTTTTAAAAAGATGTACCTAGCATTTACTAGGGTTAGGGTTAGGACAGTGGAAGCAGGCTTGCCTGCGTCTTCACTGCTCGCATATGCATTAATACTGCAAATCGCTGGACGCCGCTTGCTAAGACAGTCATTAATAAATGAGTGAAGAGGTGCTCCAGATAAGGGATAGTATTTCATATCAATGAGACCATTGTATGAGCACCCACAAGAACGGGTTTAATTTATTGTCTCTAATACTACCATTTCAAAACAAAATATATGCATTTTATACTGAAGGCAATGCTTTTGATAATGCATCAATTATTGAATTTTCTTTATATAAAACAAAACAATGATAATACGTCGTTCTGTAACAGGAAAATAATTGATTATGAGTGTCACACGTAGACCAAGGTTACGTATAATTATCTTAAGTCATCCGCAATAAAACAATATTATTTCAGATGAGAAGATATCGAAATGTGTACATACAATGAATGAACTAAAAGTGCAAACACGTACCTGTCTCACAAAACAATCCAGTGTAGTTCACGTGACACAAGCACGTACACGTCGTGTTGTCTAATATACCATCGTTTTGACATACTACACCCCAACATTCTGTAACAAATAATCAAAATGAGATTCAGGACCACCTCTACAGAACTCCAAACAGATGTTCTACATTCCAGCTACTCCAGATGAATACCGATATTTAGGGATGTTTTCGAATACATGTAACGGACGATCCAGATCGGCATTGATCTGATATAATAACGTTTCACCTTTTCGGGTCTCTGAGTTTCAGTGTTTGGGTTAAATAGAGTTAACGGAGGCAATTGTAATAACCGCTTTTAATCATTCATGCATGTTCGGTATTTACCAAACACAAACGCAGTATAAATGGGAATATAAATTGACGGCGGAAAAGCGCATAATCTACTACACTGGAAACTATGTAGACAACTTCATGACTGTTCGTTGGTTGGTGTACATACCTAGACTTGGTTATACGAACATTCACGAATGTATCTTGTCTACCTATTTTCGAATGCAGTGGAGCGATTGATGTATGCTCTTGTACGCGGTCGTTTAAAACTACATGTACGTATGGGATGACAGAATAAAAACCTTTTCAGGAAAAAAAAATATATTCCTGCATCCCAAAATGTCTTTACACTTTCCCATATGCAGACATATTTTAACGCAAATGCAGCCAACTTCTTTTGAAAAGAAGAAATTGTCACGATGAGTAATTTCTCCATTTGCCACACTGTTTTCAAGTCTATTAAAAACTTTACCTTTCATTAATAGAATATTTCCATACTTTTGCCTAGAGGCTTCAAAGTCCTCTGCTGAAGATTGATCGTATGTAGGAAAGGTGTTAGGATACTATCACATGGTATGCAACAGCAGAACATTTGGCTAAGAAACGGAAGAACCATGCAGCCGTAAAACTATATATCAATTGTGGATTCAGCTCAATCTGTACGTTCGTGTACTATGATTTAAATTTGCAGAGTTCGGCTTTTAGTAACACGAGCTTCCAAATCTCTTTACGTGTGCATTGTCGAACGCGAAATCTCAGTAAGTTACGAACTGGGCCTATTTACCGAGGAATGGCGAGTTCAAGCCCGACTCAGTTATTCATTCGTTCTGATGATTGAAAACATACATATTGTTTATCGTCGTTCGTCGTCAATCAATGAGCTGGAAGTCTATTCGGAAAGGTAGCCAGGTGCATGGAACGAACGATGAAATACTGTTGAAAACGACGTTAAACCCCAATCAATCTTAATTTACATCTCATAATGTAGGTGAGGTCTTTATCAACATTACCCACATATACTACAGAACAGCTCAATTGTGAAAACAATTGTTTATTTGTTTTAATGGTGTTTTACGCCGCATTCAACAGTATTTCAGTTATATGATGACGTCATCTTGTATATAACCAGTAACACCGGTATTGTTTATCCCGACACCGACACATCAGTCGTAATGCTGCCTCGCAAATCTGAGCGCCAATTATTATCAATTTTAAATTCTTTGTTATGCCTCGACCGGGGATCGAACTCTGGTCTGCCGCTCTCAATACGAACGCGCTAACAAAAACACCAAGGAGCGGTCTCAATAATCAAAACAAAGAGGTCACTTACCTGGTCGGTTTCCGTATCTATAATGTAGCCTGATATAATTACCGGAATTACTGCCAGAAGGATAGTATAATGGTATCCAATCCTTGCAATGGCTACGGTGAATACTGTAATTGAAAGATGTGTACTGATTATTTATCTCTTTCCCACATACAACAAATCTGCAGCAGACGGCTTTGAAAATATTAAATAAAAAATATGGAAGTCTCTATAACTGAAAGAACACTTATTGAATCAAGTTGAAAAAATTGTGGCAGAAGGAGAAATTGCTCTTTATTATTTTGCCACAATGTTTTCCGAAGTTGTCCCTAACACACCAAGCACTCCGTGATCACAGTATTTGTTTTATGTAGACGGTCGCTTGTTATCGCTTAAAATTGTGCGTGCGTGATGCGTAAAATACCGACAATACACGAACTATTGCGAGCGCATATTACGAATGCCTCCGTAAGATGTCTTTTACCCCCAAATCCGATATTCAGATATCCGTATCAAGCCCCGCCCTAACGCCAACGTGTTGAATAATTAGGAAACTAATGATATTAATTATAAAACTGATACTACTTCTACTACTACTATTACTACTCCTACTATTTCTACTACTACTACTACTACTATTACTACTCCTACACGTGGTATGTCTTATCCTTCATATTTTAATTATAAGGCGGCCAATTGAGAATTTAAAAAAACACAAGGTATAGCATCGAACAACTTCTTAATTTTTTTTTTAAGAGAACTCGAACTAAGATCTCAGCTAGACTTTCGTCTATTTTTGAATTAATGAAACATCATAAGAAAACACCCCGGCAACAAACACCAGAAGTAATATATAAAGATATTAACTATAAAGCCGAAAACGTCATACGCGTGTTTGAAAAATACTTTATTGATATATTTGATACCCACGAGCTAAATCCGAAAGGTGAACTGCAAATAGAAGTCTATGAAACGCTGGGACAATTATGCTAGAACCTATACTATAATACTACAATAACGCTTTCACAAACAGTAGAACGCGACTTCACATGCGACGAGGTAAAAACGGCTTAATTGACCTTCAACGTTGGAAAAGTCCATCTCATGACAACATCACAAATGAGCATATCATATAGGATAAAACGCCAATAGTTCATGCCTTGGTAGAGCTCTTTACACAATAATCTACACTTTTAAAGTACACCCGTTTCCTGGCTTAATAGTTACATAGTACCGATTTACAAAGGGTCCAGAAAGCCAAAAAATACCACTACCACTTATAGGCCAATTTCACTGATACCCTCATTCTGCAAAATCTTTGAGAAGATATTGGTAGATATAATGCGTTCTATATTATTATATAATAAAACCACGTTTCCATCTCCACAGCAACAAGTGTTTCAACATTGGCTAAGTTGTATTACAGCGGCGTTTTGCCTACATGAAACTTTATACGAGCTCGCGGATCTACATAGTAAAGCCTTTGTGCGTTCAAAGACTTTAAATGTGCTTAGACAGGATGGATCTCTAAAACTAACAAATCGTATTTCAGAACGCTGTCAAAAAGCTAAAAATGACTTTTTTGTAATGACTTATCTTAGTATGAGACCTAATGCATTAAATCCATCGACCTCTGTTAAGCTGTATAGCACAATCATTATCCCAATAGCCTTGTATGGGTGTGAGCTATGGAGTAATATAACAAGTTGCGACGTACTCAAGCTCAACTGTTTGCAACATTTTATTGTAAAAACTATTAAGGGATTTAATATCATAATACGGTCTGATATTATGCAATCGTATATAACCCGGGTTACATTGGAAACAAATAAGTGGTTAATGACGATGCAATCGCTTGCTTCGTCAGGTTCAGTGGTTACATACATCAATCACTGCCGTGCAACCTGTATAACCTCTATGATACACGTATAGCTGCACATAAGATAGCCTTTATGTCTAAATTGTAGGGTGACTGATACTTCAGAAAAACCTTCCATCATCTGATCTGTGTGACCATATACATTTAGATGTTATCAAACACAGAATAACGGAATGTTAGCGCAACAAATGATAATAACGATTATGTCTTAGTGGCATATACACCAATATTATACATTATATACTGAGCTAGTGCTTGCAACCAGTAAACATGTTTGATGATGGTTTTAGGTGCAAGCCTTACATCAGTCACCACTGAATCTGAGTATATACTTATTTCGACGCTAAGCGATATTATTCGCATAAAAATGTTTCAACGGTATAGTGTTAGATGACACAATGACTCCGTGTATGTTTGTATACGTGGGTATATGTGTATATATGTGTATGTATGTGTGCGTATGTGATCTGGTGCCGAATATAGACACACAAATGTATAAAACCTTTCAAGTGCGGACGCGTGTCAAGTGCCGGGACGTCCCAGTTGGATCAAGCCTTTAAGAAAACCCAGTTTTATTGTCTTTTTAGCATTTCCCAGTGTCTTTTCTGCGAAATAATTGCATAGTAAAGCATGTCCTCAAATGATCGTATTAATTTGCATTTCAACTCCCATTTGCATCTGATACAAATAGGTCTACAGTTGCGCATTTGTGTACGGACAAGGCATATTTATTAAGGTTCATTACTGAATACAATATACATTTATAGGAAACTTCATTAAAATGAAAATTACAAGAGGCCTGGATCTTTGAGCAATCATTGGAAAATATTCTAAAGAAATGTGAATTTGCAAAGAATTCTACATCTGGAGTTTTCTATGGTGAAGAATGCTCCACAATAAATGATCTAGATTACTACATTTGTACTGAAAATGGAGTTGAATTAGTTTTCTCTGGTTTCCTCTACTGGACCTATGTAGTCCTTGGAATTTTCCAGACCGAATTTGGTTCAGATCTGTTTAACCATTGTCAAGGAGTGTATGCAGCATTGAGTATCTTGTGCGCAAGGATGCTACATACAAATATCAACCATTTGTGGAAACTTCATAGCACTATATCCCAGGTACTTACTGGCCCAATATAATCACTCTGGGCTTCCTGTTTATTCAGAAAAAATTGTATAAAGATTTTTATATATTTGAACCCTGTGGCCTTTAAAGTATGTCAATGTCATTTATTGGAGGAAACTATATAGCATTCTATGCCAGGTATTTACTGGCAACATTTCATCACTCTGGGCCTCCTGGTTATCAGAAGAAGTTGTTTAAAGGTTTTCATATATTTTATCCTTGTGACCTTGCAAGTAGTTCAAGGTCATTTATTTGCGGAACTATATAGCATTTCATACCAGGTATCTACTGACAAAATATCCTCAATCTGGGCCCCCTGGTTATTCAGAAGAAGTTGTTTAAGATTTCATATATTGGCCCTTGTGACCCTGAAAGTAGGTCAAGGTCATTTATTGGAGGGAACTATTTAGCAATATATGCCAGGTATTTACTAGCAAAATATCATCACTCTGGGTCTCCTGGATATTTAGAAGAAGTTGTTTAAAGGTTTTCATAAATTTGACCCTTGTGACCTTGAAAGTAGGTCAAGGTAATTTATTTGAGGAAATTATGTTGCATCTTTTACCAGGTAGCATCACTCTGGGCCTCCTGGTTATTCAGAAGAAGTCGTTAAAGTTTTCATATAATTGATCCTTGTGACCTTGAGAGCAAGTCAATATAATTTACTGACCTCCAGTTCTTAAGAAGAAGCCATTCAAAGAAAACACGATTTGAACAGAAAATTGTAATTTGTTATCAGCCATCCTAACGCGTCCATGGAAAAAGAGTGTTTATACTCATACATACACATACCAAGGCATAGTTCTTGGGCTGCGCTGGCTGAACATTTGTATGCATTGTAGAGACAACACACCATCACATAAGCACACCCAGCTGTTCGTGCTTAAACCTATATGTTGCCTGAATTATATATTCAAACACTGTATAGCTAACTTGTATGTTTATAATCATATAACTAGTTCAATATTCAATAATTGTTTCTGTAATCTAACTCATTCCAATTGTGTCATTCTTATTGTATTATTTGTAGATATTAATGTATATGGCCAGAGGCCAGAGGCCTAAATACTTAAATAAAGAAATTGAATTGATGCGCGCATTTTTGCGTTATTTAAAACAAAAACACGCCAAAAGTAAATGATTTAAAGTCATAGCGAGATAATGCCTTCATACTAAACGCTTCAAATGCAATATTTTATCTTTGTTGGATTTACTTCTGTACGTGAAAACCAATAGATACGGCTAGAAACAATTTGTGTCTAGTATTTGAAAATCAACGCACCATATTACAAAATTATTGGAGCCACCAATAAACTTTTTTTACCTCAACAATTAATGAGAGGATACAAATAATTTGAACAATACAAATCCATTATGAGTTTCTTAAAAAAACTAGACAACTCTGCTACTAGGGTCAACAGAGACATGTTATAAATGATATTATATTTTTATAACACTGTCTAAAATTAAATGTTTATACCGTGATTATAGAACTGGAGCATCTGCCTTAAATGCGGGCGGTCGCAGGTTCAACCACCAGCCGCAGCATACCAGAGTTGCAAACTGAACACTTTCTGCTCAATTGCAAACGCTCATGTTTATCCGACATCAGGATTGTGTGACACAATTGTTATTCCATACCATATACCTTATACCTACAACTTGATGCTGTTATCTGCTTTAAGTTTGCAAGAATTCCTAATGACTGAAAGTCTGTATGTAGGACGTCAATCCCAATATGCATAGTTAAATAGGTATTTTGAATGTAGAAACAGTCCATGTAAACGTTACTATAACTAATTTGAAGTGGAAGTTTGAGAATTACTGTAATGCTTTAAGAATTGTACGTAAACTTTCGATGTATATTGTTTATTAATACTCAAGGGTTCAATACTTTTGGAGCAAAACATAACGTCCATTTAGTTAGTGATTAAGGACATATGGGTATATGAACGGAACCGCCGTGCGTATTTCACAGTTATAATGATTATTTTTATGTTACTTAAAAGTACATTTGTTTGTGTTTGTCAAAAGCACCGAAAGACGAAGAGGGAAATATATACTCAACCCACAAACGTTGGAACTTAAAAGTTACCAGTTTGACAATATAGCTGACCTGTTGGTTCATGGTCAATGAAAAAGGACAGCTTATTTAGCGACGTAGCTGTGTTGGTTTATAGAAAACATACGGATAAGGCTAATTGGGTTTCCAGAGCTCCACGATTTGAACAGAAAATTGTAATTTGTTATCAGCCATCCTAACGCGTCCATTGAAACAGAGTGTTTATACTCATACATACACATACCAAGGCATAGTTCTTGGCTGCGCTGGCTGAACATTTGTATTCACTGTAGGCCTACATCCAGTAAAGTATTGACAATATTTATTTGTACGTACAATTTTAACTGATTCGCACACTTTGCATAATATTATATAAGTTGTATTGGAAA
Organism: Serripes groenlandicus; assembly: GCA_031761405.1. Lineage (NCBI taxonomy): Eukaryota > Metazoa > Mollusca > Bivalvia > Cardiida > Cardiidae > Serripes > Serripes groenlandicus. Next base: position 76,735 of record JASEVX010000536.1, read on the forward strand.
TCATTAAATTTTGCATTTATCAAACAGTATTAAAATGATGTCTGGAACTCCGATGTTATGTGAAATTGAGGATATGGAGGCGAGGTCATACTCTGATGAACTTATTCCGCTATGACCTTACATTAACCTGATGATGCGCAATATTTATTGGGGTTTAACGCCGTTTTTTTACAATTTATCAGTTATATCACGGTGGCCAGTTCACCTACTCATGCATTTACTGGTTTTCTCAAACCAGTACTCACACAACAATCTTCCCAAGCAAATGGCTGCTTTTCCACATAGACTTAGCCCACTGGTGGAAGACGAATGACTCATGTCGGAAAGAACGTTAGCCGAGCCGGGATTCGAACTCACAAACACTGAACTGACAGCCCGCGTCGCTACCGACTGAGCTACCGCTACTTTCACTCTGTCTCAGGGAGAGAAAAACATACAGCTTGTCCGGTCTTGAACCCAGACCTCTCGCCTTCAGGGCGACTGAGCTAACCAGGCCGCTTACACGTAATCTCTCAAATTGTGTACAAGTTCGAACCGCGACATGCACTCCTACTTAACTGGACATTCGTCATAAGTTTCGGAACTCCAGTGCCAAGGATGTCATAATATACACTGCAAGCGCTGTTTGACTGACCAAGCAGTGCTGTCACGTGCTGCCAATGTAACAGGGAGAGAACAACAGAAGTGTCGTAAGGCAATAATCTTTGCTACATATACATGTACCCCCCTCCTAATTTGAAATTCGTCCTCGAGTTTCCGGAGTCTTGGAATATTGTGAAACGTTCTCGAGGCTTTTCCTATGTAGTTCCTTAATGTTACTGAAGACCCAGGCCTGATTATTGTAAAGTAATACATCTGCATATTTAGTAAAAACATAAAACAATTATCATGCATATATGTCGAAATTATTCCCATTACTTGTTGTTAAGCTTGTTTTTGTTTTGTTTTATTACAGCCTGTATTTCTTTTCTATGTGGTTCTCTTAATCACCAGTTCGACGGATCAATCAACGAACTAGATATACGTCTCATTCTCCTCTTACACTATTTTAGTGAAGTTCAAATCATAGCAGATTATTCCCCAAAACAACTGATTTTTTTTCTTTTTAAATGACCATGAAATTATGTATTTATTTGTTTGTATTATAAGATGCATGTATATGTATACGTAAATAAAATATATCTATTTATCTAATTGGGCACCATGATAACAGTCCTAAAAAGTCCGACCTGTCCAGAGGGCTCGAACCTCGGACCTTTTGATCCGAAGACGAACGCTCTACCATTTGGCTACTTTATCAGATATTTCATGTAAATGTGTGTCGTTCTACCATTTGGTGATTCTTATGTATCAAATCCTCTTAATCATACTTTATGAGAGATAACAAAAAAAATGTCTTACATTTTCCGTACTGGGATAACAAATTATTTAAATTTAAATATGTATAGAGCATGAGGACATATGTGATGCAGTATTGTTCGTATACATTGTGTTAAGTGTATTTGAATGGTAGGGTAGCTCCTTCAAAATGTACAGTTATTGCTTACAAAATGTGAATGTTAAACTGTTATAGTTATCAATTGTATATATATATGTTACAGTAAGATTGTGAAACCAGGGATTTCATGAAATCCCTGAACATTTCAGTAATTTCGCGAAATTACTGTTTCACTCATGGATTTCATGAAAACCCTGAAAATTCCAATAATTTCGTGAAATCGCTGAAAAATGTAGTCAGGGATTTCATGAAATTCCTAAGAGGAAATAAGCAGACAATACATCTGGTGATTTTTTATTTATTGATACAATTGAATAATCAGGTATACATTTCAGGTATAGTTTCTTGCGTAGTTCAACCAAACTGCAAACTTACAATGACAATAAACCCCTTCACTGCTTACCTTAAACTATAGTGTTATATGGAAACAGATTAGATCAGGATGAGACACCGAGTAACTCGGCGTCTCATCCGGATCCATGCTGTTTGACACTCGGCCAATATTTTCGCCAAAATTACAAACTGCAAACTGTTGTGAATCAGAGAGAAAACAGTAAAACTCATCAATTTACCGGCATCTAATTTATTGACTGCAGTAACTGATTAATGCGGCACACATTTCCCATTGTATATTGGGCATATCTATCAAAAGTTTATTTGTTGGAGCATGTGAGGCTGGAATGACATCTTGAGTTACACTTCAGCTTTGCTTTAAAACATTTGTATCTGTTGGACTGGCACTTTTTTGGACCGTTGCAGTTGCACTTGGTAAAACTTGGTAAAACCTTGCCCACCAGATGAAGATTCCGCAATAACAGCAGAACGAATTGACGTTACATTCTCCTGACTAACATCAGCTTCTGTCAGTAATCGCTGAGGACAGTGATCAAACTGGTTCCTGGAGTATTGTCCCTTTAAAACACCCGCCTTTACAGCAATCTTGTACTGGTCAGTGTCGACGTCTCTGTTGACGATGACACCAAGAATGTTACGAGGATCCCCTCTGCCACGATCTACTGCCGGTATAGGAACAGCCACATTGTCCCCAGGCACACCGATTTTGAGATCCACACGGCTGCGTTTCACCATCCTCTCTGCCTGAGATAGTAGTGCTGCATAGGCTTCAGCTCTACGCTTCCTGATCTGGATAGATATTCTATGCAAGCAGTATAGACCCAGTTCAAAGGGCTTAATCAACACATGGATATTCTATGCAAGTAATATAGACTCAGATCAGAGGGATCAATCATCAGATATATGTTCAAGCAGTACAGACTCAGACCAGTCTTAATCGACACATGAATATTCTATGCAAGCAGTATAGACTAATATCAGAGGGTTCATTTATCACATGTTTATTCTAAGGAAGCAGTATAGACTAAGATCAGAGGGATATTTATCACATGTATAGGCTTTGATCTGAGGGCTCATTTATCACATGCGCAGTCTATGCGAACAGGATAGACTCAGATCAAAGGGCTCAATTGTTAAACTAACACCTCATTATAAATTAACATCCAATTAATATGTTCAATGAAAGAAAGATCTCAAATATAAAAGAAGAAACACGGTAATGATTAACTTATTAAATCATTATCTAAAGGTGACAAATAACACTTTAAAACATTTGGTAGCTTATCTTTATATCACAACACAAGGTCGTCAAAAAAACACTCTTATATTTAATAACATCACTAATTGTAAATCACCAACATAGTTATTCAATAAAAAATATAGATTTTAAAATTAGGCATCATCCCTCTCTCCCTCTTTAATTATCTACCTATCATTTAGCAATAATAACTGTTAATAATTAAAACATTTATAAAAACATTTATTTATTTTTAATTAAGAATCTAGGGGATTGAGACAATCCAACCGGGGAAATTTGACTACCTTGAACTTTTGTGTAGGGGATTTCCGACAGGTTTCATCGAGTTTACTATATGTTCCTGGTCATCTTTTTTCCAAATATTCTAAGCATTTGGAAAAATAGACATATTTAGATTACTTAAATCAATCTACTTACTTGGATAACAGATAGTAGCTGCTCCTGATCTTTGTGTGATTATTGGTAGATGCCGATTTCAAGCTTTCTATAATTCTGTAATATTCTGTCTTTGGAATCAGATACTTCTGACATATTTCATATCTTTTGAACAACTCTTGCCTGAAAACGTCTTCCATACTATCAGAAGACATCTTGCATGAAAGTAAATCTTTACTAAATGGGCTGAACCGGGATGCCTTTTTAATAGGACAGGCCTCAGGTGAAGCCATTTGCCAGGCTCACACCTATTGACCTGGTGTGACTCAAAATAATTGACATATGGTCAGACAGACACCCAGGCCCACTCCTATTGTCCTGACAAACACCTTTTTCCTGGTAGTGCACATCAGTAGAAGTGGCTTCCTAACACTGTTTGTGCTAATGAGTGATGTAATAATCAGGAAAAAAAACACAACTGTATAGTAAGTTAACTAAAATTGAATTACACAGATTTACTGAAATCAGCCAGTAAGATAGTGTAAAATCCCTGCCCATATTTCAAGGATTTCATGAAGTTACTGGAATTTTCAGGGATTTCATGAAATCCCTGGTTTCACAATCTTACTGTAACATATATATATATATATATATATATATATATATATATATATAAACTCAAATTTACATGGTAAAGGATGTCCCAACTGACTGAAACATTGGGCTTATTTACCTGTAGGTATTATGTATACAAAAACCAGGCTTTTACTTCAAATAATTATTGGAATTATCTTAACCCTTTCCCACATACAACACATCTGCAGCAGACGATTTTGAGAACTTACAAGAATCCTTTTGGAAACTCCAATTAAATGAAAGTACTTTTATTGAATAGCGTATAATAGAAATTGCTCGTTTTGAGCAATTTCTTATTTTGTCTCCATGTTTTCAAAAAGCCGTCTGCTGCAGAGGCGTCAGAAAGCGTCTATATGAAGGAAAGGGTCACAAATTGATACTCTGATGATTTATAAAGGGCTTTCATGGCTTTGTTCAGATTATTCTGCTTTAGATCAACCATGTTTGTCTAGGTGTAGTTTACTGACGAGAACAACATAGCTGTTATACCCGATAACTGGTTAGAAGGAATATCATGTGCGGTCTGGCCAAATAATATTAAGGCAACGGGAACATTAATGAAGGCTGTAATAGAGAAAATGTCACCAGAGGATAGCTGGCCAGCCTACCCTATTAAGGAATTATACAGGAATGGTAAGAGCATTTTGACTTAATATATATAAAAAAAAACTCATACTAAAATGAAATTTTTAATTTTTCAAAACCGCAATTAAACTATTCCTACAAAAAAACAAGAATTGTGCTACTAAAGGATTCACCTTTTCAGATTATTTTGTACTTGTAAAATTTACTTTTGTTTATCATATTATGTAATTCTGGATGTCCTTCTGCACCAGAATGTGTTAACCCTTTCCAACATACAGGTTATTTCTAACATCTCTGCAGCAGACGCCTTTTTGAAACGCTGGCAAAAGGAGAAAATGATATTGACAAATGTTCTCAACTATTTAATAATTACACACATTTACGGAGATTTCCCATATTTTGATTATATGTATTATACCCTTTCCCTCATATAGACGCTTTGTGACGCCTCTGCAGCAGACAGCTTGTTTGAAAACATAGTGACAAAAGAAGAAATTGCAAGCAATTTATCCTTTTGCCACAATGTTTTCCACTTTTAGTCATAGGTTATTCCTTCAATTATAGAGCTTTTCTATTTGTTGACAAAATATGTTCAAAAGACATCTACTGCAGATTTGTTGTATGTGGGAAAGGGTTAAAAGTCCTCTGCTGCAGATTTGTTGTATGCATGTGGGAAAGGGTTAATTTGCTATTAAGTATTTGTCCTTAGAATCATTCACTGAAGCTAGAAGGAGGTTATAAAAGGCAGAAAAGGAATTTGATTTGACATCTACTGCCAACACCGATATATATTTTTTAACCCTTTCCCTCATATAGACGTTTTCTGTCGCCCTTGCAGCAGACAGCTTTTTGAAAACTTAGTGAAAAAAGAAGAAAGTGCTCCAAACGAGCAATTTCTTCTTTTGTCACAATGTTTTCCAATTTTAGTCATAGGTTATCCTTAAAATTATAGAGATTAACTGTTTTAAGAACAACATACATTAACACCTTGATGTCTTAAACTGGCAGGGCGCACAATAAATAGTTTGACTTATTGGTAGTTCCAGCCATTCAATTTTCAACGAAACGACTACTGAGAAGTTGTTTATCCTGACTATATATATATGTAGTTCTTGTTTTCGAATTTAAAATGCATTAATAATAAAATCAGTGTGCATGTTTTCCGTTGAACATAGTGAATTTGATGACGGGGAAATTAATTACTTACGAAGATAAAAACAGTAATTCACAGTTTTATTTCTATATTTGTTATTAAATACATTTACCAAGCAACATTGCCTATTCAATAAAATGTGTGTATTGTTTATTTCCAACTGCTTGTTTAGTTCTGCATACACTTAAAATCAAGCTCACATCTGGGACTACTAATACGTATTAGTAGTCCTAGCTCTCATACAGAGTTTAAAATTTATAAAATTGGAACAATAAAACTTTCAGTTAAAATTGACTAGTTAGACCTATCCATGTGTAATATATGCTTTAATGTAACCGAAGGGGACCATATTGTTAGTTCGAGGTTACAAAGGTGATGTTGTTGGAGTTTTCCGGGTTAAAACAACATGACTTATATCAGGGTTTGGCCAGGACCGAGAGAAGAGTTCGAGTTTTCCATCCTTTCCCATGTTCGAGAACCGAGGTTTTACTATATAATACAGTTGTGATATAGGGTAACAGCCAATTTGTTTTGTCAAAACCAGTGTTTAGCATTCTCTACTTCCACTTTCAAACAAGGTCAAAGTTTTAAAAGTGAACAAATCAATCATTTCCAGTTTTATACATATATATATAAGAAAATAGACTTATCAAAACTGTATTTAATATAGATTACAATGTTTGTAAAAATAATTGGTGTAGTGAGTTGAAAAGCATCTTGTGCAGAATCGGCTTAACGGATTATTATAACAATAAACTTGTAATTAAAATGAACCTAGCTGAATTAAAAATCAAACAGTACTATGGGTCGGAGTGGTCATCAAGTGTTCAGCAATCACCAAAGCTGCGAACTAATAAGTTGTTTAAAGATAGTTTTACCACAGAATATTACATTAAACTGAACTTACGTAAAAACGAGCGCTCTCTTTTAGCTCAGCTAAGATGCGGGATTTTGCCTTTGAGAATTGAGACAGGCCGATACATTGGCGAAAAAAATCAATGATCGCTTATGTTTATTTTGTGATAGCTCACAAATAGAGTCGGAAACGCATTTTGTGGTTACATGCGACTTTTATACAAGAATAAGATCTGACATATTCGGTGAACTTTTTGATACAGGGGCATTTGTACAATTATCGCTTAATAATAAATTGTGTTATTTAATGATGAATCATGTGCGAAAATTAGCAACATTTATAGTTAAAGCCTATGTTGTAAGACGGAGAGCATTATATCCGCAGAACTGATTATTGTTTCTTTTTGATACACAGGCGACTTTTTGAATCGATTATGTTAGGCATATTTTCAGGGCATTTTATGGGGAGTAAAAATTGCTCGTAATGTGCAAGTTCTTATTCTCGCATAATGCTTTTGACTATAACAGTTTTCTCTTTTGGAAAAGTCTTCAAGTTGTAGATGATGTATTATTATGTTCATAATGTATATGTGTACGTTTATGTATATCTCATTAGGACCGTATAGACACAACAATCTCCCTTTCAAACATTTATTCACTCACACATGCACTGACTGACTCACTCACACACACAATCATTCGTTAGTGTCTTTGCTTGTGATTGTTTTTAACTGTGTTTGATTATACATATGACTACATTTTCTTTACATTTCGTTTATGTAAAGGACTTTTAGTTATATATTATTACTTAACATTACGATAACTTTATTGTTATGTGATTTGGTGGACAGCAAAACTTCCGCTCTTTTTCTTAAAAGAGCATAGCCTAGCTGTTAAACAAAAACACTCATATTGTAAATTTATTCTTTAGACAGTGTGAAAATGTTTCAATTAACGTTTTCATTTTTTTGTTTTTCCCCAGAAGTGATCTCAATCATAATTATACGTACTTATATTGACTTTTTATATCTACCTTATTTTTCTTTTGGAGATGAAGTTTCTGGAATGGATGTTTTCGAATGGTACTGCCCATATCTGTCTATTTGATATTGTCGTTATGAAGTAGAACGATACCAACACAAAACGTTTTCCATTTTTTGCTTTTTTTTTATTTTTTTTATTTTTTTTTTTTTATTTTTTTTTTTTTGGTTTTCTTAATTAATTCTTTTGAAAGTGACTTATAGGCCCATGGGGCCGGGTGTTATTTATTACATTTTGTACCATTGTTTTGTTGTTGTATATACACATGTCACTATAATAAAATATTTACTTACTTACTTACTTTACTTATATACAATGATTTTAAACTCATTGTCATATATATATTCAATTCATTATGGTGATGGTGTACACTAATTTCTACGCAAACTAACGTTTTTTAGGCACTAATTGGGTGCAGATGATCATGAAAGCAGATGCAATTTCGCATTATTTGACCTCTATGAACTGTTTATTCTCAAAAATAATCTTTGTTTCATTTCAGGGCAACGGTTTTCTCAGATTTTGAGGATGAAATGGAGAAAGTTTCGCTAACTTCTTTACTACCTTCATTGCAGCCTAAGCCAATATAACCTCCATGTGGAACCTTCGGCCAAAGGCCTTTCAATCACACCCCATAACAAATTGAGCTCCCAACAACCTTTTCAACGTCCATGTGGAACCTTTCTACAAAGGCCTACTCACAGAACCACAGATCAAACAAGATCCCAACAACAGGAAATGTTACCGAGCTCGCCTTGTGCCCCTGCAGTTTCAATAGGTAATCTTTTTAGATTTTAAAGTGCTACGTTTTTGGTATTGACTTCCCTTCTATTCACATTGAACATCCTTGGATATTAGGACATATCTACCTCTCAAAATTTCATTTAACAAACTAGCCCAATATGCGGCAAACTTACTTCACATTACATTTTAATAGGGCTGTAATGATAGATCAAACTATCGATATATTGCAATTGTGACGAGGACGATAGTACTGCATTGATTGTATAACTGAATCTCGATAACTATCGGCAAAAGTGTTTTGAATTATCGATAGTATTGGTTCATGTGTATGAAATCTAAATATGCAGATATGCTTATATTTCTAAGAGTATAGACCATGTTATTTGTCTGCTGTGAACAAATGTTGTTGTCTGAAAAGTGAAAAGTGTTTATGTTTTCCCCATTGTTGATTTATCTAGTTATTTTTTTTGTATACATATATGAGTTTTAGTTGGATAATAAAGTTATTTTTTATAGTGAGGTAGCTCTTTTTTAAGTTTTTAAATAAAAAATAAACAATACAGTACTCTTTTTGATACTTTTATTTCCTTGTAATTGGACTTAATTAAGTAAATATTTTTTAACAGTACAATAAAAGCAATAGTTTTACAATGCATCGCAATATTATGTGTGCAATAGTAAAACTACTGCAATAGTACTTTCTGAAATATCAATCGCAATAGTGATTTTTTTTAGCTCAATAGTCACCTCTACATTTTAACTATTTGGTGTAAGTTCGATAACTCTGATATCGTTTTGATTTATTGCATCAGTTCATATTGTCCCGTTCACATTGCATTGGAGATGTGATCATGACCGTAGATAAGGACGTGCGAAAATTCCGCATAATTAACATGCTAGGGACTACTTTTTTATGTTAACAAACATAGCTGACCTAAATTCTCATATAATGATCATGGACAATTTGTTACTGTCTCATGATAACAGTACGCAAGTTCGGCAACGTCAATCTAAGAACTAGGTCCAACGATGATTTCACAGTACATGGTCAATATACAACAGTATCTGGTCGAAAAATAAGCCTTGACCTTCATTATCACACGTCAAAGGTGGATGGAAAATTGGGTCGGTGTCATCAATCTTTAGCCTTATTCAAAAGAATTGTAAGATGAATTTAATTTCCTTTCCTAACTATAGAGGCTTTTTTAACTACAGCAGACGACGTTTCAAAACATTATGACTAAAGGAGAAATTGCTCAAAACGAGCATTTGTTTTCTTTTGCCACAATGTTTTCAATTCTATACAACAATTATACTTATATTTATGAAGAATTTCCATATTTTTACCTAGATCTTTGTCTGCTGCAAATTTGTGTTAGGTGAGCTATATGGAAATATAGAGAACTAAAGGAAAAATGCTACATTGCATGTTCAAATCTGCTTCTCTAAAACTACCGATCCAAATTAAAAATATTTTCACAAGAATATTCCCTAAGTGGCCTCATCAAAATATATTATAGCACTTTGGTTGCTGCTGCATCAAAAAGAGGAGAAAACGGCTCTAGATTTAAACCTCACCTGAACATTTATTTGACACAAATGTCCTTTGGTGAACCTTTACCAAGTTTGTTGAAATCATTCTGATAAGTTGAAAAACATGGCTGCCAGGGGGGTGCAGCTTGTTTTATTTACTGAACTTCTTTCTATTGTTTTTGTAGCAAGAGATCTGAGACTCTTCACAACTCTTGAGGAAATAAAAGAAGAGCAGAAAGAAATAAAAAAAATGTTGGGACAGGTCCTAAGCCTGATGAGGAACATGTCAGGAGTTGATTCTGGAAGTACTGATTCTGGCCTACCAGAGGAAATATCAATTCCAGCTACAACTGTGGAGGATATGATAGAATGGAGGAACAGCTTAATACCAACAGTTCTGTTTTTAAAGGACTGGTAAGAAGTTTTAACCCTGTCCCATACAAAAGCTTTCTGACGCCTCTTCAGCAGACAACACATGAAAACATTATGGCAAATGGATATATAATATGGATCCTAATGAGCAATTTCTCCATTTGCCACAACGTTATCAACTTTATTCAATAACTATACGATCGTTTTTAGCTCAACTTATTCAGTAGCCAGATATCCATAAGAGCTCGGATCATTTTGCAAACCAGTCAGATACGCCCATGCAAAACTGGAGTATGGTCCTTGTAATTGTCAAAATTGCTATAATAGAGCTTGTGAACACAATAACTTCATTTACTATCTGATCTTCACCAAACTTAGGTAGTAGTTAAATATTGATGAGAGCTCAATTACTTTCGAAAATATCCGCCCATGCATGAATGGATTATGGCCCTTGAAATTTTTAAAATAGATATAATACAGCTTGTGAACACAATAGACCTTCCATTTCTCATCTGATCTTCACCAAACTTAGATAGTAGTTAAATACTTATGAGAGCTCGGTTTCTTTAGAAAACCAGCCATATCCGCCCATGCATGAATCGATTATGGCCCTTGAAATTGGTAAAATAGATATAATACAGCTTGTGAACACAATATACCTTCCATTTCTTATCTGATCTTCACCAAACTTAGACAGTAGTTAAATATTGATGAGAGCTTGGTTCCTTTTGAAAACCAGCCAGATTTGCCAATGCATGACTGCATTATGGCCCTTGAAATTGTTAAAATTGCTATAATACAGCTTGTGAACACAACAGAGCCTCCATTTAACTATCCGACTTTTCACCAAACTAAGATAGTAATTAAATATTGATGACAGCTTGGTTCCAATTGAAAACCAGCCAGATCCGCCCATGCATGACTAGATTACGATCTTGAAATTGTCAAAATTGCTATAATGCAGCTTGTGAATACAATAGAGGCTCCATTTACTATATGGACTTCACCAAACTTAGATAGTAGTTAAATATTGATGAGAGCTTGGTTCCCTTCGAAAACCAGCCAGATCTGCGCTTGCTTGACTGGATTATGGCCCTTGAAATTGACAAAATTGCTATAATACAGCTTGTTAACACAAAAGAGCTTCCATTTACTATCCGATCTATACCAAACTTAGATAATAGTTAAATATTGATGATAGCTCGGTTATTTTGAAAACCAGCCATATCCGCCCATGCATGAATGGATTGCTATAATACAGCTTATGAACACAATAGACCTTCCATTTATTATCTGACTTTCACCAAACTAAGATAGTAGTTAAGTATTGATGAGAGCTTAGTTTCTTTCGAAAACCAGCCAGATCTTCCTATGCATGACTGGATTAAGGCCCTTGAAATTGACGAAATTGCTATAATATAGCTTGTGAACATAATAGAGCCTCCATTTCTATTCGATCTTCACCAAACTTAGATGGTAGTTAAATATTGATGACAGCTCGGTTCCTTTCGAAAACCAGACAGATCCATGCTAGTAGAGCATAGGCCCTCATGGGCCTCTTGTTAAATAATTTTGTAGAAATGTTTCTTGGTTGACCCTCTTTTAGATTCCTTCAAGCCATATTGATTCGTGATTTCGCCACTAGGGGCGCGGCTGTTTTGCCTTACATGGCTTAAGTAAAAAATGTAATTAGTTGAGCGATCCAGGGCCATCATGGCCTTTTGTTAGAGAATTTCCTTACTTTAGCAGGTATAATTTGAAAGTCGTTTGCTGAATATTTGTCATATGTGGGAAAGGGTTAGGCTTGTCAGAAAAGAAAAACAGATATTTTATTCATGCAATCTGATATATTTTATTGTCAATAAAGCTAAGGCTAACTTCTTTCATATTGATCATCATAAGAATGTTTATGGGCAGCTTTCATAATGTTTACTGGAACAGCCGTGCTTACCTTGAGTAAGCACGTATTAATGAAGTTGTAACCTGATGAACCAGCATCGTAATGACCTTGAGATAAATGGGCAATGGATTTGACAACTCTGTCATACCAGCAGATTTGACAGAAGTATGAAACAAAACGGGCTGATTTTTAATAACTAACAAATGTTACATTCAGAAAGTTAACTTGGGGGACGCCATCTAGCAGATACAGCCAGAAGGGCTATGGCACATGTGTTGACGAATAAAGTTGCCATATTATACAACTGGCATGGGAAAAGGGGGAAGCTTCCATTTAGGAAGCTGAAACTCTGCTCAGCTGTACAAAGTAAGATAGCTTTTCACACATCAGATAGTTGTTATGGTTTGTCAGCAACATTTGCTTATTAAAACTCTAAAGGCAACATTTTGCATTCAATCTTCATGAAAGCTTATCAGAACAGACATCTCAATCACATCTAGGCCAGGTTCAAAATTGGGTCATGTGGGGTCACAAACTAGGGCACTAGGTCAAATTGAATGAAAATCTTGTAAACACTGGAGGCGGCATTATTACCTTGAGCAAGTTGAAACTCTGCCAGAACTCAGAATGGTTGTCTCGGATGATATCTAGGGTAATCTTGAATATGGTTCAAATACTAGGGCACTAGGCCAAATTATAGAAAAATCTTGTTAACACTTTTGAGACTGAATTTTTGACTTGAGCAGCTTCAATATTTCTCAGAAAGTTTGTCTTGATATTATTTAAGCCAAGTTTTAATATGGGCCATGTCAAGCCGAAAACTATATCACAAGGCCAATCGAAGGAAATTATGGTTAACACACTTGAAGCCGTGTCTTTAACTTGAGCATGTTGAAACTTTACTAGAACGTTTGTCTCGATGATATCTAGGCTACATGTAAGTACAACTATTGGTCATGCCTGGTCAAAAACTAGTTCAATGGGCCAAATTGTAGAAAGCAGTATAGAGACTGCATTTTTGACTTGGGCAGCTTGAAATTGTCAGCGGGAAGGACTCATTTTCTATATATGTGTAGAGTTAAAACTTAATTAATCTTCTTGTCCAAAAGAATAGGCCAGATTTAAAAATAATTTGGCACAAATGTTCCTTGGTTGACCGACCCTCTACTAAGATTGTTGAATTTCTTTTTTTTTATTAAGTATGAAATAGTATCTCAGGTGAGCTATCTAGGGCCTCACGATCCTCTTGTTTCAGAGTGTTATTATATCCTTATCTGTAACTGCAATCTTAATTCTTGTCTGTATTATAAGATTCTGTCTTGACTCAAAGATATACCTTTGTTAGATGTATTTAGGTAATCCTAAAGGTAGTTTGAAATATGTAACAATCTTAACATGACAAGAAATCGAATAAAGATATGCTATGTATATTAAAATGTAATATTGTGTCCCTGGTTAAGACAAAACAAATTAAAAAGCATCACTCGAAACATTTTATATTATCAATGTTAAGGGATGTTTAACGAAATAACTGGTTCTACTTTTCTACATTACCAGATACAAAGGTAATCTCTCTGTCTGATCTTAACTTTTAGCATCAAAGTCATCTTTCAAAACAGTTCAAAGATTTAAATTCTTCAAAGATAAAATGACTTAATACAGCTGTTCTTTACTAATATGCTGTCATCTACAGTTTCCCAGTATCCATTCCGAGCAGTTTCATTCCCAGTTTTGATCAATTTTCCCAAATATAAGCAGTTGGCCAGTTACACATTTGCTGCAATACTAGCATTATTGTGATCCATTTAGGGCCACTTTGACTATTGTTAATACATAATGCTTATACGCATGTGACAAGTGAAATTTTAGGTTTAAGTGTTTTTCATAAGTTAACATTAGATGTCCTTAGTTTAAGCTGATACATTTATTTATTATACCTCACATACCTTTGTAATGTTAAATTCTCATATACTCATCATGGGCAATTTCTTACTGTATCATGCTAACAGTACGTTTTTTGACCGGTTAACAGTAAACTGTTACATGGCAAGTACGTGCATGACGTCATTTCAAACAATGACCTCACCATGTAGACAAGCGTGCCATGTTCATATGTATATTATATGTATTTATATTGTAGTACCC